>OZ024911.1:4276609-4701609 GCA_964017125.1 Flabesymbios commensalis
CAATAGAAATAAAAGATGCGCGATGGAACACATATTACGATTAACAGATGACGCCCTTACAGGCTTACAAGCCAATAGACTGGGGGTTGCCGTCTTTATAGCCGTCGAAAAAGCGTTTGATACAGTATGGAATAATGGCCTCAGATATAAGCTAATGAACAGTGAGCTGCCGAATAAAAATATACGATTAATGTCTTCGTTTATTTTAGACAGAACAATTACCGTTAAAATTAATGCTGAAATGTCAGATAAAGTGAAACTTAATGCTGGTACACCCCAAGGGTCTTTTCTCAGCCCACTCTTATTTTTGATGTATGTGAATGATATTCCAGTAGATCCCATGACAACCAAGTAAAGATATCACAATTTGTGGATGATCTAGGTATGTGGACATTCGGCCCCAACGCCACATACGTTCAATATCGGATCCATAAAACATTATCGGCTCTAGAAAAGTGGTGCTCCAAATGGAGAATTAAATTAAATGCTAAAAAGACGCAGCTAATTGTACTTAAAAAGAACGGGAGACAACACAAAAAAAATCAAGCTTCAATTATTTGGAGAAGAAATAGATCATGTCGAAGAAGCAACGCTGCTGGGAGTGACTATCACCAAAACATTTAACTTTCAATCACATATAAAAATGGCAATATCCAAAGCAAATGAACGATTAAACTTACTAAGACTTCTAAGTGGTACTAACTGGTGATATAAGCCTAAAATAATTATGCAATTATACAAACAATACGTCAGACCAGTCCTAGAATGTGGAGCGATAGCTCTTCTATCGGCACCTAAAACAACACTAGAAAAGATACAACTAGTACAAAATAAGGCTATCAAGATAGCTTACCGCCTACCGTGGTGTACTAGCACACGCAAAATACATCAGCTAGCGGAAATCGAACCCATTAAAAATCGATTCCAATCACTAGCGAATAAATGTATACACTCATTAGAAGAACACTCAGAATTCAAAAGGATCTACATAATGCGATACAGAAAAGGGACAAAACAAATTTTCTAGACGAATTACTAGAAAACTACAAGAAAAAATATGGAAATGAAAATGGTACGTAGAAAAAAAATAAATTTTCTGAGAGAAGAACAACAGTTTTTAATTTAATCTCACTCTGAGAAACATAAGAACACTTTTCATGATCAGACGCTGGGCATCGATATATATTAAGTGGCATTTCACCTGGGATTATTCTTTTAAGTTTAGGGCTAGATTTATTGTTTTAAGTTTAGGGGACCCTTCCCGTCGCCTGTGTTATTGGACCGGGTGGGACCCTAAGGAAATTGTCAGAGCTGCTTTGTCAACTGACTCTTTCTTTGAGGTCTGGGAGGTTATCGCTCCCAGTGTAATGCTGAATATGTGGCAATGTCCATGTCGTGATTGATAAGTGTTAAAACCCACCCACTCACTGACACAGCCAACCGGACAGCTGGTGCCGTGTGTGGGTGAATTAACGCAACTCATCGTCTGTCCGCAACGATCTTGCCCTCATAGTATGATATAATACCATTATCAGTCATACACTGAAGGCATCAGGGAGTTTTATTCGAAGAATTTCAGCAGACAGGATGCTAAAATTCCACGGTTTTACCCTGTCGTGTTGGCTCGGGGGCTAACGATTCTATTAAAGCTATTACCGGTAACTCCAAATGACGCTGAAGCGAATACATTGCCAGACTAAGTATTTGACGACGTAATAACTGAGATTAAAGGTAAAACCAAGGAATCTCACTATTTTCAGAGCAATGAGACATTATGACAAACTCGACAACTTTTAGCATTTATCAGAGGTATAGGTTGTAATAAAAGAAATACCCATTAAATGCTAACAGTTGAAAAATGATGAATTAACTACATTTCACAAGCTAGACCACGACAACAACGGACAACGGACGACACTATATGTGACAACAATATCTGAGTAAAAGTAGAGTTATGAAATTAAACACAAACATGTAATGGTTGGCTATATGGGGACTACTATTTATAGTCAGCCCCGATTGTCTTAAAACTACTCTCAACGCCTTCGGCGCTAGGGTTCCATCAAGCAATGAGGGCTAGGGGCATATACTGCTCTAGCGGCGTGCAGGAGCGCACAGCGCGTGGCCCAAAGCGAAAAATACATCTATACACTGGTCTCAACCTTAACTCAGCGAGGCCGCCATTAACGTCATCGCCTAGTTACATTGAGAATGAAGACAATGCTGTTTATCGTACTCCCACAGGTGTTATCGACCATGAGACTTGTACTGATAACTTCCTGTATCGACCAAAACATGTAAACAATTCGTTTTCCGGTTGCGAATTATTTACGTTATACTGACGCATTGTAGTCTAAATATATTAATTATCAGTTAAACATGTGGGTGGTCGTACGATAAAATGCCGGTACGCGTCGCCAGATACAGGCACTCGCCTTCGGCTCGGCCTGTATCTGGCGACGTGTACCGATCTGAGCCTTTATCGACCAAAAACCAGTGTCTTATGCATATCTTATCAGAAAACCCACTCAGGATCAGCGGGGCTCGAACCCAGGACGCCTTCATGACTGGCTAGGGAGTCAGGCGCTCTACTAATGAGCAACGTTCTCTTTCTCTGCCTTAGCCACCAGAGGGTTAGGAGTTTATACTACCCCTAGCGACCAGAGGGTCAGGAGTTTATAAGGCGTCAGTGGTGAGAGCCTTGTCATCTGAAACGTGAACGGGCGACCAACCGAGAACGGCTGTCACCAGGACGGGGGGCTCACTGCTGGGGGGGGGGGGGGTGGCCGCTTACTGCTATGGTCTGATGACACCCCCAGGTGAGTAACGGGCGTGAGTCAGTACTACACGGGTGGTGAGCAGCCTGACACAGCTCACCGCCCGCGAGCAGGCCAAGGCAACAGGTAGATATCACCAGGGAATAGAATAGAGTATATCCCAGCAAACATCAGACATTGAAACAATGTTGACTTGATGTTGGGCCAGAGTCACAGACAAACACAAAACGGTGGCCCGGTGTTGCTTCAACTGCGACATTGGCCCAGCATTGAATCAACACTGTGCCAACGTATCCTGTTTGTTGAGCCAACACCAAATCAGCATAGTGTTTGTTGAGTAGTTATTCTATGTTCCCTGATAGCAGAATGTGATTATATGAACTCACTCACATAAAGGGCGGGGGCCCTAGGGTAGTGGTTAGCACCGCTGCCTTTCACGCCAGAGTCCGGGGTTCGGTTCCCGGTCTCGGCGGTTTGAAAGAAACAAAATTGCTTCTTCCCCATCCACGTGTGAAAGTCAGTATTGTGGGGAGCCTCCGTGACCGAGAGGTAGCGTGCTCGGCCTCAGACCACCAAGGCTCAAATTTCTAATCCTGTGTCTGGAGGACAGTGGCATCTCAATCATCTCACCATCCTCAGGAGGTTCTCCTGGCCCAGTTTAGCCTATATGTGCACAAAGGTGGCCTAAAGCCCGATTCATTTCATTTCATTTCACTCACATAAAATGTGTGTTAATTGCAAATGATTTTAACACATAAATTCCGTTGAAAATCTACCTTTTATACACAAATATATAAAATAATTATACAAATATGCAATTGTAAATAAAATGGTGTACATTAGGATGTCAAATACAGATGATTGCATGTTTTATAACATCGGAATGCTGGTAATATGAAGGAATGTCGATGCCTTGATAATATAATGAGATTCTATAACCCACATGTATTACGAAACAGAATACCATAACATCGTCCCCTTTGGTATGAAAGGGTGTATCTGCCACTTTATAGTGGCAGATACACCCTTGCATGCCCAAGGGGACGACATGAAGACCATGTTGATCCTTACAGCGAGGGGATCGACTTTACACGTCAGAATCTGACGTCTATGGACGTCAGAATCTGACCATTGCTTGATCGTGCTACGCCAGAGCAGGCTTATAAAAACCTCTGAAAGCCAGGCAGCAACTATATACATATTAACACTATTACTATTATTTTCATCAGCATTTATATTTTACAAATCCAAGTAATTTTTCGTCACTGGAAGTTGTGGATCGCGGTTGTGAGATACAATTTTAACCCTTTCAGCTCGGGGATTGACTTTAGACGTCAGAATTTGACGTCTGTAGCACCGAAAGAGTGAAAAACATTTATGATGGTCGTAGACCCATAACACAGGTATTCAAATAAAGCAGAAAGAGCTAACTAAATCTTTTATGATGATTTCAAATAAAAAAAAAAACTTTGGTCTCCGTGGTTTATACAAACATATTTTAGCGCATTATAGGTTAGTGGCGGGAGATTTTAATACCTGAATGCGGCTGATGGTGAAAACACCTGAATGACTGGGGATCATCTGGAACAAATAATGTATTTATTGCCGAGAGCGCGGGCCCCTGGATTCGGTTAGCACCGCTGCCTTTTACGCTGAAGATCGGGGTTCCTTTCCCGGTCTCGGCGGTTTGAAAGAAACAAAAATGTTTCTTCCTCATTCACTCGTAAAACTCAGTATTGTGGGGAGCCTCCGTGATCGAGAGGTAGCGTGCTCGGCGTCAGACCTCTAGAGTTTGAATTTCGAATCCTGTGTCTGCAGGGCAGTGTCATCTCACTCATCTCACCATCCTCAGGAGGTTCTCCTGGCCCAATTTAGCCTGTATGTGCACAAAATCGGCCTTAAGCCCGATTCATTTCATTTCATTTTATTTATTGCCAAAAACATGTCACAAATGCAAGCATTAACCCCTTCACTACCATACATGATGGAAATTTCCGTCGTCATTCGTCATGTTACGTAACCATACATGACGGGAATTTCTGTCGGATTTACTATAGTTACACCAGGATCCTTGGATCCTGACATGCACTTCGGTCTGGAAGTGAAGTGGTTAAAGAGCAGAATTTTCGCATGAAGTGTATGTTAATAGCGAGAGATGTCAATACCAGAATGCTACACCGGAGATTACCATAATAAGCAGATGCTGCTACTGACAAATCTATATCAGACCAGCAGCACAGCAATCCATATCAGAAAGCTGAAGGCAGCACGACATGCATGATAATAACGGGGGATGTCAATACCAGAGCGCGAGGAGATCTAGGTATCCTGGCATGCGTGGTGGGCTCACATTGACTGTCATTTTAATTCTGCTGTACGAATAGATACGCATGATGATACTTGGAGATTTCAATACTATAACGTAGGGAGATCTAGGTATGCTAGCATGCATGATGTCAACAGTCACATTCACATTAAAATTCTGCAGACACTCATATGATACTATTAAGAGATGTCTATACCATTTAGGTATGCTGCCATGCATGATGTCATCCGTTACAGCGCAATGAGCGCAATGAGCGCATTGACTGTCATTATAGTTCTATAGTAGGAATAGACACTCCTATGATTATACTGAGAGATTTAAATATCAGAAAACAGGCAGATCAAGAAATGCTGACATGCATTGTGTTATCCGTTATATGAATGACGGGCAGTACAAATAGACACTTATATGATGATGCTAGGAGATTTCAATACCAGAACGTATGGAGATCTAGGTATGCTGGCATGCTTGGTGTCATCGCCGTTATACAGGTGTATGGACTACAAGGCGCTGTGGACAAGCAGGTAGCTCAGCGGGATGCCTGCGTTATTTTAATGTTGGGCCAGCGTCGCAGACGTTGGCCCAACTTTAAAACAACGCTGGGTGAACGTGTGATGGTTGGTGAGGTGGCACTGGTACGTTGACAGGTATCTGTGACGGTGTAAGAGGTTCACTCGTTAAGCCCCCCCTCCTCCTCTTCACGCTGTCCGCGTGCACACACCGGGGTGGTGGCAGAGTCAGTTACCGAGGAGCTGCCCTGGGGGCTAGTCGTCACGAGGTGGGTAATGCGGGCTGGAAGAAGAAGGGCAAGGCATGCACAGCAAGGCTAGAGCAGAAAGGAAAGGCATGCACAACAAGGCTAGAACAAGAAGGGAGAGGCAGGTATGGCAAAGCTGAACGGTAAAATGCAAGGCAGAACATGGCAGAGCTAAACAGTAAAACGCAAGAGAAACAAGAGTAAGAGAGACAAGACATAGCATGGCAAAGACACAACAGTAAAAAGCAAGGTACATTATGCCGGTTAAAAAAGAGCAATGAAAGAAAATGTACAATATGGCAAAGAGAGACTGGGTAATGTGAAACAACACATAGATAATGTTAAACTGGCAGAAATGTTTATTTCACCATATTGCATGGTTGGGAAACCCTCGTTAAGATTAAAAGAGCTATCGCGAGGGCGACTGAATAGTAAGCGAGGCAAGACGTAGGAAGACCGAACAGTAGAGGAAAGACATAGTAAGGTCAAGCTGAGACAGGACAGTGACTGGCAAGTCACAGTTTGATCAGGTAACGTAAAGACTCATGGCATTGTACAAAACAAGGCTGGGTTATGCTGGGCACCATAAGCTCAATAACTTCGCACGGAATGAGTACAGAAGTCAAAACTCATGCCAGTCTCACGCTGATTGGCTGAGGCAAAGCATCTGCTTAAGACTGGAGAGACTAATGACAGGTTTGGGTTGTCTGTGAAATGTGCAGAAGAATTACTGTCTGAGATGAAGACTAGTTAAATACATTGTTTGGTCAGGGACCACCTGAGACCAAGACTTGAGACCAAGACCCGAGATCAAGACCAGCAAACGACACGTCAGCAATGTGACGTCAGCACCTCCGACACCCAGGTCAGCAGAAAGAAGACACCAGTCAGCCGGCTGTAAACCAAGTCAACAGAAACAGAACACAAGGTAAATACTCATGCAAATATGTCACGGTGAAAGAAAGTCATTTAACCAATAACAACGCCGATATTTTTGTATAAACCTTGGAAACCAAAGGATTTTTTCAATTTGAAATCATCATAAATGTCTTAGTTACCTCTTTCTGATTCTATGTTACTGGTCTACGATCAATAGAAATGTTTAATTTTTTCATATCAGGGATCGTCTTTAGACGTCAGATTCAGACGTTTACAAGCGGGGTCCCCAGGCTGAAAGGGTTAATAGATTCGTAGATATGAATGTACAAGGCATGCAGCGCAATGTATATTCATATCTAATTGGGAATCTATCGTAATCAAGTTCTTTTTTCTACTTAAACATACATGATGACACAAGGGCTGAAGATAGACAGCTCACATTTTATGAAACAATGTTCAGTGTGAACAAGTGTGGTTACGTAGTATATTCCCAAGAGAACGTAAACATAGAAGTTATTATTTATTCTTATTTGATATTTTTTTGTGCTGTAAATTTAAATTGTATTTATCTTAATTTGCTTACTATCGTTATAGACGTTATTTTCGAGCTAGACCAAAAATATGCATATACACACATCAACGAGTCACCTTGAAAAAAAAACGAGTTAAATAATATTTTAAATAATTTAAATCGGCTACTAAAAATGCAGTTGCATTTTTAAAAATTCCAACTATTCAGGTTGTGGGTGATGATGGATACACATTGGTATCGGAGTTTTTATGGTGAATATTATAACATATATGACGGTTGGTGCATCGGGAGGGGGGGGGGGAGGGGGGATGTAATCATCCCACCCGCATCCACCATACACGAGATGATCCCCTGATTAAAATAAAACCCATTACCTTTAATTAGTCAGCCACGTGTTCACAGGTAAAACTAGATAATGTCCCCATACCAGAGACAGGCCATTAACACTTGCTCTACTAGGGCCATTTCGACATTTATACAATTTTTAAATCAAATACAAATTCCCTGTAATTGGTATATACTTTGTGTCAATTACTCATTTAAACATGTCATTCAATCTGGAAAATGTCTATTTTTTTCAGAAATATAAATATTTTTCCGTCATTTGAAGCTCAGAATTGCGCCAGCAATTCAAGATTTAAATGACGAAAAACATTAAATGACAGTTCAACATGAGGATTGTTAATATTGGTTCAATGGCGGGTCAACGTTATACACGTTGGCCCGTAATCTAGCCAGCATTAAACCGGCACTCAACCCTCACCTTCCAGAGTTTGTATGTATGATACAAATTCATACAGAAATTAAATGCCATTGAATACAAAAATTATTTTGCAGTAAATATTTAGCTAGTAAAATAATTTAATTTAGGAGATGACTATTGTATTTAAGCAGAATTATTTGCAGCTGGAATTTGTAATATAAGACTAGTGCACTAGGGCCAGACGTTAATGTGTTATGGCTTATGTTACCGTCAGACGTCATGAAATGTTTCAGTGCAGATCGTGGAATGTGATATATACATGGTTAGATATAATGAGATGAGAGATGCTCCATCTTTATTACTACTGTAGATCTGGTAATATTCGCGAGGTTTTAATTTTCGCGAATTTCGCGAGGAGGACAAATTCGCGAATTTAAGAATTTGGCGAAAATTATTATCTAATAATAATGAAAATTATATGAAAATTCGCGAAATCTAGACTTTGTGAAAAGTCCCAAAATCAGAAATTCGCGAAAATTTAAACACGTGACAATCACCAAATCTACAGCATGTCTAAGTAATAACCTTCAAACCGCTAAATTAAATAATATACATTTTCAACCACTTGAAGTTGTGTCTCGCTACCGCGACCCACGACTTCAAGTGAGTGAAAAATACTCATATTATTTGGTTTAATTTGAGACCAAACATTTGCAAGTTTTGATGTTTAAACACACATTTTGTTTCTAATATCTACGATTTGAAGGGCTAATATAACTGATTAAAAACGAATATAGTCGCGCTTCGCAGTGAGAGGGTTAACCCTTTCAGGCCTGAATTTACCATTGTCATCTTCATACACTACAAGCCGTGAATTGCTGTCGCAATTCTCGACTTGTAGTGAATGAAGATGATTTGAAGTGGGTGAAAAATTAAAGAAAATTGCCATGTATTGGTAAACCAGTTTCATGAAAATTTTCATTCTAAAACCCTTAATTGTAGGAAAATTAGGTATGTTTTCATGGATGTAAAATGATGCTTCAATGCATCGTGAGGGCTTAAAGGGTTAACACACAGAGTTCTACGTTTTATTTCACACCGAGTGAAAAAATGTTTCTTCATTTTCAACCTGACGATAACCTCACGATCAAGATGACGGGAAACGACAGGATTTTATCAAAATATCAAATTATATGAAGTTAAACCTCAAAACAAACACGCTGTGATGTATCAAATATTTATATGCCACGTGGTTCATAAATGGTTAGATGGTTGACATATGATGCTGTCAGGTTCTACTTTGGCAATATTGTTATTAAACTACGAGTATTACCTGACTATAAAGGTATATAGCCGGTTAGATTACTGTTATTGGGAATGAAATGTGTGCTCAAACAACAATATTTGCAAATGTTTTCGTCTCATATTAAACAAAAATAATATAAGTAATTTTTACCCACTTGAAGTTGTGGGTGGCGGTAGCGACTCACAAATTAAAGTAAACAGCATTTTTCGTTGAGAAAACCGTTAATTGGTGCACATTCCATTTGCTCGGCAAAAGTCACTACGTCACCTTTTGACTACTTTACTTTACCCTTGAAGCACTGCATTTTTTCTGATAAACCATTAAGACCAAAGTGTTATTTTCAATTTGAAATCATCATAAATGTCTTATTCAGCTCTTTTCGCTTTATTTGAATACCTATGTTATGGGTCTACGGCCATTAGAAATATGTTAACCCTTTCAGTGCGAGGATCGACTTTAGCTGTCAGAATCTGACGTCTATAGACGTCAGTTTCTGACGTCTAAAGTCAATCCCCGCACTGAAAGGGTTAACATTTCTGCAAAAAAAATTGCTTTGAATTTTGAAACATTTTTTTTCATATGCTTGGGAGAAACTCACTTATTTGCAAAAATTCAGAGTGAGAGGTTTGGATATTTCACTATTTTTATCCGTATAAAACTGTTAATTGAGATCACATTCCATTCCGTGGATTACAAACATTATCTGCTGAAATTATGAGTGAAATGCTTTTCGAAGATAATATCGATATACAGTATACTTGAAGAAATATTTCGTGCAGTTAGTAAACTTTTTAATTCAGATCACATTCCATTCACAGAGTGTTTCTCTACGTGGCGACTTCTCAGGGAGGAGGGGGATATAGGAGGGGGATATAAATCTCCAGGTTTGATACAGGCGTAATGACCCCTGACCCCTTCCCGTCATCCACCACAGTTACAAATGGCCGGCCTCTATCTTCCTGACAGAAACGGTGACATTATTCATTTCGATGTTTGATGGTTCGCTGAATAAGACATGAAAAATATCTACATAACTAACCGTTATAGCGTCATGCTAGCGGGTCCATTTGCAGTCAGCTCAAGCTGTGGCTCGCTACCGCGATATGCAGATGGAAATGACTGATAATTAGCCTGTTGTTTTAGAGTTTTACTTCTGTATAGGCCTAGTATGAAACAGCCACATTTCGCCGAAAACATTTTTTTAAAGACCCATTAAAATTAAACATCGAACTTTTGTGGAAAGTTCTAAATGATTGTCTGTGAGGTTTAATGTGTTCATTATATCTATGCTATTAGAAATCTTCTCGTCGACTGGTGCCGCCTTTGGCCAACATTTTTGGGCGGGGGCCCTGGTGCAGTGGTTAAAGCTGCCTGCTTGGAAAGTCGGAGATCACGCGTTTGAACGCCACTCTGGCATTCAAGTTTCAAAGAAACAAAATGTTTCTTCCCCGCTCATTCGTAAATATTAACTATTGTGGGAAGCCTCTGTGACCGAGAGGTAACGTTCTGGGCCTCAGACAGCCACAAAATCCTGTGTATGTAAGGCAGTGTCATCTCACCATCCTCAGGAGGTTCTCCTCGCATAGTTTATCCTACGTACACACAAATTCCTTATGTCATTCATTTTTTGCCAACATTTCAGATGATATGGAGTCTGCATTTTAAATGAATAAATCACCCGTGTTGTTCGTTTGCAACGAGAATACAATCTTTCATGAGAACGATGCTGTAAAATTGTGTGCTGAGAAAACATAAGTAAACCACTCCTTGTGTTTGCTACCATGAAATTGATGAATAATAAAAACAATTCACTATTACATTGAGCTTTTCAATTTCTGCGCGAACCTCCAACATGTTTATTGTGAGCGAAAGTGATTGTTTTAGCTATTTCATGCCTGAATGTAACTTTGTAATCTTCATCCACTACAAGCCGCGAATTGCTGGCAATATTACAACACGTTGATGTGTATGGCTGAATCGAGCGTTTTTTATTTTTCAAATAATGATATGACAAATCAATAGTTCGACCTTTATAAACTTCATGCAAAATTGCTTTCAATATCATAACAGTGGAGTTAATACTGGAATAAACATGATTGCTTATTTTGACGTCCTATAGCTGTGTCAACAAATGCTTTGTTTGCTTCACTGTGCGCTTTCGACGCGCTTTTGACGGTCTAATAACATATTTGTGATGACGCGCGGGCGACACCTTTCAAGATAATTCAATCATGGGTTTTTGTAGAACTTGACAAAAACATACACTGAACTTGCAATATACATGATATATGCAAATAAATGTCTCAAATAAAGATTCCAAATAAAATATTTAGTCGCAATGTGAAAAAGGCTAGTTTTTAAGCGCAAGGATATTTTTCATTCATCTGAAGCTGGCGATTGAGTTAGCAAATCAAATGAATGAAAATGTAAGTATAAATGCTTCAGTTAACCACTTCATAAGAATTGTAATTACTACAGGTTTAATGATCTAAATCTTAAAATGTCTAGTTTTCAAATTTATTCATTTAAAACGAATGCAAAATTAAGTAATACAGCAGTTAAAGGGGTAAAAATAGTTATCTTTGTTGTAAGTTTAATTTGTCTTCATGTCGTCCATGGAGATCAAAGGGTCCTATGCTATCAGCATCACAATAAGAAACCAGCCATTGAAATGTCCGTCAAGCGGCGCACCCGCTAAATGAATTCAGTAAGTTGCATTGTGGCTTTCGTCTGTTGTATTTGGTCCTTTATTCCTGGTTTTCGCTCCACCCGCCTGACTAAGAGGGAGCTTTATATTGAGACTGTTGATAGTCAGCGTGAGCGATATTAGCCCTTCCAGCGCGGGGATCGACTTTAGACGTCATAATGATCTAACGTCTGTAGACGTCAGATTCTGACGTCAAAATCGATCCCCGCACTGGAAGAGTAAACATATTTATAATGATCGTAGACCCATAACATAGGTATTCAAATGAAAGAGCTAACTAAGACATTTATGATCATTTGAAATTAAAAAAAACCTTTGGTCTCCAAACACAAATAATTCAGCAGTTGTAATTATTAGAGCTGTCAGTGGCAGATATAGAGCTGTCAGCAGTAACTTACTCATTCAGTCAGGAGACAAGAGACAAATATATTATTCATTGAGCAGCTGTAAAAAATACAGGCAATACAACTTCAAACAAGTAAAACATATTAAGAAAGCTAACCTTGTCAGCTAAATTAGCTCTTGGAAATTGCCTTTTTTTATTTTTTCGGTTTGTCCTTCGAAAAAGTAAATAAGTAAATAAGTATAAGATGAAGGCGTTATATTTTTAAGATTGGTATATATTTTGATTGAAATGTCAGTAACACCCACTTGAAGTTATCAACTTCACTGTTTCAATAAATGTTATTCAAAATAAGTCATGCGGCGATGGAGTGTAAAGTGTTAGCCAATGAGGCGATGGGGTGTAAAGGGCTTAATACTCATGATCGTTCATGTTATCTGATATTAGAAAGGCGATTACGAACGCTCAGCAAATTACTCGCCTTTGGTGACTTCACCGAGCACAGTCCGTAAAGTGCGTGCCACTGGACACACGACGTTGTTGCGACGTTGAATCAACGTCATTGACGTTGATTCAACATCGCAACAACGTCGTATGCCCAGTGGGTAGCTACTGTTTGAAGAGTGAATTGGTGACTAGAATTATATCTATTCAGAATGTTTACTTGACTGAGTGCCCCCCTTCCCCCCTGAGAATAATATGATCAAGATACCGGGTGCACACATAGAGGTATAATTACCCTTTTCTTTTGGTAGTCGGTCTATATATTTATACATTTTAATTATGTTGAGTAATCATTATAACTTTGTAACCGTGTTATTCCGTGATATTTTAAAAAAAATTGATTTTAGTTATTCCGTGGTATTTTTCATTTATTTGATGTAAGTTATTTCGTGATATTTGAATTTAAATTGATTTTAGTTATTTCGTGATATTTTTAACGTCTTTAATTTGAGTTATTCCGTGATATTTTTAACTTCTTTGATTTTAGTTATTCCGTGGTATTTTTTAATTTCCAGCTCCCAACAGGTGAACACATCTATTTATATTTCAGCGACATGAAACATTTCAAAAAATATCATTTAATTTTAGATAAAATATCACATACAAGTATACAACACCAATATATTAAATATGTTGGACTTAACATGTAACAGATAAACAAAACCTATCTAATAAAGCAACGATGTAACATGTAGGCATATATATATGTCCTCTTGTATGCGATAATTTAATAATTTTTTCAATCTATCAAAATTCAAATCTTGCAGACGCATCCCCTTTATCATCAATTAAAATTAACATTCACTGGACTAAATTAGTTCACGGGTTCACTGTACTAAATTCACATTACCGCATGTGATGTCATATAAAATCAACATTATGACGTAATATAAACATCATGACGTCACATCCTCCTGACGCATGACGTCATGCATGCCTTGACATTCCTATTAACCTATTTCTATAGACACATTTTGATCTATTTGCACATGAATGGCATTGCTTTCGCTCGCTTCGTCACATAATGTGTGTATTATAATGAGACAGAAGTGGCTTGTTACCTGGTCAGGAACCCCCCCCCCTTTATTCTAAATTAAATCTATTTTATTAGCAGGTTAAGTCACAGTTTTTGGAAATGAAATCAGTGTTTGAACATCAAAATTTGCGAATGTTTTGTCTCGATTTAAATATTTTTAACGGCCGTGGTTTATACAAAACTATTTCCGCGGTGGTTCTTCAGATAAATCAGTATCAGTTAGAGTTATAATCGCAGGCATATAACGCTTATCTAAGTGTGCATCAATATTATTTGAGTTTGATCAAGATTGAAATGCTATAGAAATTAGCCATATATATTATATTCATGTTTCTGGGGGACATATCAGACGATACAGTATATTGTATATATGACAATTATAAATAAACTCTTGTACTTTCACATGAAGCATATGGAGAAAGCGATCAAGTGAAAAATATTTTTTAAATGATATTTTCAACTGGGATATTATTATGTCGGCAAATGTTAGTTGAAATATAACATACATGTATATAAGAAAAGTAAATTTGATAGCATAATCGTAGATTTTTATGAAATAGTCAAATATTAGGGGTTATGATCGGTTGTAAAGTGCATTGTAATAGGCAGAAGCGTGTGTGTTTGATACTGTGCGTGTACATGGGGGTGGGGGGGGGGGGGTGTAGACTGATTCCCCTGGGTGGGGAATTGAATTTAAACATGATACATATGCATACTGGTTTAGAGTTAGACTACTTCTTGAAATGTATAGGCCTAGACAGGTCCTCTTTAAGAACAAACACAAGACTTCAAGCCAATACTGGCTCAATGCTGGGCCATCGTCTACGACGCTAGCCCAACATTAACCCAGCATTGGGTGAATATGTCGTGCTTCTAGTTGTGAGGGGTGTGGGGTCTGTGGAGCATTAGCAGACTACGTGGCATGTTCTACATCATGCACTCATCCCCAGTCAATATGCAGTATTTACACTCAACACTTGAAACGTAACTCTCTGTCCACTCAACCAAGTCTACACCATACACTCAGCCAATGCTGGGTTAATATTGGCACAGCGTCGCAGACAGTGGGCCAGCGTTAAAATAGCATCGGCTCAATTTTCCGTGTTATACAGGGATATCACTTTACACGGTGACAAAGAAAGTCTGTATCAGAAAATATCTCTGTGGAGAGACATAGCTTATTTCATTGGTTGATTGATTGATTGATTGATTGATTGATTGATTGATTGATTGATTGATTGATTGATTGATTGATTGATTGATTGATTGATTGATTGATTGATTGATTGATTGATTGATTGATTGATTGATTGATTGATTGATTGATTGATTGATTGATTGATTGATTGATTGATTGATTGATTGATTGATTGATTGATTGATTGATTGATTGATTTATTGATTTATTAATTCATTTATTCATTTATTCATTTATTCATTTATTCATTTATTCATTTATTCATTTATTTATTTATTCATTTATTCATTCATTCATTCATTCATTCATTTATTCATTTATAGGCCCGTACATTCATTCATTCATTCATTCATTCATTCATTCATTCATTCATTCATTCATTCATTCATTCATTCATTTCACACATTCATGCCATGTCATGCCATGCCATGCAATGTCACATGCATGTCATATCACATGCCATGCTACATGACATACAACATAATATGCCACATCCCATGCAATAGGCCTATGTCATACCACATGCCATGCCACATATCATGCCACATGGCATACCACATGAAATACCATGCCACGCCAAGCCAAGTGTCATGCCACATGCCATGCCACATGCATGTCATGCCATGCAACATTTACCTGATAATTCTTATTTTAGGCTTAATTTGGAGCCAGGTCGTGACCCGCTCAGATCAATTCCAAGTAATTACCTTACGAAATGACACATCTCCCATAGGTCACTAGCAGTGTAAGGGTAATTAGCATATAACCCGCCAGCATCGTGATATCAAACCATAGATCAAGACAAATATGTACACAATGCATGTAATAATCTCATTTACATATTTAGAAAAAGCGTACCTGTTTACTGAGGGCTTGTGACGGTTAGTGAGGAGGAATTTTAAAACACTATTAGTGGTCGTTATAACACTTGTGGCACTGATAGCGTCTAGAGCTGTATTCTACAATTCTATTTGTGCCTCAAACAAGACAATTTGATCGTGAAATAAGTATTAACACATACAACGCCGGAATATTTTTTTTAAAACCATGGAGACCAAAGGTTTTTTTACAATTTGAAATCATCATAAATGTCTTAGTCAGCTCTTCCCGCTTCATTTGAATACATATGTTCTGGATCTACGGACACTATAAATCTTTTAATTTTTTCAGTGCGGAGATCCACTTTAGACGTCAGAATCCGACGTCTACAGACGTCATAATCTGACGTCTGTAAACGTCAGATTATGACGTCCATAGTGGATTCCCACGTTATAAGGGTTAAATTCGCTGGATTTGCATGTGTTTTCATTCAAATTCATTGTAGAGAGATACAACTTTAAGTGGTACAAATTTAAATTCTCTAATTTAGCCAAGGGTTATGACAATATTGATAAACATGATAAATCAACTTGTAAATGGTAACACTCCGAGGGTTGCAGGGTGTTTTGTTTCATGTTGACCCCTGGCAAACATAGTGTCATATTTGCCACATACATGAGCGGCATAGACGTCCCTCTACCGGCTGTGGTGTAAACTAAAACTGTGATTACTGAAGCAATTCCCAGTTTTTTTAATAAAAGGGTAACATATCAAATCACCTTGTTTGACTCACAGTGTATTTTACGTAGCGCATTGTCTTTATTTCATTAGCTTATATTGCGTTATATTTTATTATTTGAGCTTGTAGATACAGTAAATGTATTAGACAGAGGCAGATACAGAGGGGTCCCGACCCCCTTATAGAAAATAAGTTATATAAATATCACTCTAAAATCATTATTTCACCTTCAAAAATGCGTTCTACGCTTAAATAAATAAAATGCGAGAGGCCAAATAATTTCACATTAGAACTACCCCCTTTTTTGAAATCCTGATCCCCCCCCCCCCTCTTATCGCATATTGTAAGATCTGTAAGGCACCTGACAACCTGTAAGATCATGTTGGATTTCATATTTGCCAATGAATATGAAACCCTCTTCATTATCCCTTCTCTTGAGATTGGGTTGTACCACGCCAGAAAACATGAGACATCGATCCAATGCTGGGTTACTGTTGGCCAACACTAACCAAGCATTGAATTGATGTCACGTGTTTTCTGGAACTCACAGTTCATGTGATCAGGTACACGTGGCTTATAAATGATTGATGGCTCCTCATGATCTGTTTAGTATTCACTGCCCGTCATGACCACACAGGTACGTGTAGAGTACATGTAGGTTCTGTTGTCACCTTTCTGATATCTTAACTTGTTTAGCTTGAGACTAAAAGATAGGGTATCTGATAGCGCTAAGGGGTAAGACGCTCAGGTCTTATGAAATAAACACCTTGTGACTACACAACCACCGCGTTACTGTCTTCATCTCTATCACATCTGTAACTTGTGGGCCTGCATCAAAAGTTGATCCGCGGTTTCCTACAGCCTGTTTGTATTTTGTTGCGTATTTTGTAAGTTAGACCATTTGGAATGTAATGGAATTCTCTTTCACGGTAATGGTATTAAAAAGAGGTGTCATTTTGAAAATGTTTTACATGCCTAATAGTCTAACTTTGATAATACACAAACAAATTCACTAAATTTTCAGGGATGTTGGGGGGAGATTAAAAAATGATCCAAGAATTTTTTTTTTTTTAATTTTAAACAGCGATCGAGGAAATTGAAAAAAGCTACTCCCAGGATGTGGTGAAACAGACTGTAGTGGTACCGATACCCTGTTACCAGTGGCTCCACTTCATCTTTAAGATATGTAAATGTTCATGTTGTAATGTGTACACATTTCATTTCCAATCACAGTGATTCAATCCACTTAAAACGGAATTTCGAAAGGGAGGTCGTATCAAATAATTTAACTTTTTTTTATAAGAATACAATACTTCTTAATGCAATGTGTACGGTATTTGCCGGGGGACCCGAACATAGTCCTTGCAAAATTTCATGAAAATCGGTTGAGAATTGACTGAGTAATCGGCGACAAACATGCGATACAAGTTAATGTGACAGTGACTATAGTCAAACGTAGATATGGTGAGGTAAATGTGAACTGATTTCATGAATGGAACCCGATTTGCTTTCAATGTAGGCCTATACTAAAGCACTCTCTATTAACAGCTTTGTAAAGGAGTTTCTACCAGATTGATATTGGCTATACTTCTATGTCTGTACACGAGTCTATGACTGGGGGGGGGGGGGGGGAGGTATTAACCAGTGCCTTGCAGGACAAACATGCGTTTCATTCAGTTTTAAACAGTATACAACTCCACTTAAATTGATCAAATTGTGAGAAGTGCTCAGTTAACCTTGAAAGCGATAAATTAAATAATTTAAATTTTCATCCACTCGAAGTTGTGTCTCGCTACCGCGATCCACAACTTCAAGTGGGTGAAAATGTTATTAGTTATTCAAATCATTTAACCATTGTCCTAATGAATTATTTCTATTGTATTTTTCACTTATTTAAAGCTGGGATTGCTAACGCAATTTCCAGCTTTAAGTCTCTGTAAAATAGTTATATTTATGAAAAGTAGACATCTCCAATATTGCATTATTGGATTAACTGAGCATCTACCAAAAATATTTGATGAAATGTAGTGATATTTCTATTGATCTGAAACATGCTTGACATGATAGGAATTCTATTGATAGGAATTCCTAATAAGTTGGGGAGCAGAATTATTTAAGAAAAAATCTCATCTGTTACATAGTTTTAGTATCACTCTGTCACCTTTAGCACAACAAGGATCACGACACCCAAAACCTCATTAAAGCTTTAACACCACTTCATACCTCCCTCTCCACCAGTTGAAGAGGTGCACACAGACAGGGTGCGTCTATACTTAGCATCCACTCCTAACCTCACACGAACAGTGAGTAAATACACTTTTACGTTTATATGTACTCAGCTGATTTACTACTGACCGTATTTACAATGGTACCGTAATATTCTATCAATATTGGTTCAAAGTTAGATATATTTGTCGCTTAGAAAAAAGCGACACATGCATGGTGAAGATTGAATTCTAGATTTACTTCAACTTTCATAGCGCCTAAATCCTCAGAGATTTAATCTCAGATACGCAGAAATTGTATGCGCGAAACAAGAAAGGAAACATAAAGATAGATTGAAATAAAAATGAAATGAATCGGGTTTTAGGCCACTTCTGTGCCCATACAGACTAAATTGGGCCAGGAGAACCTCCTGAGTATGGTTAGATGGGTGAGATGACACTGCCCTCCAGACACAGGATTCGAAATTCAAACCCTGGAGGTCGGAGGCTGTGTACGCTGTGCACGTCTCGGTCACGGAGGCTCCCAACAATACTGAGTTTTACGAGTGGGCGAATATAGATTGAAAATATAATATGTTCTTTGTAAGCAAAGCGAATATTCTAATAAAATTGAACCAGCATCATTGACATATTTCTCTCAGTTTTAATAAATTAATAAATTATAAGCGCATGTTCCCCTTTTGTACATTTTTCTGGAACAGTCCCTTGTCGTGACCAGTAGTAAAATGCCTGAATAGATCACCTGGCACCAGGGGGATTCATCAAGCTGAACATAATAGCTCGGCTAACCTCAGAAGGGATTCATTAAGCTGAACATTTCAAAGTGAAGAGTGCTCCAGCGCGATTTATCTATTTATGGAGTTGGACATGATTCTGGAGGATGATAATAACCGTCAGCTTTGGTTGAGACATATAGGCTAAACTGGGCCACTGTTGTTATGGTAACCGTCAGCTCAGGTTTTGATTGTTGCTCAGAAAGCCGTCACGTGGTCTGATCACGTGGTCTCAGCTGGCTTTCGAATGGCAATCAAATACTGACGCTGACGATATGACGTCATGATGTAGGACCCGAACCGAGAAGAGAAGATATACTCACTCACTCACTCACTCACTCACTCACTCACTCACTCACTCACTCACTCACTCACTCACTCACTCACTCACTCACTCACTCACTCACTCACTCACTCACTCACTCACTCACTCACTCACTCACTCACCCACTCACTCACTCACTCACTCACTCACTCACTCACTCACTCACTCACTCACTCACTCACTCACTCACTCAATCAATCAATCAATCAATCAATCAATCAATCAAGCAATCAATCAATCAATCAATCAATCAATCAATTAATCAATCAATCGATCAATCAATCAATCAATCGATCAATCAATCAATCAATCAATCAATCAATCACACTCACTCACCCACTCGCTCGCTCGGTCTCTCGCTTAGCGATTACCTTATTTAATTCAGTGTACATAGATAATATATTTCATAAAAGAACGAAAAATAAAAACTTTCAGGTCAACGTAAAAAAAAGTTGATTTATTTTTATATTCAATATCATAAGAATATCATTTACTGAAATAACACGTTTTATTAGGATTTTGGTTAGGATTGGACATAATCGTTCTAACATTAACTGTGTCAAATATCAAAACCCCAAACCGCAAAATAACTGTGTAGAATTACCACAACAAAGCTTACACCAGAACGAGCTAGCTATCAATAATACTAAATCTCCTAAATACCGTTCATGGTTGAAAGTCTGATTTTATTACTTGTACTTGTGGCTCGTGCTGGGACTATTTCTATAGAGCGGATTGTTACTTGTAGCTCGTGCTGGGATATTTCTATTGAGCGGATTGGTGACAGATGGAGTCTTATGATAACACAGATACTACATATTGATATAGAGGTCTAACATGAGCCGAGATCATACAATCATATCTTTACCCCACCCAGTATAAACGCCGTATCGGCCACCACCCTTTGATTACTACCAGGGTAGTTATGATGTTCAGTGACATTTTACTTGATTTTCAACACACTTAACCCTTGAAGCGCTGAATTTTTGTTATATAAACCATAGAGACTAAAGGGTCTTTTTCAATTTGAAATGATCATGAATGTCTTAGTTGGCTCTTTCCAATTCATTTGAACACCTATGTTATGGGTCTACAACCATTATAAATATTTAACTATTTCCACAGAATCTGACGTCTATGGACGTCAAATTCTGACGTCTAAAGTCGATCTGAAAGAATAATTAAACGTATATAAGTGCCTACACTACAGTTACCACAGCACAATGCTTATTTTAATCTATTGGTCAAACTATTTTATCATTTATCATTTTATTTGTTATCATAAAACCCCATCTACTAGTATCTGAGTTTTTGGTGTCTATAATTCTGTAATCTAATACAAAAATATTGTTTTGGAAAAACAACAAGACAATGTCAATAAATCCTGGGAGAAAAAGGCTTCTAAATTTATCGTTAGGAATATTAAATTTACATAATTAATCAATACAGTTTCAGATTTGAAACCTTAAATGTGGCGATTAATAATTGATGCAGACGCTGTACCGGCATTATCGCCATTAAATACGTCAAATATCAGGTCTGTCACCGTAAATAATCTTTACGATACAATCACCAGGACAACTAAAGCATGCATGCATGCCACACATTGAATTTACAGTTCAATTCAGTATTGATCGTCTATTGAATTGCAGTCCTTTCTGATCGACCCAGTGACAGCTCGTGTGGAGGGCCCCGGGGCAAGTTGGTCACGTGAGAAGTTAATATATAGGAGTGCGGGGTAAGCTGACACATGAGCTGAGTACATATAACTGGGTATTGTACCGGGACTTTATGTTAGTATGCCTTACAGCGCGGGAATCAATTTTAGACGTCAGAATCTGACGTCTGTAGACGTCAGATTCTGACGTCTAAAGTCAATCCCCACACTGTAAGGGTAAAAACATTTCTAATGGCCGTAGACCCATAACATAGATATTCAAATGAAGCGGAAAGAGCTGAATAAGACATTTATGATGATTTGAAAAAAATGATTGAAAAAACCCACTTTGATCTCCATGGTTTATGCACAAATATTTTAGCGCCTTAGGGTTAAACGATTTGAGTACATATATTTAGGTATTCTACCGGGACTGTATGTTAGTATGTCTTATATTTAGAAAGTGGTAAAATTTTACTCACTTTGGAACTTAGTGTGAAACGATTGCAACGTTTCGACCTGCCTTCACCTGTTCCAAAGTGAGTAAAATTTAACCACTTTCTATATGAATCTTGGAACCATGAATAACATATTCTCTTCCAAATATTTAGGCATTTTACCGGGACTGTATGTTAGTATGCCTTAGCATGGCTTGCCATTATATTCGTAGATTTAAGAAAAACTTAATTATTTTTTTTCACTTTCAGCTAGAAGGCGGGAGTTTGGGGATGCATATTTTCTAAGCTCCCTGAAATCCGAATATATAGAAAACAGCAAATTTAAGTGAAACATTGATCAACACCGGCTTTCACATTTCGCCCCCTTGGATATGAAAGGGTGTATCTGCCACTTTACAAAGTGGTAGATACACCCTTTCATATCCAAGGGAACGATTTACTTAAATGCGTTATTACCAGCAATAATTGAATGGAAATTAATTATAATTGTAAAATTTTATGCAAATCGGGTGCGAACTGACTTGTGAAAATGAAATGAAAATCGCGCCCTATTAGTTTATGATTATGACCTGTGCTGTAGTAAATGATTCTTGGTGCTTTTAAACATACACTCTAAACAATATAGGTTCTCTAAAACGAACCCTTCAGTACTATTACCATGCAACCCCAGGAGAACCCTGCAAGGGTTCTCCTGGGGTTGCATGGTAATAGTACGGAATGGTTCCTTCTAATGAACCTATATTGTTTAGAGTGTATGTGACGTCAGTCGATTGTTAAACCACAAATTCGAATCTACGAATCTGTGAAATATACTAATATATTCACGTATTATTCAGATCTACGAATTTATCAAGCTTTCTTTTTTCTTTTCATTGGAAGAACAGCTTAGAAAAGTTATAGCATGCCACATAAAACACACCAATGCGCAGATGAGCGCGAAAATAATCAAATACAGTATTTTATGATTTCCAAAACAGACGAAGGCGAATCATACTCTACTTTATCATTTTCAAAATACACTTACGTAAAGGCGAACGCGAATGTTTGCCTTCATGCTGGTGTGTTTTAAAAATGTGTTAGTTATTCTCCGCTCGCCTCTGTGCCTTCGTGTTCGTGCTCGCCTTCACGTACCAGTGTTCACGTTGGTGTACTAAGTATTTTACAATTGAGTGCACACACATTCACTGGTGACATACCGTGTTTTGTGATCTAACACATTCACTGGTGACATACTGTGTTTTATGGCATGGAGTGCAGTGACATACTGTGTTTTGTGATACTGTATTCTGACTTCACCCACCTGTAACGGTGAAATTCAAACGGTTGACTCTGACTGTTCAAATTTAACCTTTGACCCACCCAGCAATCAGCATGTTTATATTCAATGTGAGATGATAATTTTTACCCCCATTCTAATCTTACAATAATACAAATTTTCCAATTTCATAAAATAATAACATAAAATTTCATGAAATAAGCAATGTAACATACTTATTATTTATTCTATTTATCTTATATGAAAGAGGCATATATGCGTCTCTAGCAGGAAGAATGTCTACAGTTGACTGTTAGTGATTAACCCTTTCAACGCGGGAACCAACTTTTGACGGCAGAATATCACGTCAAAATTCGATCCCCGCCCTGAAAGATTTAAATAGTTAAGTTGGACGTAGACCCATAACAAATGAAGCGGAAAGAGCTAAATAAGACATTTATAAAGTTTTTAAAGCGAAACAACCTTTGGTTTCTGTGGTATTTAACCAAGGATTTCAGCGCCATATCATTAACCCTTTAAACCCACACGATGCATAAAAGCATCATTTTGCATCTCTGAAGAATGACTGCATTTCCTACACCTGGGCGTTTCAGAACGAAAATTTCCATGGAACTGTTTTATTAATAACAATATGTATTTCGTTTTTCACCCACTTCAATTCATCTTCATCCACTACAAGTCGAGAATTGCGAGAGCAATTCGCGGCTTGTGGTGGATGAAGATGACAATGGTATATTCAGGCTTGAAGGGGTTTAGTTTGGTTTGGCTCGTTCACGGTCGAGTCATGATTGATGTCAGGTAATGGCAGACTGACAGAGTTATAACTGACCAGAGACTTCAGAGGTTCCACCCTGGTAGTAAAACAGAAAAGACAGGGGAGGGTGGGGAGAAACGGCCGCTGGTAACGTAGAATAGCAGAGGAGGGTGGGGTGAAAGGAGCCGCTGGTAACGTGAAATATCACAAGAGGGTGGGGGGAAATGGACCGGTGAGTTAACAGAATAGCCGGGGAGGGAGGGGGTTTGATGAATTAACAGGGGTAACTACCAACTGGTGGTACGCGGTGAGCACTGAGGTGTGGGGGGAATAAGAGGCGTAGAAAGAGAGATATAATAACTTTACCGTTTTGAATACTCTAGAAAAAAATAATTATAGAAAGTGATTAAATTTTACTCACTTTGGAACTTAGTGTGAAACCATTGCGATGTTTCGACCTGCCCTCGGCAGATCTTGATTGCGCGTGATCAAGATCTGCTGAGGGCAGGTCGAAACATCGCAATGGTTTCACACTAAGTTCCAAAGTGAGTAAAATTTAATCACTTTCTACATGCATTTTGGAACCATGAAAAAATAATTATAATGAGGAATTCGGCTTTCAGTTACTTTGATGGTTAATTAGGAAATTACGCCATTTGAACAATGCTGCATTGAAAGTGATTAAATGCTGCCTTCTCTTGCAATGTGAGTTAAAAAGCATAACATTTAAGGATTAGAATATAATACTCTTCAGAACAGAAATAATTAGAATATGAGCTAAGAAACCCAAACTTCGCAGGTTTGAAAGAAGGACATTGAGCACTTGTTATCCATTCATTTAAAATCTCAGTCACTGAAAATTACCAGATTACTTGGATATGTGGAACAGATCAGAACATATCTCAGAAAATATTTTCATTAGACGCGAGGGAACGGACATCTTTTAAATGACCGTCCTGGCAGAAATGTAGACCAAGTTCAAACAATATCTGGACGATTGTTAGGCTTGGAAGGAGAGCTCAATATCGAAAATATTTCCGATTTAGTTATAAGCGGATGGGTATCTCAATTATTTATAAATGAGCGTTCTGAGAGAAATTATCAGTAATGTAGGTATATATATACATCAGACCAAGGGCTGTTTTAATGCTGGTCCACCGTGGGCAACGTTGGTCCATCATTCAAACACCATTTGGACAATTTGCGGTTTGTAAAGACATTTTTTTTTAATTCAAGACACCCAAATTAGATTGATAAAAATTTAAAAACACATTTACCCCCAACTTCCTACAGGAATTTTATTTTGTGGAATCTCGACCTGAATAGGAAAGGAAACAGCACGGAAAATATTTTAAATTTTCACTGGACGCGTGAAGTTATCATAAACTCGTCCAGTCTATCTTACAATGGATCACGGCATCAGAGAGTGACAACAAAAATGTAGGTACATTAATCAGACACAATGTTGTTTGAATGCTGGGCCAACGTCGCAAACATTGAAACAACATTGGAACGATTTGTTTTTTCACTCAGGGGTGATTACAGTGAGAGGGTATCTTACAATTATCATTCTATCTGAGAAACTGACCAGAAATGTAAGAATATAATTCAGAAAAACCCAGCAATCACGACACAATAACCCAATGTTGGGTCAATGTTGGGCAAACGTCGTAGACGGTGGCCCAACATTGACCCAACATTGGGTTAATGTTTTGCTGGTGAGTGTTGGTTTTTTTCTGGGCCACCGTCTGCGATGTTGGCCCAGCATTGAGTCAATATGGGCATGATTTTAGGGTTGTTAGGAGGGGGTGAGGGAAGGGGTGAGGGTGATTGTAAGGAATGTGACCAGAGAGAGGGTGTTATCAAAGGCGCCATCTACCGTCACAATACCTCACCCCTCACCCCATAACTCACCACCTCACCGCTACGTGGCGCTGTCTGCAGTACCCATAGTCCTCTGCGTCACCTCTTACACGGCTTTACTCAATAAACACTATATATTGAACCAATGTTGGTTTAATGTTGGGCCACCGTCTATCAAGCTGGCCCAACATTAAACCAACATTTGTTCAATATTCTCACACTCAGTGGTTTTCACCATGAGACGTATATCGGTATCAGCCCATATCACACTATAGATAGTTGAACTGCAATAAATGGCAGTTATGTCATGTGTGACTTGATCATGTTGATCGTGTGAGAAAATACAAACGTTGTTCTTTTTTGTGCGATATAAAATAATGCAGCACTTGTCAAATGAATAAGGTGCGCACCATTTTTTTATATCGCAGCCAAATGAGCGCTGTTGGCATATCTTTTAATGTCTGCTGTAATAAAAAGTGTGACGTTTTTTGTTTGATAAAACAAGCTGCCAAACTATTCTCAAAAAAACACACAAGCACCTTCATCTCATGACGTGTCAAACGTCACAGGCGATGGCTCAACTTCAACCCTCAGACCGCTGAAATAAATCATTTTTAATTTTTACCCACTTGATGTTGTGTCTCGCTACCGCGATCCACAACATCAAGTGGTTGAAAATTACTCTTATTTTTTTAATTTGAGATCAAACATTTGCATATGTTGATGTCTAAACAATCATTTTATTCCCAATATCAGTGATTTGATCGACTAATAAAACAAATTCAAAACGACTATTGTGCACTTGAAAGGTTAAACACATCGTTTCAATATCTGGTTTAACCTTTTCAGGGCGGGGATCGACTTTAGACGACGTCATAATCTGACGTCTGAAGTCAATCCTGCACTGGAAGAATTAAAGAAATTCTAATGGCCTACACCCATAACATAGGTATCCAAATGAAGCAGGAAGATCTAACTAAGACATTTATGATGATTTCAAATTGAAAAAACCCTTTGGTCTCCATGGTTTATATACAAATATTTTAGCGCTTAAAGGGCTACACAGCCTGGGTTCAACATGTGGTCTCAGCTGGTATCTTACAAGGGGTTAAAACAATTTATGGGCTAAAAACACTACTGCGCGTGCAAGTGAAACAAATGTGGACGATTGCCAACAAAAAAATGACATAAATGTAATTCTCTATAGGTTTTATTTTTTTGATGAAGGGCGTCATTTTTAGGTGTGACTTTGTGGTCCATGTGAAAGTATTGAACACGAAAACTCTCGATGAAAATAGCAAATTTCTTTAAATGCTTTAACCCTAAGCGCTGAAGTATCTTTGCATAAATCATTAAGGCTAAAGGGGTTTTCAACGCTTTCCGCTTTATTTGAATACCTATGTTATGGGTCTACGGCCATTATAAATATTTTAATTCTTACAGTGCGAGTATCGTCTTTAGACGTCAGATTCTAACGTCTCTAGACGTCAGATTCTGACGTCTACAGACGTCAGAATCTGACGTCTAAAGTCGATCCCTGCACTGAAAGGGTTTAATGTCAAACGCTTGAAACCATAGTATTGCTGTGGCAGGTAATTATGCAGTGTTGATAAAGAAAAAAAGTATGTGGACAGCAAAAGGTATGTTGTCAACATATATCTTGACTCTGTTATGCGCATATATATCTATCTATCTATAGTTAAACTCAGCATATATTTTGCCTTACGTATATGAAAATGTGTGAATAAATGCCTGGACGTAAAGACTGTTGATACACCAGAAAACCACCTAGCTTTAGTCCTGTTTGTCAAAAAGTATAAACTGGCGTGCTGCATTAACAGTCGATGAATTATATTTTATGTTGAAAATTATTATACTGTAGTATTTCAAAGCATTCTAGCAATAAAATTTAAAATTCAATTACTGCAAATATTAAAATGTCCCTGGTTTAAAAAAATATCCCTGGTTTAATAAAAAAATGTCCCCGATTTGAGATTGTGGCCGCTACAACTACGACTAAGTGGTGGTGTGGTCCCTATGATAATACGCTTTGGGAGGGAGTTATATTAATAGGTTATATTCATAAGTATTTACCTGCAGAGCTCTGAAGAGGCTGTTTGTTATTATTGTGATTGACCCTCATCCTGCTAAGTTAATTTATTTAATTTTTCACCCACTTGAAGTTGTGTGTCGCTACCGCGACCCACAACTTCAAGTGGGTGAAAATTACTCATATTTGTTTAATTTCAGATATATCCTTTGCAAATCCTGATGTTTAAACACACATTTTGTTCCCAATATCAGTGATTTGATCAACAAATAAAACAAATTAAAAACGACAATAGTCGTGATAAGCAGAATAAGGGTTAACCCGTTAAGCTCCACTGTCACATTCATACCCCACGTCATGACATATTTTAAATAAAATGTACAAAATGATACGACCCGTCACAATAAGGTCGTTCTAAGTTTGATTTTGAGATATTATACTTAGGTATTTTATAAAATAGGTTAATTGTTATTCACCTTCGCACCTTAACCCTTAAAGCGCTGACAATTTTTGTAAAAAAACATGGAGTTAAAAGGGTTTTTTTCAATTTGAAATCATCATAAATGTCTTATTCAGCTTCTCCCGATTCATTTGAATACCTATGTTATGGGTCTACGACCATTAGAAATATTTGTCTTCTTACAGTGCGGGGATCGCCTTTAGTCGTCAGAATCTGACGTCTACAGACGTCAGATTATGACGACTAAAGTCGATCCCCGCGCTAAGAGTTAAACCCTCACGATGCATTAAATCGTCATTTTACATCCCTGGAAACAGAATTAATTTTCCTACAACTAAGGGTTTTTAAAACGAAAATTTAAATGAAGCTGGTTTACCAATACACAGACACATGGCAATTTTCTTTTTTTTTAAACCACTTCAAATCATCTTCATCCACTACTAATCGAGAATTGCGACAGCAATTCGTGGTTTGTAGTGGATGAAGATGACAATGGTAAATTCAGGCCTGAAAGGGTTAATATGAGAATCGCGGTGGCAATTCACACCCTAAGGTGAATAAAAATGAGAATACATCCCTGGATGTAGGATTAACCACTAGACTGGCCTTACTATATGTACACACACACCCATTCAATTATAAGTATGTCTATATTAATCAGTGATTCCACTTATACATTGACTGGTCATGCGCGTTAAGTCCCCTGTCCTCCGTTTTGTTGATTTAGTCAATCGTTTGTTGACCTGAATAATCTGCGTCTTATATTGGGACTTATGTTGGATGCATTAACCCCTAGAGCGTAAATTACAGTCATTTAGGGGGCCACCATTCAATCTCCAGGGGCGGGTGGAATTGGAATTTTTTTTAAATAAGTAATTTCGGGCGGAATCTGCGTGATATAAATAATTTACTTCAAGAATTGTTCTATATAAACATGTGATAAAATTTGAAATTTTCAGCGCGCCGCCGAGCCGGGTTCAAATAAATAATTTGTCAGCGACAAAAAGTCCACCCCCCTGGAGATTGAATGGTGGCCCCCTTATAGCGCGAACCAGAACTCTAAGTGATTGAAAATTACTCAGATTCATAAAGTTAAGTCACATCGTCAATTTAACATCGATTTATTCATTCATCCATCCATCAATTTGATCCTTCATTCATTCATTCATTCATTCATTCATTCATTCATTCATTCATTCATTCATTCATTCATTCATTTATTTATTTATTCATTTATTCATTCATTCATCCATGCATTGATTCATTTATTTAGTTATTCATCCATTCATCTATCCAGCAAATATAACTACCTCCAGTTAACATGAAGTGGTTAAACGATGTTGGCCTAATATAGGGTTAACATCTGCGACGCCAATCCAACATTATGCCAACATTGGGCCAACACAAGGTATCGTAAACCCGCATCCA
Organism: Flabesymbios commensalis; assembly: GCA_964017125.1. Lineage (NCBI taxonomy): Eukaryota > Metazoa > Annelida > Polychaeta > Terebellida > Flabelligeridae > Flabesymbios > Flabesymbios commensalis. Next base: position 4,306,505 of record OZ024911.1, read on the forward strand.
CGTGACGATGTAACCAGTCAATATGTAAATGAGCTGACATTAAAGGTGTACCGCCTGGGGTGAGGAGTAACCATAGTGACGCCCATGTGGTAGGTATATCAGGGTAATCTACGTCATTAAATAATGATTAACCCCCTCGGTTGTGCCGCCCCCTATCGCCCGTTATACCTGACCTACACATTAACCCTCTGGTTGTTACAAGCCGTTTTTAGTATATTTTTTTTTGACAATTTATCTGTCCAATAATAAAATTGTCAATCAAAATCGCCTTCTAGTTTGTCACCACACATTAGACTATTACGACCATTTGGTGTTAAAATGTGCTGGTCAATGTTGGTTTAATGTCGGCCCACCGTCTAGGACGTCGGACCGTCATCAACTCCTAGAGCACTGAGCTATTCAATTCAAATTTTCAGTCACTTGACGCTGTGTGTCGCTACCGCGATCCACAGCGTCAAGTGACTGAAAATGCATGTGATTTGTAACATTTAAGTCCCAATATATATCAGTATTTTTAAATTTGAGGAACACCTCACTCTGAGCAAAGGCTAATAAAAAAACAGAATGTCAACTGTGGTCGACATCAGTGCTCTAAGGGTTAAACCAACACTAATCAGAGGGCCCGTATTCTCGCACAAGCTACGATATATCGTAGGCTTCTGATTGGTCGAGATGGCCATCTCGACCAATCAGAAGCCTACGATATATCGTAACTTGTACGAGAATACGGGCCCTGCATATTGGGGTTGTGGGCCCAGATATGAATTATAAACTCTTTCTCATCTGCTTCATAGCGATTCAAATTAAATTGTAATTATTGTGCATCTAAAATATTTTAAAGTCGAAAGCTTTAGTTACATATTACCTGAAGTGAGATTTTATAATTAGTATCAAGTAAATTTGGTAGATCTATTTTTATGGTAATTTTACAGACTATTGTTAAATGTCAGTGGCCTTATGGTATATAGAATACGTTTGGACGGCCGGAGTCATGGCTGATATTTCGCTATGTCGTATTAAAAGAACTCTCATTCCTCACATCCCATGTGTAAAACTGAGCTTGAAACGAATATAGAATAATTATGTTTAAAATAATAGTAAAAATATATTTCATGTGATATTGCAAAGTAGAGGAATATCTACAGGGATTTTGCTTCTCCGTTTCAGTCATGGTCACTCGGGAGATTTTTAAGAGGTTTTCATTCTGTACATCAATGTGACCTACAAATCTGTCCTTGCATTTTCAAAGACGTCGTAATTTAAAATGTGGCTGCTCTTAGCAAAACTAATATTAGCTGGTGTTTTAGTGTCACCCTTATGGCAAACAGACAGCTGTGATGGACACCATGTCACATACCAATGGCACCCCTTTACCATTACAGCGCCGGGATCTACTTTAGGCGTCAGAATCTGACGTCTGTAGACGTCAGATTATGACGTATAAAGTCGATTCTCGCACTAAAAAAGTAATTACCGTAGACCCACAACATGGGTATTTAATTGAAGCGGAAAGAGCTAACTAAGACATTTATGATGATTTCAAATTGAAACAAAACCCCTTGAATTCCATGATTTATACAAAAATATTTCAGGGTTTAAAGGGTTGAACAGTAGCCCCTTGACCCTTTAAGCGCTAAGCTCTACTCTACTATTTTTCAATATTTTTTAAAAATGTCAAATACCAATTTTTGTGGGATAAATTGATGTTCAATCAATTGGAATTGTAGATGTTTGGTTTCAAATTAGATAAATATTATTAATTTTTCCCGCTTGAAGTTGTTGATTGCGGTAGCTAGCGAGACACAAATTCAAGAGGGTGAAAATTTAAATTATTTAATTTAGCGGTTCAAAGAGACATACCAATAAGAGTTTTCTAAAGGGTGTTTTCAGCATTAAATTCGATAGATTGTCATCGGTTTTTATTGAAATTATGGATATTTGAATGATTTCCATCCATTTGAAGTTGTGGATCGCGGTAGCGAGACACAACAAAATTAATATTGAAGAATCTCGCGTGTATCGGGTTAACTCTCTGTACCCGTGTACCATTTTACCCCGATCCCCCCTGACCCCATGGGGTGCTGCTGTCTCAGATCTCCCGTCAGGTGACACCTGGTGATTTGGTCAGCAGGGGGTACTACCCTTCTGTTGTTATGGTAACCAGACACGTCAGTACCACCCTCAAAGTTACTCACCCCAGGCCTCCTTCCGAGGCACTTAGAACTCTCAGAGGCTTAAGTTTTTTCACCGGAATAAATAAATATTTCGCCTCCTGTAACTTCAAATTTAGCCTATGCCGATCCAGAGGAGGGAAATGTGAAAGTCTTGAACCCGCGGTCCACAGGTGGAGCGGCATGCGCGGACATTCGGTATTCTGAATAACCTTTTAGCCAATCAAATCACTGTTATTGGTAAAGTAATGAGTGTTGAAACATCAAGATCTGCAAATGTTTGGAATCAAATTAAACAAATATGAGTATTTTTCACCCATTCGAAGTTGTGGGTCGCGGTAGCGAGACACAACTTCAAATGAGTAAAAAAATAAATAAGACAACTTAAATATCAAAGAAAGCTCTCAAACACCTTCAGTTTGTTATATTGTAGCATTTATTAAGGAAGATATATTTTGATATTGTCGTGGCTTCTGAAATATTCGAACTGGTTAATTGATGCTGAACTTAAACATATTTATTATTTTGAATTCCATCATATTTGAGGTGTTTTGTGGCATCAGCGATAACACAATGGAATTATAAAAATTTAGATATTTGTGATATTTACTGTTTGCAGATATAAATGATTGAGTCCATATGTTACTCGACATATTTATTTGTATCGATATATTTTGCAGTGAGGAGAATGTTTACATGCGTATTGTGAACATTACCCTCGCTACAAAATATATCAATATAAATAATTGTCGAGTAACATAATACTAAGATAAATTTAGGTCACGCAACAAAACAGCCATGAACTAAATGGTGAAGGGTCAAACAGCAGGGACCGTCTTTAGACGTCAGAATCTGACGTCTGTAGACGTCAAATTCTGACATCTAAAGTCGATCCCCGCACTGTAACAGTAAAATATTTATAATTGTTTAATACCCATAACAGGTATTGAAATGAAGCGGAAGAGCTGACTAAGCTATTTATGATGATTTAAAATTGAAAAAACCCTTTGTTCTCCATGATTTATATAAAAACATTTTAGCGCTTTAACCCTTTAACCCCCCACGATGTATTAAAGCATCATTTTACATCCCTGAAAACAGACTTAATTTCCCTACAGCCAAGGGTTTCAGTACGAAAATTCCCATGAAACTGTTTTACCAATACATGGCAGTTTTCTTCAATTTTTAAACGACATCAAATCATTTTCATCCACTACAAGTCGAGAATTGCAACAGCAATTCGCGGCTTGTAGTGGATGAAAATGACTATGGTATAGGTTAAACATCACGTATTTCAGACCATACAGCACCATTCAATTGATCGTTTCTATTTTCAATCCAACTGTCACATTCACCTTCATTTATATCCACTCCACTGATTGCCAAATAACCCGTTTAACTTCCAGTGATTGCCCTTTTATAACAGCTTACCCAGGTCTCCCTCAGGTGTTTATTTCTCCTGATTTGAACACCGTAAAGTGCATTGAAGGAAAACTCTATCAATTTACCTTATTTTCGTCGGTATTACAATGAAAACTTGTATTCCCAACTTTTAAAAATGTGATTTCCACAAATAATGAAAAATAGATATTTTAGTATTAAAAAAATTAAAGGAATAAACAGAGAAAATTTTAGGTCTATATCCATTAAAATAAGGTGTGGTTATGTGTATGCAATGAGTCTCAATACTGGTTAACTTTCATTCATTCTTAGTGAAGCAGTTCTCTGTTATTAAAATACGTCTAGGCTAGTAGCCAGAATTTCGTATGTGCGACGCAAATTACTGGAGCTTACGTCATTTGAGCAGAGGAGTTAATAGAGCTGATAAATACATGACCTCAGTTTATAAAACATACACTATTGCATATTCTAGTCCTGTATGTAAACATTGCGCATGTGAGCTATGTAGCGTGTGAAACATACTTGCAATTTATTATTCTAAATATATATTACAGCTATAAAGAATACTACATGTATGTGTGTATGAAAAATATATCTAAGATTCTGATGTCTGACGTCTAAAGACGATCCCCGCGCTGAAAGAATTAAAAACAATTATAATGGCCATAACATAGGTTTTCAAATGAAAAAGAAAGAGCTAACTAAGACATTTATGATGATTTAAAATTGAAAAAACCCTTTGGTCTCCACGGTTTATACAAAAATATTTCGGCGTTGTAAGAAATATCCTAAAATGTGATTCACGGTACTGAACAAAGTCTTTGTAGTTCAGTATCGAGCTTTCGTGTGTTGTTGTATATATTTTGTCAGTTTGCGGACACATTGTAAAATTTGCGAAGAGCATAAATTGGATTGACCCGACTCGTCGCCCGCCATTTACCAGTCAATTTGACAAAGTAAACGTTTTCCTTATAAATAGAAAACTGACTTTTCAACTGAATGTGAATTGTCATGGGACATTAGTGAAGACATTAAAATGACGGCCAAGTCAGAGCAGCCACGTGACATTAGTAGTACATTAGAATGACGGGCTCAAGGAAACACGAAATTATGCGCCAATGTTGTTTTAATGTTAGGCCAGCGTCTACGACGGTGGTCTAATATTAAAACAACATTGTTCCCCAGTGTGATATATGCTAGGTCCGGGTAGAGCAGTGTTTAAACGGTTCATAAACCGTCAAGGGTCATTAGCCACCCTTTCTGTCATGAAATGCGCACTACGTAAACCCTTTCAGTGCGGGGACCGACTTTAGACGTCAGATTCTGACGTCTAAAGTCGATAAAGATGATAAAGTTTTAGCTGTGTTTTAACTTTGATACGTCCTTTATCTTTATTATATATTATATGAATGACTGTTTGTTGTCATATAACAAAATAACTACAGGGCACATAAAAATAGCCTGACTGCTAATAATGTCCACCCTGTATAAACATGTCTCAATAAATGGATATATAAATAAAAAAATCCTCGCACGGAAAAAGTAAAATATTTATAATGACAGTAAACCCATAACATAGGTATTGAAATGAATCGGAAAGAGATAACTAAGACATTTATGATGATTTCAAATTGAAAAACCTTTGGATTCCATGGTTTATATAAAAATATTTCAGCGCTTTAAGGGTTAACTACATTCTCCAATCACAGATCTACAAATCGACAATTGATTACTTTAAGTGTAATCAAATACTGCTGGTTCCCATTGACCTTTGAAGCACTACAATATTTTTGTATAAATCATGGAGGCCAATGATTTTTTTTTACAATTTTAAATAACCTTAAATGTCTTATTTATCTCTCCCGATTCATTTGCATACCTATGTTTTGTGTCTATGGCCGTTATAAATACTTTACTTCTTTCTGTGCGGGTGTCACTTTTAGACGTCAGAATCTGACGTCCACAGACGTCAGATTCTGACATCTTAAGTCCATCCCCGCGTTGTATGGGTTAAGAGGAACCATATACTTCTGTTTGCCACAATATATCTGACCTGCAAAGTTGATGTGTAGACAATTTTTATTTTGGTAGTCTCTACATGAACTATCATAAATATATATGTGAAACATGCTATAACACTCAAATAAAAATGCCTGCATTTACATAATGTCTACGGAAAATAAAGCAATATAATGTTTTATATGCAATAAAACAAGGTCAATTTTGTTACTAGAGAGCAGATATTACATAATATAATACTACTTTCTGTTTCGCTTAAAATAAAATGTTATATTAAACAAGTAGACATGTCTGCTATTAACACCTCAAGCCGTAATGATGCCCCAAAGCATCATTTTATATCCTGAAAACTCGCTCTATTTCCTGAACCTAAAAGTGTTTGAACAAACATTTTCATGAAACAGTTTTAACTTTTGCTATAGCACCACCATTCTTGTTTCTAATACGTTTTATTAGCCGTTTAACCCTTTCAGGCCTGAATTTACCATTGTTATCTTCATCCACTACAAGCCGCGGATTGCTGTCGCAATTCTCGACTTGTAGTGCATGATGATGATTTGATGTGGTTCAAATATTAAAGAAAATTGCCATGAAATGGTTAACCAGTTTCATAGAAATATATATTATAAAACCCTTGGTTGTAGGAAAAATAAATCTGTTTTCAGGGATGTAAAATGATGCTTTAATGCATCGTGAGGACTTAAAGGGTTAAATCACAGTTATTGGAAATGTTTAGTCTCAAATTAAACATATACATAAGTAATTTTAATCCACTTGAAGTTGTGGGTCGCTGTAGCGAGACACAGCTTCAAGCGGGCTGATTTTTTTTAATTTAGCAGTTTAAGGGTTAACAATACAGGCCTATGTCAATTCTGTAGAATGTGTCACCCACGTCTGTCATTTTCATCCACAACAAGTCGAGAATTGCGTCAGCAATTCGCGACTTGTTGCGAATGAAGCAAATTCGCTGAATGTTAATTTGGGGGTTGAAAGGGTTAATGCGATGCATGAATACATGTTTAGCTTTTTAGTTGGTAAAGCACCTCACTCAACATGATTACCTTCATGTGTTTCAGATTCACCAGGGGACGAAACAACGGGATTTATCAGAGGTGGATAATCTCGGCTCGTGACGACTCAGCCCAGTGGCGGATCCATTTCTGATACTGAATTGCTTCGACATCGATCAAAATTGACAGAGATGTACTTGACATTCTAAATTTACTAGGGTAGTGCCTCAAATTGAGGTACTACCCTAGTAAATTCAGAGTGTTAAACCCCCATATACTGTAGATCTGGTCATTTTCGCGTGTTTAAATTTTCGCGAATTTCTGATTTTGGGACTTTTCAAGAAGTTTGGTATTCGCGAATTTTAAATTTTTTTTAGTAGCGCTATTATAAAAATATTTTTTGCAAGATTCTTGAATTCGGGAATTTGTTCTCCTCGCTGTATTACTTCGTCTGGCTACAGAAAATGACACAGGCGCTACGGGGTCTACAATCAATAAAACCAATTTCAGAATTATTTTATAACTCACACACGTACTGTATGTGTAGCGGTTCGCTATTCAAACGTGAGAACCAATTGAATTTGACAAAACTCCATATCTTAAGCACACTAAACATTTCTGATGTAATTCTAAAAAAAACAATTATTCTATATTTGAAAAGAAATATCAGCAGGTACTGGTTATAATTCTGCCAAAAACATCATTGTTAATTGTTATTGACTGTTATATTAGTATTATTATTGTAATGATGAGTACTTTTGTTAAATAGTTTTTGTAATTGTTTTATAAGGAGCCTGTTATCCGTTGTTAAGATATTTTTGTCACCGCAATATATCCATAGATACCCTGTTTATTGTTAAGCTGGTAATGTTAATTAATCTATGGATTACTAAGCGTTGTTACAACAGTTGTGTTAATGTATCTATGGATACGCTATTGTTCATTGTTAAACTATTTTTGTTAACGTATTTTGTTTAGGTACATTGTTATTTGTTGCTGAATAAGTTTTGTTGTTATGTGTATCACCGAATACTACGATAAAAGTACTATTTGATAATATATATATAATGGTATATATATAATGGACACTCATCTGTTATTTTCTGTTGTTGTTGTTATTGTCATTATTGTTAAAATATCAATAGATATTGTTTGTTAAACGAGTATTGTTAAATCATCTGCAAGTTCTCAATTTCCGTTCTTAAGTACTTGATTGCAAATGTACCCAAAAATAAAAATAAGATTAGTTCATTATGTTACTGTAGCATGCACAAGTTCTCTGTATATGTTGCAGTAAAAACTAAACTTTTGTAAAAACTAAACATCTAGTTTTTTAGGAATGTAGAGTTCTGTAGATACGGTATTTTGTACCCTCTTAATACAATCTTTGCAAAAGTATACTGAAGCAAGATTATTCTCTTCAGACCGTGTTTGTAAAGTAAGGTTTTTAGTTTTTATTTCAGTAGAACAGCAGTTTCGGTATGTATAAGCCAATTTTACAGCAAGGCATTGTACCTCACATTTCGTTTCTAAACATATCTAAAGTTTTCAAACAAAAATAAATCTGGCAAAATGAGTGCACAAGGGTCCTGGAAATTATGGATTTTTACCATTTCACTATTTACCCATTTTCTGGCCTCAATATTCAATTTTTATAAGGGAAAAATGATTAAATATAGATAAAAAAAAGATATACAATTGTTACACTATTTATAAACTGCAATCCTCGATTTTCAGCCCCTAAGAAAGTTCGTTCGATTCGTTTTTACCCCATGTGCACCCTCAAAATGACATGTTCGGTGAATAAAAATGTGTATATTCTATTATAATAAGGTCGTCTTGGGAGCTACACATCTAAGTAAATAAAAAATAAAATAAATAACTCGAGCGTTCTCAACCCTTATCCTGCTGAGTAAATTGATTTAAATATTCCACCACTTGAGGTTGTGTCTCGCTACCGCGATCCACAATCTCAAGTGGTTGTAAATTTATTCCCAATAACAGTGAATTAATCTGTTTAAAACGGATTAACAACGACTTTTGTCGTGATTAGCAGGCAAAGGGTTAAGACAGATGTTTAAACGTGTGTAACCCTTTAAGTGCCAATCAAGTCTATACTGTAGATCTGGTAATATTCGCGAGGTTTTTATTCTCGCGAATTTCGCGAGGACGTCACATTATTATTATTCTAATAGCGCTACTAAAGAAAAAAGGAAATTCGCTAATTCTAATTTTCGTGAAAAAACCGCAACTCGCGAAAATTACCAGTTCTACAGTATCTGTTTTAGTCTTTTTAGTCATTCAAACGTGAAAATTTGACAGGACCATCAGCACACAATTTGCCAGATATGTTCTGATTTAAACTGTGTAGGCCTATGTTTGAGTAATTTTCACTCACTTGAAGTTGTGGATCGCGTTAGCGAGACACAACTGGTGAAAAACAAACAATTTTAATGTTGCGTTTTAAAGGTTGAAATACATTGTTCTTGTGTTGTTAAACTACTTTTGCTGTTATTGTTATTTTGTTGTTAAGTTTTTGCAGTGGTATTGCTTTACAAAATAAAGATTTGTACCTGTTATAAATGTGTTCTTTTCCTTTATTCACTATCTATCTAAATAATATAATTAGCAGAAAAAATGAGATAGTTTTCATTTCCCCTAAAAAAGTATTTTTTATCTTTTAATTAATTTAAAATGTGGCATAATATTCTGAACATTTACAAAACGTCGTTTTGTAAATGTTCGGGATATAATTTTGCATTTTAAATTAAGGGGTCCAAATCCAAAAATCTGGGAACAAAATGGATTGGCCAGACTCCACTCACCCAACCCCTATCTTTTTGCGCCTTAGAATCAATTGAGATAAGGCGCAATATAAATGCAATATACTCAATATACTCAATACTCAATACAAAAAAAACACACAAAAACACACAAAAAAAAGCCGAGTTCGGGCTTGACCCACTCACCCACTTCCGAGTTTGTCTCGGATTTTCGGACTTTTTTTTAACTTGACAGGACCCCTAACCAAGAAATACAGAATACTTTACAGCAGATATAAATCTGCCTGGTGAAATAAGGGCTATTTTTTTAGGAATCTGTATTAATCGTGAATAACACGTTATCCATGTTAACCCTTTACCCGCTAAGGTAGCTGATTGTTAAGTTAAACAAATTCCAAAAATCCGAGAGAACGTCGGATTAGTCAGATCCCACTCACTCACCCCCTACCCATTTTTTTTTTTTTTGAAACATTTGGAAATATATTATTTTTTTAAAAAAAATTTTTAACTTGACAAAACCAATAAATGTTTACCCACTTGAAGCTGTGTCTCGCTACCGCGACCCACAGCTTCGAACACATTTGTTTAATTGAATGAGACCATACATTTGAATATCTTGATGTTTAAAACGCCTTTTATTCCCAATAACTCCATCAATTCTAAACCGATTTCCTTCAAATTTGGCAAATGCGATTTTCTATTAAAATCTTAACAGCCCTGAAAATTTTTTAAAAGTATATAGCGTATTTCAAAAGTTAGACCATTTGACATGTAGTAAATTGAAATTACGACGTCCCTCTATAATGCCTCCATTCAAAACTAATTTTAGAATTGTATTATATGGCAAATGGTCTAACTTTTGAAATAGAAATATTCAATATAATTTTGCGATTTTTTTACCGCTGTTAGGATTTTACTAGAAAATGGCCTTTGCAACATTTCTAGGAAATCGGTTCACAATTGACGAAGAAATCGCCGAAAATCATGCGATCCTGGTTGATCATTTTTAATCATCTTGTCCAGGTCATTCATGCAGTGAATTAACCCCTTTAACATGTTTACCCTTACAACGCTGGAATATTTATGTATAAACCATGGAGACGAAAGGGTTTTTCAATTTAAAATCAACATTAATTTCTTAGATGGCTCTTTTCGATTCATTTGAATACATATGTTCTACGACCATTATAAATATTTTGACCCTTTCAGTGTGGGGATCGTCTTTAGACGTCAGAATCTGTCGTCTGTAGACCAGATTCCGACGTATAAAGACTGTCCCCGCGCTGAAAGGGTTAAACTCTCACGATGCATCAAAGCATTATTTTGAATCTCTGAAGAATGGAGCTGTTATAATAACAACACTATCATTTTTCAATCGCCACTCACTTCATGACCTCTTCATTCCACTACAAGTCGAAATTTGCGATAGCAATTCGCGGCTTGTAATGGATGACGATCACAATGGTAAATTCAGGCTTGAAAGGGTTAAATAAGTCATCTATTAAAATCGTCTCAGGACAAGGCCCTATCTCGTAACTTTACACAAAAGATAAGATCTTAGAGTTAATTTATTAACTTCATTGAGAATATGACCCCCCAGAGTGTGAAGTGTAGCTGCATGGTTATTCTTCAGTCTTAAAGCGACTCAGTGTGATGACTTCAATTTTCGTTTTTAATGTTGTAATGAAGTAGTGTATCCCACAGAGCATTATTTCATTTTTTTCAGGAATTTCAGATTTTTACAAACATTTCCTAACAATATTTATAAGAATCCGGACAAAACCCAAACATACAATGATTTCTCCTAAAAGATGGTTGAATGCTAGCACAGCATTGGGCCACAAGTTGATGCCGTCGGCCCAGCGTTAAGCAGACCATAAATGCTGCAGGTGTATCCCCTCATGTCCTGACTATAAGACACAAATTAGCGGCGATTGCTTTGATCTTACCGTCCAAGACGTGGGAATATGTGGTGTAAAGTGCTGTATATTGCTGACTTGTTTTGTTTACATGGCAATATACGACCTGGAAATACAACTATTTCATTCTTTTTCGATGCTTTAAAATTGTTTTTTTGCATTTTTGGTATATTTAGTTAAGATCAGTAGGTTATATAGCTTCATATATATAGGTTATATAGTACATCATTATCGATTTAACCAATATATAACACATTTATAAAACCGGGCCAGGTCTTTACTTGTTTTGTAATTAAATCTACGTGGCGACAAACAACGGCGAGCTGCTGCTGTGGGTGAAGCCCTCTAGCGAATGCCGAGATAACTACTATTTTCCAGATTACAAAGCTAATGCTGGGATTCCTTGGAATGTTCTACTTTAAAGGGACTGGCCCACGCTAAAATCATCCAAAAATCGGTGATTTTATTCTGGCTTCTTAATATGACCATATGATGTAAACATTTCCATAGACAAGAACTGCAACAGTTTGATAATTTTTGTGCCGCGCATTCACCAGTTAGACTAGATATAGAGACGAGATTCTCGTATTTCTATTTTTTGACATGGTTGTCAATAATTAGATATCAGGAATTTCGTCTCTATAGTCTATCTAGTCTAACTGGTGAATGCGCAGAAGAAAAATTAAAAAAACTTTTGCAGTTCTAGTCTATGGACATGTTTACATCATATGGTCATATTAAGCCAAAATAGAATCACCGATTTTTTTATGATTTTAGCCTGGGCCAGTCCCTTTAATTATTCTTAACCCTTACACATATATAGGGTTTTACCCCCTTCATCTCTAACCTGTAGTCGTTATAAGATATGCATATGGCACTGCTTTTTGGTCGATACAGGCTGAGATCGGTACGCGTCGCCAGATACAGGCCGAGCCGAAGGCGAGTGCCTGTATCGGCGACAAGTACCGATCTGAGCCTTTATCGACCAAAAAGCAGTGCCATATGCATTTTATCGTACGACCACCCTACGTTTAACTGATAATTAATATATTTAGACTACAATGCGTCAGTAAAACGCAAATGATTCGCAAACGGAAAACGAATTGTTTACATGTTTTGATCGATACAGGAAGCTATCAGTACAAGTCTCGTGGTCGATAATACCTGTGGGAGTACGATAATTTGTTTTATTAGCAGTTAAATCACAGTTAATAGGAATGAAATGAGTGTTTAAACATCACGATTGTCTAATGTTTGGTGTCAAATTAAACAAATATGAGTGATAATCACCCACTTGAAGTTGTGGATCGTGGTAGCGAGACACAACTTCAAGTGGGTGAAAATTGCTCGCATTTACAAATCTTGATGCTTAAACACACATTCCAATAACAGGGATTTTCTCGATAATAAATATTACCGACTTCAAGTGAGCGAAAAATATTTTTTGAATATAGCGCCTTTAGGGTTAAGCAATTACTTTCAACTAAATAAAATTATACCGAAATTAGTAAATAATTGCGTGGCAGATGTTTAGAAGATATCTATTTTCCCATGAACAAATATTTTGCGTCAAAGCATAAAAATATAACTGACAATTCAGGATGACAAGGGTTAATACGTCTAAAGTAACTGAATACAAAGTAGGGCCTACGTAAATTTCTAGAAAAAAAGCAACCTTTCCCCTACATCACAAAGACAAAAACGTAAAAAACTGTTAGCATTAAATGAATAAAACATGGTCTTCGCGCTTAAAATCTTGTGATAATTTAAAATCCTTATTCGATTGAGCCTGATATTTAAAATTTCAATCAACATTATTTGTGTTGTAGAGAAAAGTTCAAATGTTCTAAAAAGCGTTGTCAGCAGTGAAAGAGTGAATATCTCATTTAATTTTATGTAGGAAATTGCATAGGCCTATCAAAAAGATAATAATGATAAAAATGGAGACGTTTTCTGAGCTTCAATTTAGTGAATTGTGTAGTCATCAAGTAAAGTGTCTTTAAAACGTTGTAGTTTCCCCTCATACCGCTATGTACGACTATTGTCGTTTTTAAACTATGTTATTACTGGGTCAAATCACTGTTATTGAAATTGGTGTTTAATTGTTAAAATATCTGCACATGTTTGGTGTCAAATTAAACAAATATCAGTAATTTTAAGTCACTTGTTTTGTAATTAAATCTATGGATTACTCTATTAGTAGTCTATGAATAAATCAAGGTGGTGACAATCAACTGCAAACTATACGGCGGGTGAAGCCCTCTGGCGAATGCCGAGATAACTATTATTTGCCAGATTACACAAAGCTGAGATTACCGACATTCCGGTTCCACAGTGGACCACGGCTTTAAATTTGAAACAACCTTTATTTTGCGCACAATGCTCCGTGTTCTCCACAAACAATAGTTATTACCTCACCGAGGTCATAACACGGTACACACAGAATTTCAGAACTAAAATTTTCTGCATTTTCCCTGATTTCTCCCAGACAAGATTTATATTTTCCATGTGCTAGGCCTATATATCAATAAGCGCCCTCCACCGCCCCATTTAGCAGCGCGAACGTATCCTAATGTAGAGTAAGGACTACATGCAGGGTATGTATATATGTATGTTTATAAAATCATTTTCTGTGTTCTCGAATAGCATTCAGGGGCATGGCACAATCTGCATTGATACCACCAGACAAAATTATAGAATTCCTTGTGTTTTCCCTGCCGATATTTTTTTCTGAACATTTTTTCTTGCCTTTCTTTGTCGGTGGGTACCCTGCATGACGCCATAGTGGGCATGGTTACGTCAATACATGAACATACCAGTTAAATTGGAATAATATAAATAATCACATGACCTTTTAACATTTCTGGCACCCAAATGTAATAACTCAAATTAAAGGTAAGACCTAATATTATGGGTTTTATTGTTTTTCTTTTAAAACGCTTTTTTAGTCTGATCCCAACACAAAATTCAATATATCAGAAGCTAGACCATTTGACAATTAATTTTGGGACTAAACAAAGTAAAGTTATTGATTTATAACATCGAAGGCTAAACGTGTAGGCTATATACTCCTATTTAACTTTGTATTTTAATTGTAATTTAATTTTGTATTTTAAAATCGGGAATTTGTCATTCCTTGTAAGTTGGGCAGGGTAAACGTAGCATGGTCACTGCCCAGCAAACACAAAACATGTTAATAACATTTATACTATGTTGGACCAATGTCGGGGCGACGTTGTATAATTGTTATACAAATGTTTTGTGAGATTAATAGTCTACTGTAGGTAGAGCCACCTGGTGAAGTCTTGGTAATTGATTACACACAACCATCCAGGGGGTTTGTGAAACCTGGGATTAAATATTACCAACACGTCCAAAGTTACAAATTACATAACCATATTTTTTATCTTTTAAATTCGAAGTGTAAGTAGTGTAAAGTACTGAATCGAATTAGCACGTCATAGGTTCAGCCAACGAACACTATACCCAAATTCACATTAAGATGATCGCGTGATTATTGCTGATTTCTAAGTCAATTCTCAACAGATTTTCATGCCATTTTGGTAAAATAATTGTTCAAAACAATCTCACCAGCCCTTGAAATTTCGCAAAACTATATGGCGTATTTCAAAATTTACACCATTTGACATAAGTAAATATCCCTGCCATTGCCTAATTTATTTGAAAAGTGTTTTTTCCGGACAATTCAGGTTTTTCATAAAAAATGTTGACTTTTCAAGAACGTTAAAATTGCGGACTGAACAGACAATATAATTATCTGATACCCAAAATTTGTGCTGTCCACGATTGCGTGGCGATCTCGTGGTCGGGTTTAAAGTTAAATTTGGGGTCTTTACCCACGCCAATGACGACTATAGTCGTTTTAACCCTTTAACCGCCAAATTATTCAATTTGAATTTTCACCCACTTGAAGTTGTGTCTCGCTGACGCGATCCACAACTTAAAGTGAGTGAAAATTATTCAGACTTGACAAAATGGAGGTCAACTCTTTTCAAATCTTGCTGGTTGATGTCACATTTTACTTTTCACATTTTTTAAATGTGGTACTTACTGTGCTAAAAAAATGAAAGCTCGAATATATATGCAGCACCGGCGGTTAAAGGGCTAAATCTGCTTTATCAGTCGATCAAATCACAGTTAAGGGGAATGAAATGAACTTCAAGATTCGAAAATGAAATTAAACAAATATGAGTAATTTTCACCCAAGAAAAGTTGTGGGTCGCGGTAGCGATCCACAACTTCAAGTGGATGAAAATTAAAATCATTTAATTTAGAGCTTTCTTTTGTTTTCTTGAATTTGAATCTGATACAAAGGAATTTGCATCGAAATACGAACATAACTCTCAATTGCAGGACATCTGACAAAAATTGACGCTCATATCGACTGATTTATACATCACATAATTGATAGAGATGTAACCAAAGAGAAAAACAAAAACTCAAAGACATTTTCTGATTTCTTTTCTAGTTTATTTTGTGGCCTCGATCATTTAAGGACGGCAATAGTAACCATGGTAACATAGATATAAATACAGGTATCCGCCGAGTGACGTCACAACACAGTATATGTAACCATTGAAAGGGGATAATCATGCCGCGCGAAATACTATTTTAGCGACCCATGTGACAAGTCTGTCTGAATTTACATAACAGAAAAACGTGCAGGGATTGGCTGGTTTTTCGGTAATGTCATAGTTATATAATGTGATAGTTACATATAGATTTGGGCACATGGACCAATGTAGTCCTTATAGTGTCATATATTGCATTGTGATATTAGCCGGCGATGGACAATATGTACATAATTATACAATAGTCGGGAGCAAGGACGATGTACTGATTCAATGCTGTTTTAACAATGGGCCAGTGTCATAGACGGTGGACCAACATTAAACGAACATCGGGTCAATGTCTCGTGTTTGCTGGGAATATACTAAGAGCCCACGATGAATTGACTCAATGTTGTTTTAACGTTGGGCCAGCGTCGTAGACGGTGGACCAACCCTGCTGCTGCTGAATTGTTTGTTTCTATTTTTCATTCATTTAAAGTTGGAATTACTAACGCAATTTCCAGCTTCGTCCAGCTTCAAATGACGAAAAATAGTTCTATTTATGAAAAATAACACTACAAAAATGGTATAATTTGGTCAAATCAAGCATCTCCACAAATTACTTTGTTGATTTCATGGACATTTTATTTGGTGTGAACTTGCGTGAACCCGTATATCACGGTTCCAGCAGCAAAAATGGTAGAACATTGGTTTAATGTATCATGTTTGATGGGACACATTAAGCCAATGCTGTTTTAATGATGGGCCAACGTCTCAGACGGTTGGCCAACATTGAAACAACTTTGTCTCAATGAATCATGTTTGCTGTGGTGTGTTTTGCAATGTGCTATAGGCCTTACGTATACAATTCCAGCTCTACCAGGTCAACTATATCCGCTGCCGAATGATCCTGGTAGGGGTCAAGTTGTACAAGGGGCTTAAATTAACAAGATAAAAATGTTTAAATTTTCGATTTTTTTTATTTTGAGACTTCTCATGAAACTTTGTCCTCTTCACAAAATTCGCGAAAATTAAAACCTGGCGAATATTAACAGATCTAAAGTATATATGTAAGGTTTCAAACAGATTTTAAAACAAATAATATGCCACTGGAATGGATAATAATAATAGTTCGTAGTACAGGCTCAGCTAGTCAATTTTTTTAATTTAGAAGATGTATGTTGTCAAAAAAGTGCGTTAGCAATTTCAGCTTCAAATGACGAAAAATACAAGAGAAACAATTCAGCAGCACAAGGGTTAAATATCGATTAAAAATTAGCATTAACACATTGCCGGACCGAGTAAACACTACTAGTATTATTGCAATGTAGCTTTTAAACCACTGACACCCACCCACTATATAACTACATTTCAACGGTGGGGCTTAAAACCATTTCAAGCCTGAATTTACCATGGTCATCTTCATCCACTAAAAGCCGCGAATTGCTGTCGCAATTCTCGCCGTGTAGTGGATGACGATAATTTGAACTGGTTGAAAAATTAAAGAAAATTGCCATGTATTGGTAAGCCAGTTTCATGGAAATTTTCATTCTAAAACCCATAGTTGTAGAAAAATTAAGACTGTTTTCAGTGATGTAAAATGCTGCTTTAATGCATCGTGAGGGCTTAGAGGGTTAAGGGCAAGGCGTAAATGGGCAGACATTATATACACTCTGATCCTGCTGCCCATTTACGACAAACTAGCATGTATATACAAGTGCTCCAAATATTTATAATAATATACTATAATAAACTAATAAATTACATCAAGTTCTGCCACAACAGGATTTGGATTTCAAGTAAAATTTTGCACTTTGAGACACTAACATAGGAGTGGACTAACAGATGAAAGATGAGTACATAAATAACGAGCATAACACAAATGATCTGGTGGGGCATATATTAAAAGTAACCTCAATATAGTTATGATGTACAAAAAAATTATATTAAATGAAGTTGTGTTCACATTTGCCTACACAATGACAACATAATGTCTTCACCTTGATTCAATGTCATTCTACATCGCCGGCCCAACATTAAGGTCCATAGAATCACCACTTGGCAGGTAATTGATGAAGACTATTGTGTATGTGTGGACGGAATAATAGGTTCAAAGCACAATGAGCTGAGTACATTTACACGTGGCAGTCATAATGATGCTCTCACCAGACGTTATCTGATGATAACGTGGGTGAACGTGATAGTCTACACCATGGCAACGTCACAACAAGCAGCGTCACAACAGGCGGCACATCTTAATACCATGTAATGTTGTAATATTTAACTCACATAGTCAAAGTTTGGTGGTATATTTGAACTCAGAAGACGATGCGTAGAAATATATCAGAATAATGAATATATCTTAATAATAATAATAACAGTGCCTTAACCCTTTCAAGCCTGAATTTACCATTGTCATCTTCATCCACTACAAGCCGCGAATTGCTGTCGCAATTCTCGATTTGTAGTGGAAGAAGATGACTTGAATGTTTTTTAAAAATTACAAAAATTCGCGGAAATATTCATTCTAAAACCTTTGGTTGTAGGAAAATTAAGTCTGTTTTCAAGGATGTAAAATGATGCTTTAATGCATCGTGCATGAGGGCTTAAAGGGTTAACGGAGCCTTTACCGTCAGTCTATAATGACACTCATTTGACAGTAAAATTAAAATACGGACGCTCGTCTGTTAGAACGTGTTTATTTTTTATCAGTGGTTCAGGACACATGAGGGTGGCTATTTCTATCAGTGGCTGACGGCACATGGAGTTAGCTGCCTACAGCGAGCTGTGATACAGATTAACCCTTATCCTTCTAGGATAATTAACCCTTATCCTGCTGGGGCTATCAGTATATAATATAATATATAAACGTTTTTAACTAGTTTTAAACAAAATAAATTTCCTTTGAAATCGATAAAAATATTGAGCCTATAATGTGAGCGAAATCAATTTTGTATAATGTATATTTTAGATACATTTTGAAGATTGATACTGCTTTAAGAATTCCAGCTTCAAATAAAAGAAAAATGCTAAATACAGCAGGACACTGCTTGACCCTTGTGCTGTGGAATTAATTGTTTATATTTTTCATTCATTTAAAGCTGGAATTCAAAATGCAATGTCCGTTCTCGAATGAAGAAAAATATCCCAAAAATGAATTATTTGATTACCTGAGCATGTATCAGAAACATTATTTTATCAATTTTAGCGGCATTCTATTTGGTTTAAAATTTGCCTTGGAGCCGTATATATATATACAGCCCTAACAGCACAAGGGTTAATGTCAACATAGATGGTGTATGATGTGGTCTAAAGTAGACGATACTGTATATAATGTGGGTCTCCAATATATTTTGGAACAGAGTAGAAAAACATATGTGATACAAGAATAATTGTAAAGCTTATCTCGATGTAAAACATCATTTCACTTTGAAAACTTCTTAAAAATTCGATATAAAAACTATTTTTTAAACGAAAGAACTATTTTAAAATAATTTATATGAGAAAAAGTCAAAAATAGAATGGTTTATAATTAGGCTTCGACACATAATCAAAATGGTAGAATCAGAAATAATGTCTATTTTCCAAGGATTTCAGGTAGATCTCAACTCCGTCACGTACATGTAAAATATCTGCAACAAAAAATAAAATAGTATGAATGAATATGATTGACTCCAAACAAACAAGATTTAACACAGAATTGAACAAGCCTTGGCCCATCGGCGACGGAAATAGGCCTCAACCTCTAATCATCGTTTAAAAGTGAAAATCATTTGAAACAAGAGCACACTTGATTTTGGAGCAATACATAAAAGTTGTGTTGAGTGAATCGCGTTAACGAGAAAATTTGTCGATCGGAAGTTGCCGCAGGTCGGCCATTTTTAATCAAGAAGAAATTTTTCATGGTATATCCCTACCTGAAATTACACATTTTGGTCAATGGTAATGGTCTAGCTATCTGGTCCGGTTAAAAAAAAATGGCCGATAATCAGCCCTTTTGGCCGACATGACCTAGTTAGACTACGAATCTTGCCCAATTACTAACTTATCCGAGCTATTAGTGAAATTCATATATGGTATAAATTTTAAAGCGATACATAAAAAATGTTGAGTGAATAACGTTAACAAGAAAATTTGTCGATCGGAAGTGGCCGTAGGTCGGGCATTTCCGATTTGATCAAGCTGAATTTTTTCATGGTATATCCATACCTGAAACTGCACATTTTGCTTAATAGTAATGGTCCAGCTATCTAAAACAAGTTATAGTGCTAACACTGGCAGAGAGACGGACGGAGGACGGACGGACGCGACTGGTGACAACAATAGGCATCTGCAAAATTTTGGCTGAGGCCTAAAAAGGTCTTTAGAATGCAACAAAGCATACATAATTTTGTTATGTCTTGGAATTTCCAGTTTTTAACCAACAAACAGCAAATACTGTGATTTTCAACAAAACTAAAAAGCAACTAAGATTTGTACCTCATCGCTGGCCCAACAATAAAACAACATTGGTTGAATGCTTCATATTGACAAGCTCATACTTTGCATTACTTACATGGTCTTATTAGCGAGGTGGTCGTATTACAGAGGTGGTCTTCTATTTGAATGGCGGATGTTCGGGGTGACATGAGGACTTAGAGGATCTCGTGGTCAGGCTTGTGTTACGTGACATCCGCGTTGAAGCTGTGCTCGCCTGACTCAGACGACCTGGAAATACAACAAAGTTATCATATTATAAAGAAGTAAAACACAGATTAGAAGTATTGTATAAAATCTATTTTTTCGCCTCGAAGCTAAAGTTCTATAATTTACCTCTGAGCGGCCGACTTACTTACCAACTGCTTTTGACCATCAGTACATAGCTAAGCAGGCTCACATCTAACACAACAAACATGACGCACTGATTAAATGCTGGTTTATTCTTCTGGATTGTGTGGTGTGTGTAAACAGTAGTGCAGCAGATACACAATCGTATGTTTTATTTACATAATTGCGGACCTATTTATCACAAATATGCACATGTAGCGTAACATATACTATTTCCTTCCAGTACTTTTATCAGCCATCAGTTGGTCAAGATACATCTCCACAGTCAGTATGGACTGTGTGTGTGTGTGGTGTGTGTATGTAGTGTGCGTGTTATGTGTGTGTTTAGTGTGGTGTGTGATGTGGGTAGTGTAACCTAACATATACTTACTTCCAGTACTTTTATCGACCATCAGTCGGTCTAGGTACTTCTCTATGGATGTCTCTGTTTCGTGTGGTGTATGTCAATCAGTATGGGCTGCGTGTGGTGTGTGTGTGGTATAAGCTATATATACTTACTTCCAGTACTCGACCATCAGTTAATCCAGATACATCTCCACAGATGTCTTTGTATTGTGTGGTGTATGTCAGTCAGTATGGGCTGTGCGTAGTGTGGTATGGGGTGTGTGTGTAGTGTAGTTTGTGTAGTGTATACTTACTTCCAGTATTTTTATCGGCCATCAGCTGGTCCAGATACATCTCCACAGTCACTATGGGAAGTGTGTGTGGAGTGGTGTGTGAGATGTGTGTGTAGCTAACATATACTTACTTCCGGTACTTTTATCAGCCATCAGCTGGTCCAGATACATCTCCACACAGCAGATGTCTTCTTCAGTGAAGGCCTTCTTACAAGCACATTGTGTGGTTTTCTTTGGACCTTTCAATGATTCGGGAAGAGGTCCCGTTATTAAGCCTTCTGGAATCACTTTCGACGCTACTTTCATCCCTGGAATCACAAAAAATAGTGTACTGTAGAAAAACATTAAAAAGACACATACTATTCTTACTTATGTTAAATACCTACGAATATATAAAATTTAAGTAGAAATGTCATAATCATAAAATACAGTATTAGTTTCAAATAAAATAAAATTCCACTAAAAATGATCCTACAGTTTGTGGTAGATGTTCAACTTTCAAAATATTTATTTTAGAGATGTCTTTTTTCGGTCAATATAAATATTTTCCGTCATTTGAAGGTGGGATTAGCGTTAGCAATTCCAGCTTCAAATTTACTCATTTACTTATCTGCTTATTACCACATTCAGTACCGCCTTTTAAGCATATAAGAGCCATAATGTGGCATCAATCAGCACGATTTGAAAACAGTTGACCTCCATTTTGTCAAATCTGAATAATTTTCACTCACCAAATAACCCTAACCCTAACTTTTAATTTAGTTAGCAATTCCAGCTTCAAATGAATAATAAATAAAAGAACAAAACTCAGCATCACAAGACCTAACTGTTGACCCTATAACCGCCGGTGCCGCATATATACTGTTTACCCTTTAGCCGCCGGTGCAGCATATATACTGTTTACCCTTTAACCGCCGGTGCCGCATATATTCGGTTTTTTATTTACTTATTACCACATTCAGTACCGCCTTTTAAGCATATAAGAGCCATAATGTGGCATCAATCAGCACGATTTGAAAACAGTTGACCTCCATTTTGTCAAATCTGAATAATTTTCACTCACTTGAAGTTGTGGATCACGTCAGCGAGACACAACTTCAAGTGGATGGAAATTCCAATTAAATAATTTGGCGGTTAAAGTGACTCTTCCATGAGATAAACTACTTGCTTTTTCTTACCTCCAGATAACATAAACAGGTTATCATATCCTCTCTGGACCAGTGTAGTCGCCACATCTGATGCTAATCTCTCATCTTCGTCATAAACCACAATTATTCTGCCAGGCTTGTTTTTCTATCAAATTGGTTAAGGTAAAAGCTGTTTGACATGATCAATGTAGCTTTATTTTTGTTATGTAATGCCTCTGTGACACTACATAGGAAACCGTTTGACATGATCAATCTAGCTTTATTTTTAATATGTAATGCCTCTGTGACACTACATAGGATTTATTTCCACTGCAAAAATAGATGAATACGGAATAATTTGTTCCAGAAAAAATGTGTGGTGATATATCAGTCGTGCCATTGCCAAGTTACAGTTCTCAGTGTCAACAACTGCTACATCAACATATTATTGTGTAGCATCTACCCTTAATTGTGTAGCAAACTGCTACGCTACATAAAGACAATTATTCCTTGATCAATTGATGACTGAATGTATGGTAAAATCCTTTAGTACGGAGTGGTTAATGAATTACACTTTAATTTAAAGAGCATCGTAATAATATTAATTCATTAATGATTGTATACAGCAATATACATATTGAGCAATCTCAAATAGAACATCTCAACCTTTCTAGTGCTAAATTATAGAATTTAAATATCCCCCCACTTGCTGTTGTTTCTCACTACCGTGACCCACAACTTTAAATGGATAAAATTTACTTGCATGTATAATTTAAATAAAAAAATACGCCAATCTAGCAATTTTTGTTTGTATGCAGAACAGCATGCTGAATCCGTCTATTTTCTTAAATATACCACGTGCTGTTTAGATGCCCTCGTCTATCAGGTTTTCAGTAAAGGATACATAAGCCAGTAAGTCTTTGGTTTCATAATTCACGGACCGAGATAACATCGCTTTGGGATAATGTTGAGCTGTAAAGACAAAAAAAAAATTAAACTGAACATATATCCAAGTATATTTAAATAGGACAATAATATTTTACAAACAAATCACAATTGACAGTTAACTGTTTATTTCATCTGCTGTTCTTGAAATTCTCAGTACAGACAAAAGTCGGAAGCTTAAAGAAAGTGGTTAGGTGGTATATCATTTATTAACAATTAGTGATCGTTCTTGGTGGAAGCGGTTCCGTAAATATCGAACCATCTTGTGACTCAGTTGTTCTATTTTTTGTATTTGATATATTTTATACCTGTGGTCATGTGGCATCTTTCAGACTAATCTATTTTATCGTTTTTTTACCTGTTATCATATGACATCTTTCATAGCAGTCATCGTCTCTGACATCAAGTAACATATAAGGACAGACATCATCGACAAAGGCGTTCTGAGGAGCCGGCGCCGGGCAGTTAATATCCATCTCTCCTACACCACGTGATACACTACAAAAGAGGCAAGATAATAAAAACTAAATCATATGTTCTTAGTCAAGATATGACAGAAACAAAATATATTTTTTATACAAGGAATGATATGTAGATCGCCAAAATCGGTATTCATTTCAGCTATATTTGCTATCATTCGATTGCCACCTGCATTGTTGTTTAGCCAGATTAACCTTAGCGATTGCTGAGATTTTTTAAAATTTTACCTTGAATATTTCTATGAATTCTACGGTAGCAAATCAAGAACATTATATTTTATATAATAAATTCAAATGTTAAATGAAATGAATTGGATCGGGCTTTAGGCCACCTTTGTGCACATATAGGCTAAACTGGGCCAGGAGAACCTGGTGGTGAGATGATTGAGATGACACAGTCCTCTAGACACACGATTCGAAATTCGAGCCCTGGCGGTCTGAGGCCGAGCATGCTACCTCTCGGTCACGGAGGTTCCCCACAATACTGACTTTCACACGTGGATGGGGAAGAAACAATTTTGTTTCTTTCTAACCGCCGAGACCGGGAACCGAACCCCGAACTCTAGCGTGAAAGGCAGCGGTGCTAAGCACTACCCTAGGGCCCCCGCCCAATTCAAATGTTAAAAAGTTCAGTGGGGAGATACGAAACTTTTGATAGACGAGTGTATGCCCAAAAAATTGCTATGTGATTTCATCTAAATAAATGCTAGATGCAAAATGCTACAAAACCACGTATATGCTATAGTTACCCGAGGAATGTGGATCTGGCGGTATCGGGTTCGGGCCCTGGGCCGTAATCGCCCTCCGTCACAGCTAGGCTAGGCACGGGGCTCGTACGTCCACAATCATCAACACCACCCTCACCACCAGCCCACTCGGCCTCTGATCGGAAATCTGAAGGCGTCTCTGAAACAAAATAGATACAGAATGTTAATACCCGGGTAGTTCACGTCTTAGCATTTAACCCTTTCAAGCCTGAATTTACCATTGTCATTTTCATCCACTACAAGCCGCGAATTGCTGCCGCAATTCTCGGCTCGTAGTGGATGAAGATGACTGGAAGTGGGTGAAAAACTAATAAAAAATTGGCATGTATTGGTAAACCAGTTTCATGGAGATTTTCATTCTAAAACACTTGAATCTGTTTTCAGGGATGTAAAATGTTTCTCTAATGCATCGTGAGGGCTTAAAGGGTTAAACATGCTAAAGAAACAACAAATATCACTATTGTTGATGCAATCCACAATCACTAGGTGCGAATTTCTACCTTGATTACCTTCTCAATGTGAATAAAAGCGCACAATCAAAAACAGAATACCCAATTGCTTTAATAAAAGAAACCTGAAGAGTTCAAAACGGTGTTATTTTTATGAATTATACTATTCAAAAAACAGACTGGACAAGTAATGGGAGGTGGGAATGCAGATTATGAATATAAATAAAATGTAACAAACACAAGAAAATCACCAACCAGCCCGCAAAAACCTCATTACCTGGTCAATGAGCCAAGAGCCTGCGACCAGAAAACTTGGTAATGCATTTTCTCTGAAACCCTTCAATTTTAAGGATTGTCTTATTTATAAATACGTTGAAACAAACTATTTCCGATTTCACTTATAATGTATCATTTCAAACCCTAGTGCAGTTATTTGAAGTGGATTATAGTTGTGATTGGCGATAAATGGGCTACAGCGTTAGCACAATGTTGGCTTAAGGTTGGGCCAGCGTCGCAGACGTTGGCCCAACATTAAGCCAGCGTTGTTGAGACACTCACCACATAACTCATCGTGTGATTTCTCTGACATCAGGTGATAAACCTGAACCATCTGAAAAAACAACAAAAGCAAAATTAGAATAACTCTTTATGACAATCATTAGCCGAGGATCGACTTTAGCATGTTTAGACCTCAAAATATGACATCTAAAGTCAACCCCCGCACTGAAAATGAAATGAATCGGGCTTTAGGCCACCTTTGTGCACATATAGGCTAAACTGGGCCAGGAGAACCTCCTGAGGATGGTGAGATGATTGAGATGACACTGTCCTCCAGACACAGGATTCGAAATTCGAGCCCTAGCGGTCTGAGGCCGAGCACGCTACCTCTCGGTCACGGAGGCTCCCCACAATACTGACTTTCACACGTGGATGGGGAAGAAACATTTTTTGCTTCTTTAACCGCCGAGACCGGGAGCCGAACCCCGAACTCTGGCGTGAAAGGCAGCGGTGCTAACCACTACCCTAGGCCCCCCCCCCCCCCCCCCGCACCGAAAGAGAAAACTATTTATAATGGTGATTATAATAACATGATAACATAGGTATTTAAATGAAGCCGAAAGAGCTGACTATAGCATATGTTGGGTTAACGGTAATGGATCGGTGCTGGAAGGGTTAACCCTTTAACCGCTAATAACGACTAAAGCAGTGTTCAACCCTTAAGTGCTGAATTTATTTTATGAAAACCATGGAAACCAAAGGGTCATTTTCCATTTTAAATCATCATCAATGTCTTAGTCACCTTTTAACGTTTCATGTGATTACATATGTTATGAGTCTACGACCATTATAAATATGTTCACCCTTACAGTGCGGGGATCGACTTTAGACTGTAAGCTGTACAAATCAGAAATCACTGTTATCAGGGTTATTGAGAACTAAAAAGAGTGTTTAAACATCAAGATTTGTAAATGTTTAGTCTCAAATCACACAAATATGAATACTTGTCACCCACTTGAGGTTGTGGGTTGCGGTAGCGAGACACAACTTCAAGTGGGCGAATTTTAAATTATTTAACCCTTTCAGGCCTGAGTTTACTATTGTCATCTTCATCAACTACAAGCTGCGAATTGCTGTCGCAATTCCAACTTGTAGTGGATGAAGATGACTTGATGTGGGTGATAAATTCAAGAAAATTGCCATGTATTGGTCAACCAGTTTCATGGAAATTTTCTTTCCAAAACCATTGGTTGTAGGAAAATACGTCTGTTTTCAGGGATGTGAAATGATGCTTTAATGCATCGTGAGGGCTTAAAGGGCCTTAAGCGCCTTAACCCCTACAACGCTGAATTTTTTTTATAAACAATGGAGACCAAAGTGTTATTTTCTATTTGAAATCATCATAGATGTCTTAGTCAGCTCTTTCCGCTTCATTTCAGTACCCATTTTTATGGGTCTATTTCAATTATAAATATTTTAGTTCTTTCAGTGCGGGGATCGATTTTAGACGTCAGAATCTGACGTCTGGGGATCGATTTTAGACGTCAGAATCTGACGTCTGTACACGGCAGATTCTGACGTCTAAAATCGATCACCGCGCTGCAACTAAGGGTTAGGGGTTTACGTCTGAACAGTGGTCCACCGTCTGCGGCTGTGGCCCAGCATTGAACCAGCACTGGGCCAATATGCTGTGTTCCATGAAAAGCACATATCATGACGTGATCGCCACTACGTTGCGGCCATGTCCCCAGCAGACCGTGACGGAGCGTGACGGCTCTGGTCAATTAGTGATCCAGGCAGAAATCAATCTAATGGAAAACCAGTGGTAACAGAATTGCTCGAAATTACCATATATAATAATAAACGAGACATTAGTCAAGAAATGCACTATCAAGTGTTACTAGTAGTTCAACTCTGTGGAGCAGATCACACGATGCTCGTCTGGTATTTAAGGCAGTTGCTCAGTGGTCTAATTCAATATAGAACTTGTACACGGTTGTACAATGTCGTTCAGTTTGACTATGAATAATACATGCGGCTCTGGGGAACGAAAAGGAACAAAAATATACACAGGTAAAAATGTATGATGTACACGCCCTTGCATTGGGTGTCCTAAAAGCTTACTCTGCGAATCATAACGATTATATGAATGTTAGGACAGGCTGTCGGGGTCAAAGAGTGCCTACAGAGCTTATAGATCTACATTATTCAGCTTTCCCTGGAATCAATCACTATGTCCTGAGGCAGCATAACAAACAAAGCTGACTACTCAGCCAGAAAACATGACAGGAAGTGTGGGTACTGGCCGCGAGTACTTGCCGGATGAGCGACCTGTGGACTCGAACCCAGAAGTCCTTGTATTGTTGTTGTCCTCCAAATTACTCTGTTGGTCAATTGTATTTTTGGGGCATCCATAGATTATCAGCTCTTAACCCTTTTCCTGCTGATCACGACAAAAGTCGTTTTTAATTATTTTTTTTTGCCGATTAAATCACGGTCATTGGGAATGAAATGACTGTTTAAAGATCAGGATTTGTAAATACTCAAATTAAACAACAAAAGTCTCAAATTAAACAACTATGAGTCATTTTGAACCACTTGAGGTTGTGGATCGCGGTAGCGAGCCACAACTTCAAGTGGTTTAGAATTTTAAAAATTAACTCGGCAGGATAAGGGTTAACACATTACGTTCCTTCGTCAAATTCAGGGAGCACATGCCACATTTTAAATTAAACTTATTCACTATAAATAATAGTATAATGAAGATAGAGCTTCAATTTGAGATATTGCGCCTCGTTATAATCAGCCAGAAAACACGACAGGAAGTGTGGGTATAAAATGAGGTAGATAATGCGCTGAATAAAAATCAAACTATAAAAATGTGGGTATTTAGAGAGTTAAAATATAGTAAATATATATTTAAATTTTTAAAATCTAAAGAATGGAATTTAGACTATTTGGCCGGTTGGTTTATTTCAGCCAGGTTTGCGACGATGACATCCCTGACGGACACCTCAGCAAATTTTAATCCCTTTCAGTGCGGGGATCGTCTTTATACGTCAGAATCTGACGTCTGTAGACGTCAGCCTCTGATGTAGAAAGAATACCCCCGCGCTGAAAGAATTAAAAATTTTCTAATGGCCGTAGATCCATAACATAGGTATTCAAAGGAAGCGGATAGAGCTAATTAAGATATTTACGATGATTTTGAAAAACATCATCAAATAATCAAATAATTCAGCGTTGTATTAGAGATAACGGACAATGTTAACTGCCGACTCAGTCAGTTAAAGCTGCTCCTTGGGTTGGGACATTTTCAATTTTGTCAATTTTGAAAAATCAATTTATATGAAGATATGTAGCCTACTGATCTTAACTAAAAATATGAAAAAGTCAAAAAACAATTTTAAAGCACCGAAAAACAGTGAAATAGCCATGTGAACAAAACAAGTCTGCAATATACAGCACTTTACACCACATTTTCCCACGCCTTGGATGGTGAGATCAGAGCAATCGCCGCTAATTGGTGTCTTGTAGCCAGGACATGAGGTGATACACCTCCAACACTGATTGTCTGCCCAGCGCTGTGCCGACGGCATCAACATGTGGCCCAATGCTGTAGGAACATTAAACTGTCCTTTAACCAGTGTTTATGTATACAAAAAATTTGTTTTAAGCGGTTTCATAGAAATATTGATATAAAATATTTAAAAAAATCTAAAAACTGCTTTAATATTGACTCAGTTATCAATTAACCCTTGTTATGCTGGAGCCGTATATATACGGATTCAACCATGTTTCAGCTCAACAGAAATATCACTAAATTTGATAAAATATTTTTTGTTAGATGTTTAGTTAATCCAATAATTTAACATTGGAGATGTCTACTTTCTCAAAAATATGAAAAAAAAATCGTCATTTGAAGCTGGAAATTGCGTGATCAATCCCAGCTTTAAATCACGAAAAATAGAAATGTTCAAACAATTCATCAGCAGAAGGGTTATATTAAATGACACCTCAGTTGTCAGTTCTGAATCGTGTGGATGGATGAAGCAGACCTACCAGTTGTGTGAATGTGGTGAGCTTCATCCGTTTGAACTGTTCATCATTGCGAAATCTGTAATCTGAAACACACAACTGATGTTAGAATTCATAATATGTAATTCCTTACAGCTGCACAAGAGAAGGTGGGTGAGTGAATATTTCTGCACAATCATGATAATATCGGGACAGGAGGAAACCCGAACTATGCCCTACTCCTATCGAATGACTTGAAGGGTTATTTATAGTGCACAGTACCATAGATAGCACTGCACGCTACAGGCAATTGAATAGTTTGAAGCATTGTATATGCACAATTGCAATGACAAATATTCCATCCGACCGTGATCGAACCCAGTACTGTGAGTTTCGAGCCACATCCGGATCGAATGAGCAATCGGGGTCAGCCGAACAAGAGAATGTAATGGTATGTTGATAAATTATAATTTGTTATTGCTGTGCGGGAGACAGCTCAGATCATAGAAACCAATGATCAGGAGTGTTACGTGCACTAGTGACCATCATACACTGAGACAGAGTAGTCTGCAGGGTTTCCGCAAAAAATATATGAAGAAAGAAATGTATATACGTCAGAATGCAATCTATTTTATATCAGACACACATGTAACCCCGGCCAGATACGCCATTATGTAATCTATTTTATATCAGACTTACATGTAACCCCGGCCAGATACGCCATTATGTAATCTATTTTATATCAGACTTACATGTAACCCCGGACAGATACGCCATTATGTAATCTATTTTATATCAGACTTACATGTAACCCCGGACAGATACGCCATTATGTAATCTATTTTATATCAGACTTACATGTAACCCCGGCTACATACGCCATTATGTAATCTATATTATATCAGACTCACGTGGTTTTCCGCACACCCCAGCCAGATACGTCAAAATGTAATCTATCTTATATCTCGCCTCGAGTTTCTTCCAGTCGACGTAATGCTTCCTCATATGAGGTTTAGGGATGCCTCCCTTAGGACGGGGCTGATAGTCCCTGTGTGTTAGTAAACTCATGACCCCTCAGTTGTATAATCTATGCTCCCTTGTAACTATAGTCTATACACGTCTGTATGGTATCTGTTCACTTCCTATTCCTGTGGTTTAATCCGTGTACAGCTATATCATATATCGTTCTCAAATAATTTTTAAACGAAATAATTATTGTTGTGGTAAATACTCTATTTATCAAATAATTGATTTTGGGAAGTGTCTTTTTTTATAAAAACACTCTTCTTTGAAGCTGCAATTTGATCAACAATTCCAGCTTTAAAAGACTGAAAACTTGTTACAAACAACTGAACAGGCTATGTGACGATTCCAATGAAGAGGTGTCAGTCTGTGTTACATGACATAGTCTACATTGACCTCCGATCTCATGGCGTCACATGTACATACAGAATCAATATCACGTCAGACATGCGCAACATCATGCGCAACTCTCCAATAATATATCCTGTAGGAACACACACTGAGGCTCACTTAGCATCAGATATCAAATAGACATTACATTATTTTCTGTTGTAGTATTCATTACACAATAAATTGTGTTATAATTTCCTAGTTTCAACATAAATGTCATGTCACAACAAAACTAATCTGCCAGATAAATTTGAGTCAATGTAGCTGTGGCATGTATGACATCAGCTTAGTGATAAACACCAGTAGGCAGAAGATCTGGTCGTGTTAAAAATGCTGTCGCGTGCAATGAGTCTATCACAATGACGTGCCATATCCTGCAGACATACAATGGAAATAGAAATGCTGTCCTTTGGGATATTAGAGGACAGCTAGACAAGGATATGTTGCGGTGAAGTTGTTTGATTGCTGTAATCCCACTTATAAATGCTGCCGATTCCTGAATCCAAGCATTCTTTGCTGAATCTAACCGATCTATCCGATCATTCACGTAGGCTGAGGAAATAGAAATGCTGCCGCCTGTTGATGGTGCAATGATACCTGGCAATGCTGTTGGTGGAATATGCTGTGGTAAGGGTTCCTCACGGTACAGTCAACACGATACACCGACACAATGGTGGCTCAA
The DNA here is from genome assembly GCA_964017125.1 of Flabesymbios commensalis. Classification (NCBI taxonomy): domain Eukaryota; kingdom Metazoa; phylum Annelida; class Polychaeta; order Terebellida; family Flabelligeridae; genus Flabesymbios; species Flabesymbios commensalis. The sequence continues at coordinate 4,338,200 of OZ024911.1, forward strand.
TGTTGGGACAGCGTCGCAGACGATGCACCAGCATTGAATCAATGTTGGGTCGGTGAATCGTGTTTACTATACGCGGACAATGCACGTGTCTTACTCAGCACCCACTTCACAGGAGAAATCAATGCCGTTTTAATGTTGGGCCAGCGTTGCAGACAATGGCCTGCCATTAAAACGACATTGGTTGACATATCTCCAGGACACACGATACACTGGATCAATGTTGGGAGAGTTGGTGTAACGTTGGACCACAGTCTGTGACGCTGGCCCAACATTGTTTCAATGTTTCGTGTTTTCCGTGTTTTCCGGGTATGTCAATTCACAACATATCTCACTCAGTGAGTGCGTCGTAGTATTTGCCCCCCCCCCCGCTGCGCTGTGCCCTAGTTTACTCTGTACAGAATCTACCCCCCTGCCGTTGTGCCCCAGTTTACTCTGTGGGTAGTCCTTGAGACCAGCGACCCAGAAATTAATATAAATTAAATAGCGGTCTTAATAAGGAGAGAGGAGGAGTGATTGAGAGTGTAAGCAGAGAGAGGGTGAGTGATTGAGAGTGTGTGGACCGACAAATACCACATACAACACAGTGTAGACAGAGTCCACAGTGGCGAAGAACAGAAAAACAAACATTGGTACAATTGTGTTTCAAAGCTGGGCCAGCGTTCTAAACGCTGGTACAGCATTGAAACACAATTGTAATTCTGTAACAGTGGTGAAGAGAAAAATGTTGGACCAATGCTGTTACAATGCCGGGGCGATATCATAAATGCTGACCCAGCATCTACGACGCTGGACCAACATTAAAACAACATCGCCTCGATGTGTCGCGTCTGGTTAGAAGAGAAAACAAAACAGAATGGTTAGTTTTAACGTTGGGCCAACGGTTCAGACACCGGTCTGACATTGTACCATCTCTGTATATTGGTTTTCTGAGTGGTCTAGATATTTGATCTTGTATGATTGTCATTGAAGACCTCTGTAGAGAGGGGGGGGGGGTGGAGGAGAGGGGGGGGGGGTGATCCATACGTGCGTGGTGGAGTAGGACCCCACGTGCCGGTTGTCAAGGCGACCTATCACCAGGTAAACACGTACCCAGCAAACACGAGACGTTGACCCAATGATGTTTTAATGTTAGGACAGCGTCGAAGACGATGGACCAACATTAAACCACCATTGGGTCAATGTCATGTGATGATGAGCATGTTACTAACAGGTTGTTCTGTTATTGCCACAGTACGACATTCAGCTTCCCAATAATACCATGAATACAGGACGTTTATCAAATGTGCCGATTAAAATTATTCATTGTTTTTTAGGAATGAACTGAGCGTTTGAATATGAAGATTTGCAAATATTTGATCTAAAATTAAACAAATATAACTATTGTTCTCAGTAGCGAGACACAACTTCAAGTGGGTGAAATCCTAAATAAAAAAATACCTCAGCTCAGCGGGAAAAGGGTTAACAAACGGACCAAAGTCTCGTATCTGTAGCAGAAAATAAATCTTGTCGAGACAAAATTTGTTTTGCTCACATATGAAATTTGTCATGCCTGTAAGACAAAACTTTCCACTTTGCGAGATCGAAGTTCTAGTAAAACTTTCACGTAATGAATGGAATAGATATCACAATATGTCAACTGCTGTTTAGAATACCAGGATCCGACAGAAAAATTCAGCCTCAAACCCGCTTATTCATGCTGTCAACAAAAACCTGCAAACACATGTCGGCATCCGGAGGTTATGCTAATGTTGGGGGAGCATCGAAGACATGTGTACAGTCAGGTGTTTGTTCGGAAAACAGATGAAATCTGGTCAATTAAATATTTACCTGCCCACACATACAGTATACGAAGATAAATATGAACTTGATGAATTACCTATATTATTGTACACAGTGGAATACGCATTATCTGCCAAAAGATTGATGTCTATAGATTCAGTACTCAGTACTTCCCAACTAGTCATATCAATCTATTTCACATATGGCTCCTGAATTTGGCTAATATAATTATGCTAAATAATTCCCTTATTTATCAACGAAATACGGCCGAATGTAATTAATATCATGTTATCCGGGAAACCGGTCACTATTGAACATTTTGAAATTCTAAAAGGAAAAGAGTGAAAAACAACATAATAATACAGAGTACAAAGATAATATGGCTGGTTCATCTGGTAATGGGAACCGGAGATTGAGTGTCTGTGGTTCATTTAACATGCTTACAGACGCATGCATGGTGTACCTTTATGAACCTGGTCCCTGAAGCAGACCAAGGATAAATCAATGAGGCCTTGTGTTGACAAGTTTCAGTTAGAATTTTTCGTCATTTCAAGCTGGAATTGCTGAAGCAATTTCCAGCTTGAAATGACGAAAAATATTTTGAAAAATAGATAAAGAATTTTATGATTTGATTAATAAAGCATCCTTCACAAAAATATTTTACTAATTTTCGATATATTTGATTTGGTTTGAAATGTATATACTGTACAGTACTAACTTATAATACGCTTACATATGTAGGTTTCATTAGGTATAGCCGAAGCCATGTGAATAATTCCCGTTAGGATAATGAATATTTCGTGATAATTTTTCAAGACTTGTGAAGAAATGTAGAAAACTTCCACAAGTTTCTCATAGAAGCATGTAGTGTAAATACTGCTTTTGTCGACAGGTCAATAACTCACGCACGTGGATCAGTGCCTGCCAATACATAACCCCCTAGGTCCTATGGCCGAATATACGAGGTCTCAGTTACCATATATGGTAACTGAGACCTCGTATATTCGGCCATAGGACCTAGGGGTATATACCTGGCTATATATATACATATATTATTTGAAACTTTCATATAATGGCAATAAAAGGTAAAGGTGCAGGTTTAGTCTGATATCAAGCCTGAAGACCTATCATCCGACTTTACATTTTACCTCCTGGCCATTGGACCTGTTCATTCGTGTGCCATTTCAGCTCCACGGAGAGCATACCGTCAGTCCTGCAGCCATTTCGGCGCATTGAACTTATCGTACACATTGTCATCGCTGTCCTACCAGGTACTCATTTTCACATGAGTCAAGTGAAGCATTTGAGGGTTAAGTGCTTTGCCCAAGGACACAACGTGTATCGGAACAATGTCCAAAGATTGGGAGGGGAGAAACATGATATTTCTCTTAAAATCACGCACCAATCGGGGTTCGAAACCGCACGGCAGGCAACGACATCAGCAAAACGCCACGCTCTAACCATGCCAACAATTGCGCCATGTCCCTCTCTATTCAGAATGTGACGTCTAAAGTCGGTCCCCGCGCTGAAAGAGTTAACTGAATGTGTACTATTGTATTTACTGCAAGGTGAGAAGGACAGAAGAATAAACATTGACCAGAAACGTACAGGATGGAGTACTTTGACGATGAAAGGGTTGTAGCGTGGTCCAGGAAAAGTAAAAACTTCACCTCAGCACGAGGTCCTGAATGAATAACACATGAGGTGTAACATAACGAGAGTAACACATAGTGAGAGCACGTGCCGAACATAACAAAGGGAGATTTCAGATAGAAAACCCTTTTCCCGCCAAGTTATATAATCTAAATTTACACCCGCGCCCACAACTTCAAATAGGTGAAAATTACTCATATATAAGCAAAATCCAGATGTTTAAATCTTGATCTTGATCTGGTCAGCTGATAAAACATTATCATGTAATATAACACAAGGAAGATATAAATTGTGTCTAAATAACAAAATTGGAAGAATACAAGCAAATCCTATAAAATTAGTAATGCACTTTAATAATTCACAAATGACTAAACTAGCCCTACTGTATACAATATGTATACAGCAAGTGTAACACCCGATGATAGATAACTACATATAGGGCATACGTGTGTACCATACACTACTATTACTAGCAGTATTTTAGTCAGAAACATTACAGAATGATATGTATTTTCTGTGTTTCTTCAATGGTTACAGACAGGGTTTCAAGTTTAGATTGTTCCAAACAGGTTCCAGTCCTGAAAAGGTTAATCAGATATTGGAGAAGAGCTCGTTGACCAGACAGTTCATTGATTAGCATTACGTCATGATATATTCTTTGAGAACAAAGAACGATCCAGTACATCCATCATACTCTACTGCAACCCTTCAATCATACTTATCTATCTTTGGCACCAAATGGCACATGGAATCAATTCCATGTTTATTGCATGTTATACATTTGTAACCTATCACAAATATTTAAATGCTAATCACTGGTATTTATTATTACTCAAAAATAAAGATTTTGTAAAATAGTGCAATTTTCCTTCACCTGGAATTGCAGTACAAATTCACTGCTCGTCATCTGGTAAATTAATATTCAACGGAATTGAAATATAAAAGGTAGATAAAAAGCTGAAGTATGAGTAAGATACATTATGAAGACCGTGTAAACAATGGTAAATTTAAAGCGCAGTGATATTTGAAATACAGCCGTGACATCAGGCTATTGTTAAAACAGTATATTCCGAGTTACGAAACCACTGTGTTCTAGTTATTGCCGGGTTGTCTATGAAATCTTGGAGCCCAGCCCATAGAAGTTGGTAAGCGCCAGACGGTGGTGAACTAAAAACTATCACTGGTTAACGGGACTTAGCCTTTCGTACATTCTTACACACAACCTCAAATGGTTGAAATTTTAATATATTAACTTAGCAGGATAAGAGTTAACCTTTAAAGCGCCGGTACCGATTATATACCTTTTTTTGCATTTTTATCAGCATATTGCATAATCAGCTTTTAAGCATGTTGAAAATAAAACGTGACTTCAATCAGCAATATTTGAGAGGAGTTGACCTCCATTTTGTCAAATCTGCATAATTTTCACTCACTTGAAGTTGTGGATCGCGTCAGCGAGACACAACTTCAAGGGGGTGAAAATTCAAATTAAATAATCTGGTGGTTAAAGGGTTAACATATACTACAATGATCGGGTATTTCCGGTAACCACGTCACCGCCTGTCATGGTAACATCACGCCGACTTAGTTATACTTCGTATCCTGGTAATAACGTGTATACCCGGCCTTGGGCTCTGACCTTTGACCCAAACAGGGCACCGTCTATAGTTTATTCATGAGATTAGCAGAGAAATAACCAAGCGGGAAATAATCCAGCCAAATTAGAAATGGATTAGCTTGGAATTTTTTATACACATGTCATTAACCCTTTGGGCCCTCACGATGCATTAAAGCATCATTTTACATCCCTGAAAACAGATTTAATTTTCCCAAAACCAAGGGTTTTAGAACAAAAATTTCTAAGAAACTGGTTTACCAATACATGGCAATTTTCTTGAATTGTATTACCCACTTCAAATCATCTTCATCCACTACAAGTCGAGAATTGCAAAAGCAATTCTCGGCTTGTAGTGGATGAAGATGACAATGGTAACCTCAGGCTTGAAAGGGTTAAATTCAAGATAGCCCTTGACATACAGTAAACAATCATTTCTGACATATTTGTCGAAACCCATAGAGCTCTTGAGATTCTACAATTTTAGTTTCCACCCTTGAAGTTGTGTCTCACTTAAGTGATCAGCAACTTCAAGGCACTGAAAATTACCTGGCTTTGACAATAGTTTCAAGATTAAACCTTTAAAGCACTAAAATACTTTAGTAAAAAACAAGGACCAAGACCAAGGTTGTTTTTTTCAATTTTAAATCATTATAAATGTCCTAGTTAGCTTTTTCTGATTTATTCGAATACCTGTATTACGGGTCTACGGCCATTATACGTATTTTCACTCTTACGATGCGGGGTTGACTTTAGACGTCAGAATCTGACGTCTGAGACGTCAGAATCTGACGTCTGAAGTGGTTGCGTCGCTATGACGGTTAGGACATACAATCAGAAACTGGTTACTGCTACGAGGGCGCAGATATAAACAACGTGAAGCTACTGTAATCGATATCAGTACTCTAAGGGCTATAATGCGTGCAGAATATTATAAGATAAGTACTGATCTTTGGCGTTATAATCTGCCATGATCTGAGTGTTAGCCGAGTTAAGGACTCAGGTCAACGAGGGGATCACATCACCCATAATCATGATGAACATATAACAAGTCGGCGAGAAATCCTCATTTAACACTACACGCGCTATTAAGCTCGACAAAAGTCGTTTTTAATCCGTTTGTTCAGCCGAATAATTACTGTTATTGGGAACGAAATGACTGTTTAAACATCAAAATCTGCAAATGTTTCATAGTTTCACATTTTCGGCCACTTGGAAGTTGTGGGTCTGTTTATTCAAGTCTCCGAGTCCTATAGCGTAAAATACAGTGTTGATAATCACTATAGTGTAACAAGCGAAAATAAAGTACTATTGAAGATTCTAAAAAACTATCATCAATTTGCGTTGCAATTCTAAAGACTTCGTTACAAATTTGTCGAAACACACAATTTGTGTGGCCCGTCATCAAATTCTCGTTACATTTTATTTAGACCTTGAATAAATATCACACATTTTCAACCATTTGAAAGTCGTGGGTCACGGTGGCGAAGCACAAGGAGCACATCCTACTGGGAATTACTAAATCCATTGACATTATTAACTCAAGATAAATACTATAAACCATCAAAATGTTTTGACGTTCTGGGCCACAATCCAATGAAATTTGTGTATTTGATAAAATTATTCCTCTTGAAGTTTGACTTTCCGCTGCGATTGATACACACTCAGCAGCAGATGTTGACCCGATGTTGGTCTGATGGTGGAAAACTGTTAGCGACGCTGACCGACGTTGACCGAATGCTGGGTCAATGCTGGGCCACCGTCTACGACGCTGGCCCAGTATTAGCTTAACCCTTATAGCGCTAAATTAAATAATTTAAATTTTCATCCACTTGAAGTTGTGGGTCGCCGTAGCGAGACACAACTTCAAGTGGGAGAAAAATTATCGTATGTGTTTATTTTTAAACCAAAAAGTGGCAAATCTTGATCTTTAAACACATTTCATTCCGCAAAAAAAAATTAAAAGCGACTATAGTCACGCTTAGGGTAATAGTCAGTGAGACAATATCCCAGTAAATACAACACTTTTATATAACATTTTTACAATGTTGGAGCAACGTCGAAGACATTGAGCCGACGTTGTACAAATGCTAGACTAATGTTTTGTTTTTGCTGGAATATTCACTGACTGTGTGGTAGTTTGAGTCACTCGACCCGTTGTGTCTGACACCAGCCAATTAGACAGCTTACGGCACAGCAGCGCCCCTAGTGACCACATAAATAACTAGTTGTTTTCCAATTATAAGGTGAATAATAAGAGACGTTGACCCAATGTTGGCTTAATGTTGGACCAGCGTCGCAGACGTTGGGCTAACATTAAAACAGCATCGGGTCAACGCCTCATGTTTTCTGGGTGTTACTGGGATAAATTACTGTCAATAATACTGTTGTATTATGCCGCGGAGGTAAATATTCCTCCTCTCATGAAATAGTACCTGAACAAACATAACCTGATGTGTAAATACTCTGACCGACTCAAGGTCATGTTTGATGTCTACATTACGATTAGGAATTAGATTTTTTATATTCTCTATATAGTTTGTTTAGCTAGAAAATTGTTTTTCTTTGTTGGTCAACTAAGGTGATAAATAGTAGCACTCACGTAGAAAAATAAACAGTAGTTTCATTTGATTGACATTTTAATTTGATGTCATTTTTCAATATTTGCAAGATAAAAGACGATGTCTGTGTTGTGTTACCATGGTTACTCAAGAGTTGCGTAATTAGTATGGACTACTCAACATATCTACTGTACCGGTACTGAAGTGGTTGCTACCCCCTACTAAGCTGTGCTGTAAGTCTTACAACGCGGGGATCGACTTCAGGTGCTGACGTCTAAAGTCGATCTCCGCACTAAAAGAGTAAAAAATATATTTTCAACGGCCGTAGACCCAATAACCATGATGACATAGTTATTCAATTAAAGCGGAAAGAGGCATTTATGATGATTTCAAAAGGAAAAAAAAACGTTGCCAATTGGTCTCCATGGTTTATATAAAAAAAAATTCAGCGCTTTAACCCTTACAGTGCGGGGATCGACTATAAACGTCAGAATCTGACGTCTGAAGACGTCAGATTCTGACGTCTAGAATCGATCTCCGCACGATAAAAGTAGACATATTAATAATGGCCGTAGACCCATAACATAGGTATTCAAATGAACTGGAAAGAGCTGACTAAGACATTTGTGATTATTTCAAAAAATGTTTATACAGACATAATTCAGCGCTTTTAGGGTTAAATCATACTGCTAAAGGAGTGATCATTATTCATCTACAGAAGTGTCAGTTATTAATTTTTGATATGTCAGCGACAGCAGGTGATAAGCTGTTGGATATTAATTATAATCTACTTGAGAATATCTTCACCTCTTCTGTATTAACAAATATGCAATTTGAACACGAGACATGGACCCAATGCTGTTTTGATGTTGGGCCAGCGTCGCAGACGATGGCCCAACATTAAAACAGCATCGGATTAACATATCGTGACGCATCAGCACTTAAACTTCTAAATTAAATATGTGTAATTTTCACCTATTTGAAGTTGGGGCGCACTACATTCCTGTATATCTCTAAAGATCAGTAGGCTACTCTCCAATACTGTATACAGTACTTTAACCCTTTAAGCCCTTACGATGCTTTTAAGCATCATTTTACATACCTGTAAACAGACCTAATTTTCCTACATTTTTAAAGGTTTAAGAATGAAAATTTCCATGCAACTGGTTTACCAAAAACATGGTAATTTTCTTTAATTTTTAAACCACATCAAATCATCTTCATCCACTACAAGTCGACAATTGCGGTAGCAATTCACTGCTTGTGGTGGATGAAGATGACAATGGTAAATTCAGGCTTGAAAGGTTTAATACTGTAGATCTCTAAAGGTCAGTACCGGTAGTTTATTACCATAGGTCTCTTAGGGTCAGTACTTTAATACTATATGTCCCTCAGGGTCAGTACTTTAATAATGTAGGCCTGTAACGGTCAGTACTTTAATACTGTAGGTCTATAAGGGTCAGTACTTTAATACTGTACACCGTGGGTCTCAAAAGGTCAGTACTTTCACACTAGTATTTAAGGAGCCCCTCGCTTTATACGTGTGATCACTCAGCTGTTATCACAGAGTTTACACGCTCGCGTGGCTTACATGGAAAACTATTGTCCAGAAAGGACCACACAGGTCACTATGGACGGACGATTAAGCCCTCAAGACAGAAAGACCACACATGCCAATATGGACGGACGTCTAAGACCCCAAGTCGTCTTTGGACAGCCCTCAAAGAAAGGATGGGCAATTAACCTTTTGCCCGTTGAGTTACCTTATTTATTTTCCACGCACTTGAAGCTGTGTCTCGCTAAGACGACCCAGAACTTCCAAGTGGGTGAAAATGACAAAAAATACTTTAATTTGTAACCAAACATGTTTATAAGTCTTGAAGTTGAAACTCCTATCTTATTCCCCATAATTTGAAAATACAGTAAAAAACAGCTTAAAATTAGTCGTACTTAGCACTGACAGGGTTAAAACACTGAATTATTTAACTTGAATTTTCAGTTAATTGAAGTTTGTGTCTCGTTACCATGGCTATCGCGATCCACAACTTCATGTACATGATGTAACTCAAAAGTTATGTGATTTATATTGAAGTTCCAAAAAATATCACTGTTTCAAGATTTAAGATATCTTTTTATTTTTTAACGACTGGTTAAATACATATAAATAACGATTTTATTATTTCTATTATTCTTATATGTAATCTTGGTTTAACCGGCTACGCCATACGTTTTGAATTAAGCTCAACACATAGTGAATATCGTTGGAATTAATAAAACAGTGGGTACGAAATACACAAATAAAATGCTACTCGACCGTAATTGACCATTGTTGGCTATCATTCGGTATGGCAGATAAAACGTCGGCCTATAGCTAACGGTACTGAATAACGGTCGACTTTCAGAGACATCTGGTGAATGACGCACCTTAGACGACGCAAACAGATAGCACCACCTGGTGAGTGGTAGGTATGACAGGACAGCTCCCAGTAAACAGAAGAGAAACCAACGCTGGGTTATGTTGGGCCAGCGTCAAAGACAGTGGGCCCACCAATATCCCAGCATTGGGTCAACGGATAGTGTTGGATGAAGTTTTTTGCATGTTACAAGACTGCACTACGGTACAAAAAATATTGGTACTTATGTTGAAACAGAGTCACAGAGGGTAACCATGGTAACAACAACAATAATATGTACAGTATTCAGTTGAACTGCAGTGGCGGGCTAGCTTTTGAAATTTGCCGAAGTAACGTTCCACTGTAGAAGGGTCCGGGGAAAATTCTTGAATTCAATATTGGGCACATTTTGCCTTTCCTTTTATCAACAGTTCTTAGGGAAACCCTTAGATCATGTAGATAAGATTATCAGTTCTGATTATGATTAATAGATCCGCCACTGAGTTGACGTCTTTTCGCCGAGTTGCTGATATCCGGGGTCACAGAGTGGAAGGGACTTGGTGACCTGGTAACCTAGCAACGACTGTCATTGCACCCATTCCTAAACCTTTCAAATGCAAGCGATATCTTTAGGCGCTAATGCGCTATCAAGCCGTATAAATATATCAGTGTAGATCCCATAAAATGTCTTGAACATGGAAATAGTGTTCATTTATTTGAAGCTGACATTTACGTCGTCAATGCCAGATTCAAATAAATGAACAATGTCAGTGAGTGAACACGTTCACCGCTAAACACGAGTAGACTACAGTCGTTTTTAATTTGTTTCAGCCGATCAAATCACTGTTATTATGGTTAAAATAGGGAATGAAATGTATGTACAAACATCAAGACTTTAAAAAAATATATGAGTAATTTTCGCCCACTTGCAACTGTAGTTGTGCGTTGCGGTGACGAAACACAACTTCAAGTGGGTGAGAAAATAATTTATATTTACAAGTACTAAGTAACGTAGCGCTGTAAGGGTTAGTGCCGCTCATAGGCCTACTCAGCAAGACCAGAGAAAGAGAGGCATAGAGAGAATCAGAGAGAGTAAAAGACATTTCAGACAGCTCTCTCTGACGTCAACATCTAAGGTCAAGGCCAATGTCACACAACACACCCCATGCGCCAATAAATATCATATATTGTTCACAGCATTGTAAACAGGTAAACATAGGCGGTACCTTCATATAACTCTAAGTGGTCTAGGTCCCCATTTTATATGGTTTGTAATAAACATTTTAGATCGCACTTCAATGGTCACTCAGCAGTGAACCTTCAAGCCTTTACCGTGTTTACCCAATAAGTTATCTAACTCATATTTTCACACACTTGAAGTTTCATCATTTGGAGCTGGAAATTGCGTTAGCATTTCCAGCTCCAAAATGCTGAAAAAATAGCAAGGAAAACATCGGCAGCATATGAGTTAGCAGGTTGAGAAGACACCCCATTCCAGAAGCCCTGAGCTGCGTTGTGTTAGGAAATAAACCCACTCCAGAATGAAAATTTACATTAGCTATGAATTTTAAACTGAACCTTATATAAACAATCGCAACAGCAATTTGCACCTTGTACATGTTCAGATGTTGTAGTGGATGAAGATTTTAGAGTTGAAAGAGTTACAGACTGGCTAAACATGGCCTTTAAAAATTAAGCCTTTCAGTGCGGGGATAGATTTTAGATGTCACAATCTGACGTCAAAAGTAATCCCAGGTACTGAAGGGCGAAAATTTACGGATCGCTGTAGACCCTTAACCTGTACAGCGCAGGGATAGATTTTAGTTGTAAGAATCTGACGTTACCATGGTTACAGACTAAAGTCTATCCCTGCACTGTAAATATAAAAATATTTATATTATCCATAGACCCATAACATAGGGATTTAAATGAATCAGAAAGAGCTACCTAAGACATTCATGATGATTTCGAATTGAATAAAAACCCTTTGGTCTCCACGGTTTATACAAAAATATTTAGTGCTTTAAGAGTTAAAATAGAAAAGAGTTAACTTAGATATTAATGATAGTGAAAGTGAAAAACCCTTTGGCTTCCATAAGGCCAGTGTTTTTATATAAGTTGGTTGACAGAAGTTATTATTTGAAACCTATGGGCAGGAGGACGGCAAAAAAAAAAAAAAAAAATCTAAATTACTTTTTTTTTAAACTGGTCAACTTTATCGTTCACTAACTCGAGGTCGGAGGAGCTAAAAATCCAAAACTAGCAGGCTGTGAAGAAACCTTTTTTAATTAAAACAAGCTGTGTTCATCTAAATCAACTTGCAGGTTCAGCTATTTACCGGCAATAAAAAAAATGTTTTTTCAATTTAAATATTTTTTTGGATTTTGCGTTTTCGTGACTTGGCGGTTTTGTCAACCAACTAATTAAAAAAAAATCGCCTAATATTGTCACAATATCTGAGCACTGTAAGGATTAGGAGAGATTTTGATTGCCAGACTCCCATGGCATTACAGGAATCAGGATGGAAAACTAGACAAAGTGCATATTTATCAAATGAATCTTCTGATTTTATCAATATAATTGGAGGTAGGGTGTAGATCATTGCAGCATGTCCAGTGTTGAAGACCCAATAAAAACTATTCACTGCTAAGTGCTGTAACCAGTGGATTTGTGATTGTAATAAAGCTCTCACTGAGTCTCAGCCTTCTAGAAATCAATGACAGAAAGCTTATGTTGCTAAGAGATTGATAGGAGAAAAAACATACTGGCATGCCCTTGTGCTTCTAGACCCATATATCACCTAGATATCACCTAAACAATGTATGTCCACTACAATCCTGACAATGGTATTTTAGTGTTTTCTTCTGCACTTTTTCTACAGCACTCAGTTTTTAGAAGTAAAATCTTTCTAATAACTGCGGCACAGATATTTTTTATAACTTCATAATTTAAAATTGCAAATCTTGATGTTTAAACACACATTTCATTCCAATAACAGGAATTTAATCCCTAGAACACCGATCTCTACTACAGTAGACATTCTGTGTTTTTGTTAGCACCTGTATAACCAGTTATTAAAAGTAAAATATGAATTAAATCTAGAAATATTAAAATTTGTTGGAACTTAAATTTCACAAATTACATACACTTTCAGTTACTTGGAGTTGTGTATTGCGGTACCAGAACACAACTTCAAGATGGGATCCTAAATGGATATCATAGCTCAGTGCTCTCCGGGTTAGAACAGAATCATAGCCATGATTAGAAGCAAAGGGGTTTAATCAAAGTCTGCTCCTATTCTGTAATATTATATGTAATGAAAAGCTCGGAGAAACGAACCCGTTGCAAGTAGCATGAGATAATTATTTACTTACTTTGTCTGATGTCTTCTATTTTTGTCATATATTTTGAAAGACTGGCACCTGGGAAAAGAGTATTACATTTAGAACATTTTTTAAGATAAAAACAAAGAAAAAACATCTTTTCTATGAAAATTGACAGTACATGTATTAAAATGAGTTATACTACAGTGTTAAAAATATACTTTGGACATATTTCAATATTTAAATGCTGCAGATTTGTTTATATCTTTCATTCAGTTTAACTGTTTAAAAGCTGGAATGGCAAATGCAATTTCAAGCTTCAAATGGTAAAAAAATATATTTAGTTGACAAACAGAGAATCTATCACAAATCATTTTAACATTTTCATTGGCTTTTATTTAGTAAACTTGAAACATGCTTCCAACTGTGTATATGAAGGGCTCAGTAGAAAAACGAGTCTAAGTCACATTGCTTAGTGTATCACATAGACTCGTTTTCAACTTAACTCCATTCTAGGAATTACTTTACACACCTGTATCAACGACTGCATGAACATTTTTGTATTTAGGATTCGAAGGGATGCGTTTGTCCATTTGCTGAAAAAGAGAGAAAAGCATTTATTTCCACTGCACACATAATTTCAATAATAAAATTGGAATATGGTATATAAAACAGGACTCTGTGAATCAAACAGATGCAAGTGAAAATTAATTTGATAAGCCTGTTTCAAGCAGGAAGAGATGTTAATTTTAATCCTTACAGCGCGGGGATCGACTTTAATCGTTGTCATGATGTCACGCAGATTCTGACGTCTTTAGTGGATCCCCACACTCTGGAGTACAAATATTTATAATGGCCATGCACTCATAACATAGGTATTAAAATTACCCTTTCGTCTCTATGGTTTGCACAAAAATATTTTAGAGCTTTAAGGTGTGTCAAATAAAACCTGAGATATGCAACTGGAAAGATTTAAATGATAGGCACAACTATTGTCTTTTTAATTTGTCTATTAGCCGACTAAATCACTGATACATGTATTTGGAACTTCAAGCCTTGAAAATGGTCTCAAAATCCACGTACTGGTAAATGAATATGAGTAACATTCAACCACTTGGAAGTTTTTGGTCGAGGTAGTGAGATACAACTTCAACATGTTCAAGTGGATGAAAATTAAAAAATTATTTGAATTAGCATATTAAGGGTTAACCAGAGTGTCAATGACACAGAAGCTCATCCTTAATTAGGGCAGGTTGATTAGGAATTAAAATTTCTGAAATCCTAGAGGCAATTATATACACATGCAGGAGCTCTTTCAAATAAAAATCGGATAAGAATTGAGGGAGGAAAAGCATTCCTTGTGAGTGGTGGACAGAGTGCCCTAATTAGGTTTTAATTAGGTCATAAGTTAATTACTAATTAAAATTTCTCAAATCTATGGGGAACTTTATTACACAGGTCCAAGCTCTTTCAAACAAACCAAACAGAATTAAAATCAGATAAGAATTGAGGGAGAAGCATTTTTTGTGAATTGTGTACAGACAACATACGCAACACGATGGCATAAGCTAATGGCTAATAAATCCGTGAAAAAACAACTTACTAAATTATAGTCATATTTATAAGAAAAGCATCTCATATTCATAGAGTTGGGCATCCTATATATTGCCAGGAATTAACAATAATGTGGCTCATGATTTGGCTTGTGTTGCCCTGTAGTTATGCACCAAAAATGTGAGCTTGTCTGAAAAATGAGTCGCTCAACATGCTCAATATAGATTGTTTCATTCCCAACATGTGGACAAAATGTCTTTGTAGGCTACATTGTATTTCTTCTGTAGCATCAATATACGAGAAATTTATACATAATAGAGTGCCATATTTTCATAAAAAGAATATTTGTAGCTTCTGATCCTTAGAGTCACAGACAGCAGGCCTGGGCCATTTTTATGTTCCCGGGCATCGGGTGGTAGTGTTTGTACAGCCCTGCTATTAATTTAGTCTACATTTGGCTATTTGAGGTTTCTGCATTTATAATACTTCATAAGAAGAATTTTCCCATGGTGACTACCAAATACATAGCATATATTTGTTTTCAACCCTTTTAGCACCAATGTCATTAAACATTCATGCAGTTTAGAAGATTTATTATTTTTATGCACTTACTGCTGTATCTATGCTAAATCTTGTAAATTTTGGACCTTAATCACCTTTAAAAATGTTATTTAAAGTGTGGGTGATAGGTCAAAATAAATGCAATAACCATTAACCAGTCAACCCTTTCAAGCCTGAACTTACCATTGTCATCTTCATCCACTACAAGCTGTGAATTGCTGTCGCAATTCTTGACTTGTACTTTGCAGTGGATGAAGACAACTTGAAGTGGGTGGTAAATAAAAAATATATATAAAAAAATAAGTGTTATTATCACAACAGTTTTAAGGAAATTTTCAATCTGAAACCCCTATGTGTCGGAAATTCTTCTTCAGAGATGCAAAATGATGCATCATGAAGGTTTAAAGGGCAGGAAATTGTTAATTGATTGATACTCACAGATTTTGAAGCACTTTTCCTTGTCTGACTTATTCTACTCTTGTTATTCATCATAATATTATCCACAAGATTCATATTAACTAACAATCTGTATTTGATGATAAGTCTCTATTCCTACTCAATGGTTTATCCTCAATATCAAGAATGGCAGAAGACTCAGAAGCATGTGCTTATATGGACCACACTGGTGAAATGAGATTTAAAGCATTTGTTCATGGTCTACATTCAGTAAAATAAGCTGTCACTGATTAATCTATAATCTAATAATCCCTTGTAGAGTGTACCATGTGTATTGTAGTGAAGAACATGCCCTGATATGCTAATCCTCTGTCTGGTGCAAAGCTGGGCTGCGCCCTCCCCCCCCCCCCCCCCTCCCTCCTTTTCCCCAGGTGTGATATAATATTTAATCCATTGTGTGCCATGAATGAATAACAATGCCTAGATACTACTAAAAATATATGACTAATCCATTTATTAATTAATTAAAAGTATAGACTAAGGCTATAATGATGCGGTTTTTATTGTCAAATTGTTATCATCATCAAGAAAATATTATTCCACATATGAATGTGCTAGTTAGAATTTGGGTTGTATCATGTGTATTGTAGTGATAAACATGCCCTGATAAGTTAATCCTCTGTGCTGCCCCCCTCCCCCCTCATTTTCCCCAGGTATGATATATAATATTTAATCCATTGTGTATCTGTGTATCATGGATGTAGCCCCTATAACTCTGCCAACATACTACCAAAAATATATGACTAATCCACTTAATATTTAATGAAAAGTTCTTATAATGCAGATTTAATAGTCTTAACTTTGTTAAAAAAAAAAATCCACATGTATATGAATGAATTAGAATTTGGTGTAGAAAATATCAAGTAAATGCGTAATTTATCCAAAATATGCAGTTATTGTGTTCTTTATTTTACTACAGAGATCATGGTAATCAGATAATTTAATTGTTTTCTTCACCAGTCAATATATCAATTTGTCAAGCTTCTCTTCAGGTGAATTGCTTTATGTTACCATTTTAATTTTTTTTAAAGCTTGAAAAAAAAATGTTTTAAACTTGAAAAATAGACATCTTTCAAATTGAATTATTAGATGAACTCGATTAACTGTAATTTCCAACTTCAAGCTGAAGAAAAACATAATTTTGATCACAAGAGGCAAGATTTCTTTAATTATCCCTTTGCCCGCTGATCACGACAATATTTGTTTTAAATCCATTTTATTAGCCAATGAATTCACTTTTATTGGGAATGAAATGACTATATATACATGTACATTAAAATTTGTCAATATATGGTCTCGAATTAATCAAATATGAGTAATTCTCAACCACTTGAGGTTGTGGATCACGGTAGCCAGACACAACCTAAAGTGATTGAAAATTTAAATAAATTTCTTAGCAAGGTAACGGGTTGACCCTTTTCCTGCTGGACCCACATGCCTTGAAGCAGGTTTCAAACCAAATGAAAAGCTATTGAAATAATTTACATAATTTAAGGGGGACCCTGAATTATTCCAATAATTCAATGTGGGTGATATCGGGTGATATCCATATTCACTTTCAAATTATATAAATATCTTTCTTTAACCCTTTAACCCCCCACAATGCATTAAAGCATCATTTTACATCCCTGAAAACATTTTTCCACAACAAAGGGTTTTAGAACCAAAATATCCATGAAACTGGTGTACCAATACCTGGTGATTTTCTTTAATTTTTAAACCAATTTAAGTCATTCTCATCCACTAAAAGTCGAGAATTGCGGCAGCAATTCTCGGCTTGTAGTGGATGAAGATGACAATGAAAAATTCAGGCTTGAAAGGGTTAATTGAAGTTCAGAATAGCTTTAACAATTTCAGCTGCAACGAAGATAAAAAAAAGGTAGCTAGAAACAAGAGTATGACAAAAATTAACCCTCTATCCCCATAGAGGGAGAATATAAACGTTGAGAGTTAAACAAATTAGTGTCATTACTAATTAAGAAGTACTATTGAAATTCACAAAAATGCATTTGGTAAAATTTAAAATTCACACAATATGTCTCATCTATGAAATTAAAAACAATAAAAGCAGTTAACTGTTTCAGGGATTGCAATTGAAATGAAGAAAACATAAAGAGCACCTCAGGACTCAATGGGTTCATCTCTAATCCATGGCATGATTGTGTGACATGGTGGTTGCCATTGGTTACAACTAATTACACACAGGTTTTGACAGCTTTATGAACAGGATTAGCTAATTACCAGTTCCCAATGCTATATAATCACTGATAATGGCATGATTTTATTGAGAATTCACACAGTTATCTTGGTCAGTTAGAACTGAATTAGTCTGCACCATGTTTGTTTTATATGACGCTGAAATTCTTGACAAACTCCCAAGAAAGATACTAGATAGTTAGCAATTAGAAGCAATAAATAAAGCAATCATGTTCATGTTGTGCCACCCCAATTCTCTTTAACCCTTTCAGCACGGGGACTGCCTTTAGAAGTGATAATCTGACGTCCATGATAGACGCCAGATTCTGACATCTAAAGTCGACCACCGCACTGAAAAAGTAAAATATTTATAATGCCCGCAGACCCATAACATAGCCATAGGTATTCAAACCATACAATATTTAATTACGAAATTTGCAAGATCGATGCCAAATGACTAGAAAATAGGGTTTAAAAAATTTCATGAAAATCGCTTGCTTGAGAATTGACTCAGTGACAGTCACAATAATAATAATAATAATAATAATAATAAAGACTTTATTTACCGAGGGTACAGGTATATACAACAACGTACAAAATCAATAAAAATTAAAAACATACATGCATGTATGTACCAACCCACTGAGCATAGCTCATCCGCCGTGGGGCCCTCATACATAAACATTAAAAAACATCCATTGATATATACATCTATTTAAATAATATAATGATATCTACATAACTCGTATCATCCATTTACTTATATAATATAAAACAGTAATAATAACATATATTTAAATTCGTGTACATGGTAAATCTGACAATATATCTGGGAGAAACATATAATTTTACAAACATCTACATGAGAAGTCATCATTTGAAGTAAAACAATTTACATGACTGAAGTGTATATATTGAAATAATTGACAAAAATAATATGAACATGGACATTTTTTTTTTTTTTTTTTTTTTCATTTATATTGAGGTATATTTATATAACTCATAATAGTACTTAACCTCATACTATTACTTGACTTATAAAATAATATCTAGTATTGAAATATATATATATATATATATACAGTATATACATTGTAAAAAAAAAAAAAAAAATGACAACTACAAACACACATACATAAATTACATTTGGGAGTACAATTAAAGCACAATTGCAGACAACATATATTTACTTTCAAACACAATTATTACAAATCTGTTATTTATACTCTAACTATTTTTATTTCCGTTTTTTGTATTTGCGTACGAATTCTTTTAATGTTGTTACTTTGCATGCTTTGTCGGATAAAGAATTCCATATTTTTGGACCATTAAACCTCAGGCTTTTGTGATGAGCTGCTGATACATGGAGCTTATTGCTTGTCTTTGATCTTAAAGAATGATTTGTGTTTGTGCATGTTGCTTTAAATAAATTAGATATATAATCAGGGGTAAGGTTGTTTAGAGCTTTAAATACCATTGTGGCCTGTTTTTCCTGAACAATTTCAATGTCAATGACTGCCTGGATAACGTTACTGAAAAGCTAGCGCTATATCGGCCTTGCAGCAGCTCGCTGCGCTTGCATAGGCCGTTGTAATACACGGCTACTGAAAAGCTAACTTTCAAGTTTCATTTTGGACAATCCTCCACTGTCGCCGTGTCGGTTACCGGGATAGCCTTAAGGCTTAGAGTTAGACTTAGTATAATATGATAACACTGTCACTGTGTCGCAAGACTGAGAGTCAGACTTAGTCATGTTAGTCTCAATGTCTCAGACATGTCAGAGAGTCTCAGACAAACACTGACTGACTGAGTCAGACTCAGTCTCAGAGACAGAGTGGCAGTGAGTCTGAGAGTGAGACTGAGAGTCAGTGAGACTGAGTATTAACGGCTGACGCCAACCGGCGTCGCGAACAAAAAAACAGAAAATGTGGTGATTGAACAAATAAATCGACAAAAACATATTGCAATATATGTCGTAACATATAGAGTGGATAATTATGATTATTATGAACAGTAAATCGCTGTGACGGGTGTAATTACATTAATTTTCTTGGTTCGCACAGCGCTCGCCCTGGACGCAGACATCTTGGTTTGGTAGTCAATGAAAATATTTCCGCCGGCGCAAGCGCAGACACGATCTCACCTGTATTGGGGGAGGTGTGGGTAAGATCAAACAATGGTGTGATGTAAGGGACAAACAACACTGTACCATGTGTAGCCAACGCGGGAAGGAGAGGAGTAATACATAACCCTCAAACTCCGTCAAATTTAATTACCCATTACAACGCTGAGATATTTTTGCATAAAACATGGAGACCAAAGTTGTTGTTTTTAATTTGAAGTCATCATAAATGCCTACCCAGCAAACACAATACATTTACAAAGTGACTCGCACGCCGGCATACCGGCGTGCTAGATAATAGACTAGTGCGCCGGCATACCGGCGTGCAAGTGTATAGCGGTATATATCTAGAGCGCCGGTATGCCGGTATGCAATTAACTACAACAGTAGGCTGATAAACACCACATGAAACGCAATCAACGCCAACAGTATATAAAACACTAAATAAAACGCAATTAACTTTCGACAGTCGATATAACACTATCTAAAAAGCTAGCTATTTTTTCTAATGGCTGGTAGCTGCTTCCAGGTCTGCCTTAGTCAGTTCAGTCTTGGAGTAGTCCCGGGGCTGTGCTGACTGAGGTAGGGGTAGAGTAATTATTTATTATTGTAATTTATCACTGGTTAGGCCTATATATTCTAGTCTATAATTCATTTTTCACTAATATATAATATGGTAAGCTTATTCATGTTTTTATTGGACATCATAGGCCTATGTGATGTCTTTAATATTTACTTAGGTTGAAATTATTTCCATCCTCACTCTTGCCGCTGCCATCTTGCCAATAGGGACCACTGTGAAAATACGATTTTGTCACTAGACTTCTTTCAGTGTTTTATCCCTGGTGGCACCCTGTATTTATTATATGGTGATGTTTACCTGTACTTTTTCACTGGATAAATCTATAGATATCTATCTATCTATTTATCTATATATCAACCTATGTTATGGGTCTACGGCCACTATACATTTTCAATTATTTTACTGCAGGGATTGACTTTAGACACCAGAATCTGACGCCATGGACGTCATATTCTGATGACTAAGGTTGGTCCCCGCACCGAAGGGGTTATTATTCCTAAAAGATTACAATGTAAGGTTACGGCAATCTTCATTGATTTATACTTCTGGTCCATTCTCATGAACGCTTATGTTTTAATAGGCCCATGTTTACACTCGAAATCTGATGTATAACGTACCAGTAAGTTGAAAGAAATTCAAGGTTTTTTTTTCAATTACACTTATGTCACAATTACTGTACAACCTTAGATTTTTCTGATGAGCACAATTAACATAAATCACATCAAACAATTAAAAAGCACTAGAAAAGATATAACTTTCACTAGGGTTATAAAACTTTGTAATTTTTAGATTTTCGCCAAATCCTTACCAAATTGTTTTTTGTGTCTCTGCACCCATGTTTTTGATTATGTGGAATTCGTTTTTAATAAGGAGAGTTTACATAATTATTTATTTTGTAATATTTGAATCAAATTACCAGCACTTATTTGTTTGTGTGTACACACCCATTTGAAGGCTCCCTGACATTGGTTTTAGTTATTTCAAATACTGATTATTTTATTGGCATAAATTGACAGAGGTTGTCATATTATCATTCTTGAAAATACACTTAATCTTTTTTGTTTTATTTTTTGTTGATCCTCAACAATCTCCGTACATGCATTTATTTATATTCTTCTGTAGAGTTGATATATTCTTTGGCCAATAAACAGGTGACGCAGATATAGCTCCACAGATGATTTTATCCTCCATAATATACAGGGGCTATATATTCACATAATATTTTTGGTTTTAATAGTATACAAATAGATATAGAGAAAAAATGCAATATTTTTTTTATGAAACACCAGGATGTATTCTTAACCCTTGTCTTGCTGAATTGCTTTCATTTATTGCTCATTCCCTTGAAGCTGGAATTGCTACGCAATTTCCAGCTTCAAATGACGAAAAATATTTTCGTGAATAAAAAATAGACACTTCCAATATTGAATTATCTGTTGAAATGATCATCTACCACAGACTATTTTATCAATTTTAGTGATATTTATTCTGGTTTGAAACATGCTTGAAACCATATATATACGGACCCAGCAGCACAAGGGTTAACATTATCATATGGTAATATAAACATAAATACAATGTGGTACAAGAACATTTAAATGATCAATATCTCTGGCTACAATATACCGTATCCCAGCACATGAACGTACACGCATGCACTTTTAAGGTGAAAATCAACTGTTTGAGGCATGGCTCCAAAAATATTCTTGTTCATTTATAAGTGCAGGCACTTATATTGAATAATTACTACACGCACCACTGTGTAGGAATAACTTACCTATACACTGCAAGTGACAATAATATTGATATGTAGGCCTATATACATGTATTTACGTATAGAAACCCTTCTAGAATACCTCAAAATAAGTAAAGGGACCCCGTGAGATATTACAAGATGTTTTCAATTTTGTCAATTTTGACAATTTAATTAGCATAAATAAATTTCAAATTACAAATATATATATGAAAAAAACAATTTTAAAGCACTGAAAATACTAAACTAGTGTTATTTCCAAGACTATATTGTCATGTACAAGCAAAGTATACAGCATTCTAAACCTCAATACCCAGCAAACATTCAGGTGATGGGCCAGTATCGTTTTTTACCTGGCAGGTAACGTTCGTACAGTTAATGGCAATATGGTAATGGCCCAGTACTGGTGCGGCTCACCACAACCATAATTAATGGTAACAGAAGTGGGCCAGTACTGGTACAGTACGTCACAGCCATAATGTCAGGTGCACAAATATAGCCCTAATTACGGTACCGGCCCTGTACAAGTGCGGTACCTGAAGCCAGTATCATATTATTTGTCACCAGGTGTCCCTCATATTTGACAACAGACGCCCCCTAGTAATTAAACATCTTGCTGAGATATTTTACTTGTTTGCTGACACTAAACACGTTTTTTTCAATACTACATATTTTATTAGGTTCTCACTCCTTACTCCACATACTACTGAAGGTGAGTTTGAATTGTATTACTAAGGGTATAAAGAAAATATATATGTATGTTTAGATTATGCTATACTTAAGAGAAAGCAATATTTTCGTTGCGAATTTGTGTGTTGTGAGTGATAATAAGACAATTTGGAATGTTGTGAGTGATAATAAGACACTTTGGATGTAGAGATTTTGGTTTGATCCCAGCAAACACAAAACATTTGTATAACATCTGTGCAACGTCGGTCCAACGTCTTCGACGTTGTTCCAACATTGTACAAATGTAACAAAATCGTTTTGTGTTTACCGGGATTTGATTTAGATCTATTTCAATAAAACTGATACAGCTGTGGCACTTGGCGCTATGGAGGAGAGAAGAGGACACAAGTCTGGAGATCCAGTTGTGACAGATCGATGTCTGGCCAGTAAACACAAGACACTAAACCAATGTTGGCTCAATGCTATCCCAGCTTTGCAGACGATGGACCAATATCAGGACTAATATTTAATGGGTTCATGGATATTGTAGAGAAGGACAGTACTCACTCTCCTATTTTAAGTCACATTTTAATACTTGTAACTAAAATCACAAACAAGTGGTGAGCCTAGGATTTATCTGCACTCAATGTGCTAACATTTCAAAAGATAACTTTCTCTACAACATCAATACAGACTTCCACCTGCCTAACCCCTTAAAACCTCTGGGACTGTGGAAGAGGTGGATAGCCAAGAAACTACAGGAAAAAAGAGCAAGAATGATAATAAATTTTAAAATAAAATACTTTGAGAATTTATTAATGTTGTTTTTATCAACAGTTACTGTGACATAACAAAACCATTACATTTTCATAGCTGGCCTGTACAGGCATTGTATTGGCAATCTAATGGGAGCCAGTACAATGCCACTACGAAACCAGAATGTTTTTTTTCTAATGGGTTTGTGCTGGCCCGGTAATGGCCCGTTACCGTTCCGGTACCATTTACCAGTACTGGGCCGGTTAATTGCCAGTGTGCTGATCATTACTGGGCCTGTACAGAACAACGGTATGATACCATTATAAGAGAGTGTACCGGGCCACTACTGGCCCGGTACCAAATTGTTTGCTGGGTACCGACTATCGCTGACTACATGATCAAAATAACCACCTGATTGCATCAATAGCTGCCGCCCTTAATTGGTCTGGTAAAGCAATGATCGGGGGGAGTGGGGCTTCCTTACAGCACCGATTTTCTGCTCAACACTGGGCCGACGGTATCAACTTGTGGCTCAATGCTGTGCTAGCACTCAACCATCCTTTAGGCGAGCAAACTGTATGTTTGGGTTTCTCACGGATTGTTATAAATATTGTTAAGATATGTTTTTTTAAATCTGATATTGTTTTAAAAACTAAAATTGTGATTTGCAGGATACACGACTTCATAACAAAATTTAAAATCAAAATTGATGTTGACAAATTGCCAACATAAGCAGTTCCTTTAAATAATTTATGATGGTGATCTTGAACACAAAGTACATTATTTTATTTCTTTATTTAGTTTTCACGGGGTGGGTATTACGAGAGAATTGCTTCGTATAACAGGTATATGCGCCGACAGTTCAAGTCGTCAAAGCGATAGTGCATGGGTGTGAAAGCTGAAAAGCGTCGGCATCTATGAGGTGTGATAATATGACAGCCCAAGTAGTGTCAACACGTATTACCGTGGAGTCACTCAAGCAAGTTAACTTGAAAGTAGCAGTCACTAATTACTAGTTTAGTTTTGGTTAAAATAGATCAAATGATTACGATATTAAAGAATTTGAAAAAATTTAAATGTTGTTTTTATGTTCGAGTAGGCCTATAAATGCATGCACTTATTTTCGAACACTAAGTAGGCCTACACCTTCAAATATAAGTGCATGCGGGGATAAAGTACACATCGAGCCTCATTTTCATTCGGCAAAGAATCTAATCCCAAAAAATAATTCAGTAATATGTGTAAACTTTAATTTAAAAATGTTTTTTTTCAGTGTTTATTGAGAGGCAAGATAAACAAACCAGTGTGTCCAAAATTAGACAAATATAATTTTAATATGTGTTTGATGGCGGGTGAATGTGTGTTATATTAGTCCAATCTCACTACAGACAAATACTGTTTCGGTCTTTAATATCGAGATCTCATATGCATTTTATATTCCTGATTTTCAAAAAAATAAACTACTCATTACAGTTTGCCCCGCCTTCCCTTAGTCCTGCATTTGTTATCTTCATGCTGTTTAGAACCCAAAGTCCAAATACAGCCCTCGAACTTTATACTTGTTTGGCGTGTATAGCACATTTTCCTTATATTAGATCGTTCAGTCAAATATCAATTAAAGGTGGGTGAACAATATTTTCCTATTCGGCTGATTTTAGAATCTAGGTTTATTTATTGATTTAGGAATTCGTTCGATCTCCCACATGTGTTTTCCCTATTTTCAATCACAAGATGTCACCAGCAGGAAGTTGAGTTGTAAGCAATCACCAGGTGACGCTGAAATAAATGATTTTATTCTCCATTTATAAACGAATACAAGAAACAGGTGTAGCCTTTAAATTTAAATAAATAAATGTTTCAACCATCAATTGATACACATAGATTAGTAACCGCACTTTAAATCAACCGCAGCTGAGCATGTTTTTGCTGTTGTGTAACTATGTGGGAGCCGAGAGTCACCTCAATCCTAGCAAACACAAAGCATTTGAAGACGTTGGAACGGCGTTGTAAAGATCATCTTTACAACGCCGTTCCAACGTCTTCGACGTTTTTCCAACTTTGTATACATGTTACTCTAGGCTATTTTATTTAATCAACATTAGGACCTGCCTGTGACTGTAGGCATATGATGATGCTTTTTAACATTTGTGCCCGGTCTTCATGTCTTGGATCCGCCACTTATTTTCAAGAGTTTAATAAGTGAAGCTTAAGCTAATCGGACTATGAAATATTGATATTGGTGCCTGGCAATAGGGCTGAATATTTTCATTAAAAAATTCAAAGTAGGCCTGAGATTATTTTTGTTGTTACACCATACCTACCTTATCTAATGTCATGCCCTCAATATGAGTGTCTTCACATGGGGCGGTCGACCATAGGCCTAGGCCAAAAAAAAATATATGTTTGTTCCGATTTGTTGTCATTTTAACTAGTGGGTATGTAAGAAATTTATTTTATTTTTTATTTTATTTTTTGTCACTTCAACCAATCGGTAGGTAAGAATTTATTTTTTATTTTATTTGGCGCCAAATTCACTTCCATGCATGTCTTATTTGTATATTACGTAACGATTTTTTGCTTTTTGGACGCTTTTTGACCCCCCCCCTCCTCTCCTTTTCGTAACGTTTTTTTAGTTACTTTGACTACAGCCAGTAACTCGTCCCTTAACTTATGGATTTCCTAAAAAAAAATAAAAAAAAATAATTTTTTTTTTTTTTTTTGGAAATCTATAAAATAAATTTGGATCGCACATGTTTTGATAGGGTCGGTCGAAAATCGGAAACAAACAATATTTTTTTTTAGGCCCTAACATCATTGTAAAAGTCTGAGGAGACAAAACTAGCCCAAACCTCATTCGAGTCATTTACATTTTCTGCAAGGTGGGACTGATTTTTGCCATCATACCTCCAGATTATGTTGAACATTTCAGATCATTTCACCCAAAGATCGGTTTTGTTGACATGGGGCGGTCTATAAATATCATTGTTCATCATCATGATCATGTTGATCATTGTCATTTTATTCAAAGATGGCTTTCCTGACCTGAGGCGATCATAATGTAATTCTTATTTTATTTACAGATGGGTTTGTATTTTCTTTACAGATCTATGTCTTTTCTCAGACCTGGGGCAGTCATAATTGTATTGTCATTTTATTCACAGATGGGTTTGGTGACCTTAGGCAGCCATAATATCATTGTCATTTTTCTCACAGATGGGTTTGGTGTCCTAATATTAGTTTATAAGGGGCCGACCATTTAATACCAGGGGAGGGGGGTATGGTTTTTTCGTAAAAAAATAATTTGTTCACCAAATTGGCAAAAAAAATAGTTTGCTCTATAGAGTGGGGAAAAAAAATAATTTGTTCATTCATGTGTAAGAAAAAAATAGATTGTTGACAGCCAGCAGATCTTTCCAAATCTGTCGGAAACTGCCAAAGGCAATAATTCCCTCGCTCCGCTCGGTCAAACGTCTAATACATATAGGTATTATACCGGCACACTGAAATGAGCATGGGAAATAACACCTGCCTTTTAATTTATGAGATTAAAGGTCTAGTCAACTGTTAAAGCTTGCAGGACACGGGTCCCCCAGAATGCATAATTGCCTGTGGTAAGCCTAGGCCCTATATCATAAAAATACTAAGATATGTGTTTTATATCCACTGCTGCATTAAGAGCAAGTTTCCAAATCATAGCAAGTCAATATCATCCTGTAGAGACTTCAGTTGTATTCGTTCTCACTCTACCCCTGAATGCGATCAGGCCTTTCCCACCTATTTGAGCACCCCTCTCCACGCGACTCCCAACTGTCGGCCCCTCCCCTAAATTTCAAATTCTGCCCAAAATTATGAAAGTGGTACATGCAGAACGAATATAGCTTTTATTGCAATAAATATATTACCCATACATTTCTAATTCAAGTATGTCATAGCATACATATTTCACCATAAATATAGACACATATAACGTTCTGAATAATTTTCTTTTATATGAACACATTTAATCTCGAAATTACGTATTATTTTCCAAAATAAAACCACATATTTTTCGTGCGTTTTCGTTCATAAGTAGATAATTAGGGGGATATTATCGATACAATAATCACAAGAATAAGAGTTTAGCCATTGTTTAAACTGTTTTTGATATATTAGCTGATATAGATATATTTTAGATATATATATATTAGCTAATCATGCTAATCCCCCGTTTTAGGCTCTAATTATTCAATTTGTAATCAGAGATGGCAATATTTGACTGTATAATCCAGTTGTACACACTCTATAATTGTGTGATAGGCTGTACAAATAGCATTTCGCAGATGGCAAAGACACAGTGCTGCCTCAATGTTGGGCCATTATCATCGACGCTGTCACAACGTTGGAACAGCGTTGGCCAAGTTCTCACATCGCTTGCGTATACTGTCACTAGGCTTGATGTTCCCAGGCCAGACAGTGCTGTCTGATTGCCGGCGCTTTGCAGTTAGCTTTCATGTCTAAGCTTGGGGGGTGTCACGCGCGAGGCACGTGTGTCTCGCTGGAGTGGGCTCCCAAATAGGTCTACACAGGTTCATATCTGGCAGGGTGTAGCGGTAAATACACCCTGCAATGCCAGGATGGCTCATATATA
Organism: Flabesymbios commensalis; assembly: GCA_964017125.1. Taxonomy (NCBI): domain Eukaryota; kingdom Metazoa; phylum Annelida; class Polychaeta; order Terebellida; family Flabelligeridae; genus Flabesymbios; species Flabesymbios commensalis. Next base: position 4,366,801 of record OZ024911.1, read on the forward strand.
TTTGAGTAACATCTACGAGCTAATAATTCCACCAAAGCTCAAAGCTATTTAATAGCTGTGGCTCTTAGCTGGGTGACTTTAAATATTACTGAGGGGATTGCGAAACAGCTGCCCCAATAATGTGTATTGACAGGACAGCTTTTTCTTAGACATTGTACACTCCGCCAATGTTCGTTTAACGTTGGGCCAGCGTCGCAGACCCTGGTCTAACATTAAAACAGCATTGGGTCAATGTCTCGTTTGAGTAGTATCTTGTAATCAGTTTAGTTGCTGACATTAATGGGGTCAACCTGTACTCTATCAGCTACTGTAGGCCTACACGTGACCCACGCATGCCCATTTCGCAGTTGAATGGATCTTCAAACATGTCCTGGAAAAAAAAAAGTTTGTCTGTGACATCTCAGGAAAAAAATTGTTTCTTTTTGCTCAGGGAGAAAAAAAAAGTTTTGTTTCCTTGATGGAAGGAAAAAAATAATTTGATTAGGAAGAAAAACCATACCCCCCCTCCCGGTATTAAATGGTCCGCCCCTAATATCATTTTTATTTTATTCACAGATTGGTTTGGTGACCATGGTGATCTGAGGCAGGCATAATATCTTTGTCATGTTTTTCACAGATGAGCTTGCTGACCTGGGGCAGTTTGGCTGTTATTTTCACGGCGGTCATGCTGGCTTTTTACGTTAACACCCCACCACCCTCGATGTCCCAGGCTCTCAAAACCTGGAAAATTGGTGGCAGCCACTTTAGTCACAAAGGTCACTCCATATTCTATAGAGGTACGTGTGCTAGTAGCTGTAGGGGCCTAATCTATGGTAGGCCTATTCGTGTTTGCCATTCAACATGTTCAATATATGCGCCATTATAAAGAAAAAAAACGTTTAAAAACACCACTGGCCATTTTTTAATAAAGCCAGGCTCGATACTCAAGATACTACATGTTGTTATGAACGAAATTAGTGTTCACAGGTCAAGATTTAGAAATAGTTAGCCTCAAATTAAACTGAGATATTATAAAAAAAAACATTAGAAAAACAATTACGTACTGGGTGGTCGTCTTTAACCCTTTAAGCCCTCACGATGCATTAAATCATCATTTTACATCCCTGAAATCAGCCTTAATTTTCATACAACTAAGGGTTTTAGAATGAAAATTTCCATTAAAGTGGTATACCAAAACATGGCAATTTTATTTATTTTTTAAAACATATCTAGTCATCTTCATCCACTACAAGTCGAGAATTGCGACAGCAATTCGCGGCTTGTAGTGGATGAAGATGACTATGGTAAATTCAGGCTTGAAGGGGTTAATAAAGATAGGCTCCCTACTATATGTTGCATCTCTTCTGTGACCAGTATTAACCCTCACACCTCCAAGCACGACTACAGTATCGTCGTTTTTAATCCATTTAATAGCCATTTAAATTGGAGTTATTGTGAAGGAAATGTGTGTTTCAAGCTCAAGATTTGTAAATATTTGGTCTCATGTTAAACAAATATGAGTAGCTTTCACCACTTGAAGTTATGGGTCGCGGTAGCGAGACACAACTTCAAGTGGGTAAAATTTAGGTTATTAAATTTGGCGCTTTAAGATTTAAATGACAGACAGTGTACATGCTTATCTATCGTCTATGGTGATATTTTTATTTATCACATATCGATAAAAGCATATTGTTTAATATTATATTCAGATATAGCTGTATATTGAGGGCATAATATATACAAAAATATTATTTTTCGGCAGACGACAAGGGTTTGAGGCCGGACGCCCCTGTCGTTGTTTGTCTTCACGGATTCCCCTCGTTTAGTTACGACTGGTACAAGGTGAGTGAGCTGATAATTTAACCTCTTACGTAAAGTGTGAATTTGGGGGTTTTCCCATTGCAACTGTAGCCCAATAGCTGATTGCTGTCCCAACGTTTTTGCTATGAGATAACGGCAGAATCCATATTTTAATATGAAATTTAGAAAGAGTAATTTACAATTTAGTGATATAGGCTCTACGTTTTCATTAAAACAGTTGTTTCTTATAATAAGAAAATATTTTTAGTGCTTGTGTATTTTTAATTCTCAATTAAAAATAATATATATCTGTAAATAGGACTATATTAGACAGCAATATAAGTAGGGGGCCTAATGAGTATATTAATACCAGTCACATCTGCCCTGATATTTGATCTCTTTAGCATGGTTGCTCATAGGATGCATTACATAATTTGTCGCATTTAAGTGATAAACTACTTCAACATAACAATAACAATAACAATTTATAGAGTACACTGTATTTTACATATATTTGAAATCGAGGTGTGGCCTGGTCTGAAGGAGAAGTTTGGCAGAGTTATCGCCATGGACTTTATTGGATTTGGATTCAGTGCAAAACCGGTCAGTTTCCCAATGTTCTGTTTTAGCCTTAACTCTTTAACCGCCGGTGTCGCATATATTCGGGTTTTCATTTTTTATTAGCACATTAAGTACCAGCTTTTAAACATTTTAAAGATAAAATATGACATCAATCAGCAATATTTGAAAACAGTTGACCTCCATTTTGTCAAATCTGAATAATTTTCACTCACTTGAAGTTGTGGATCGCGTCAGCGAGACACAATTTCAAGTGAGTGAAAATTCAGATTGAATAATTTGGCGGTTAATAGGTTAATGCAACCCAGAACACCAGTCACACAGGTTGGTTAATTGTTCATCTGCAGTCTGCGATGCTGACCCAGCAAAGTCTGGTAGAGACCCGTCTTCCCGATGTTTGATTATTGCAGGGCCATCGTTGCTACTTGTGTTGCTACTTGTGTCGCGTTTGCTGAACGTTTCTAGCATGTTTACTGAGAAATGATTGTTGTCAAATTATGACGATGTAATGACATTACCATGTTTACATGATTGTATTGCAAGCATATGGTCTCACCACCCTAAATGAGCCGAAATCCAGGGGAGTCCCTACCTAAATTGCTGTTTTAAATGGTTGTTCCGCGTCTGGGGAATTAAGAAAAATACAGGAATGTTGTAATTCTGTAAAGAAATTGTAAGCACACACTGTTTTCGCTATCTGTGATATGAGGTATAACTGGTATGTGAGATTTTCGGATGGACACAGGAGGTGAGAAGGATTTGTGTCTATTCTAATGGGCGCAATAATATTAAGGGAGATCTGGGCAAACTGGACCCTTTACCACATATGGGGGGCTAGCTCAAAATCTAATTGGCCGGCATACCATTCTCGCAGCTGTTTTTCAAAAAGGACAGCTTATGCCTTTTTATGGTGTGTCACATTCGAGTGTAGCTAGGGACGGAAGTGGTGAAATCGGCCCTTAGAATGTTGGCATTATACATGTGTTTCAATGGGACTGGCATTTGGGGTGGTGAGACCATGTAAATCGTTTCGTATGCGCGGTATGCATTTAGTACAACACACCTAAATAAATAAAAAATCCTATCGATACAACTCTTCTACCATTAATAACGTTGTAGTCAGACTGATCACATTCTACATATCTTTATTACAGGCTGATCTGGACTTTATCATTAGCCCCCCTTGTGTAGATGCACACAATGTTACAGACGTATGCAAATGTATTATTAATAACGTTGTAGTCAGACTGATCCCCTTCTACGTATCTATCTTATCAATAATTACAGGCTGACCTGGACTACACCATCACCTTACAGGCGGACATTGTGGAAGGACTACTAAAGCATCTGCGCATGCGCGACGTACATATTCTAGCACATGACTACGGTGACACCGTGGCTCAGGAACTGCTGGCTAGGTCTGTATCAATATACATTTTACAATTTTCTGTAATGTACAAGAACAGAGGTTTTTTCTTGCCAGTATTGTGAAAGTACTCGAGCAGCCATAGTGTCAACCTTACAAAAATACCCCCCAAACCAGGTTATTGCCGATCTGAATGATACCCAGAGGGCATTTTAGTTATTCTAGATGACGTCCAAGATGGCCGCCAATATATAGTCATCTTTTTGCAATTGTGTAAGTTGGATATTTTTAGCTCAATTTCCTTTTGTAATACACCATTTCACCTAGTTTGGTGGTCAGTGAATCCATCCAGAACACTCCCAGAAATGTAAAAAAAGTTTTTAGCCCAAGAGGCATATCTTAGCCAGCACCTGTATAATGTTGATTAGATCAAAATTGGTTCTACTTATTGCCCTTGTGTAATATACAGTGACGGATCCGGGGGGGGGTTAAACCCCTCCCCCTCCCCTCAGAAAAAAATCATCACCTTATTTAGGTGTTTCCTATATGCCTTAGATTGCATGAAAAAGCCTTTGGAAATCAAAAATTTCCCCGGGGGCGGGCCCCTCGTCCCCTTTAAAATAAAATATTTTGTTGTCAAATTTTAAACCTGCCTCTCACTGAAAGCTAGATCCGCCCCTGATATAATATGAGACACTAAAACACCTCCCTAACTTTGTTTGAGAAATTTGAGTTACCCTGACCACAGGTTTCACAATGTATAAGGGCTGTGTATAAAACCTCAGCCAAGATTCACACCAGAGTAGTCTCTCCATGTATATGACATACAGTGATATAAAGTGTCCCGACTACTACCTAGATTAACAATTCCTGAAGACAGTCCCGTTTGACTTTCCAGAACTCTCAACATTTCATGGATGTACAAATATGGGTAATTTAACCTACTTGAAGTTGTGGGTCGCGGTAGCGATCCACAACTTCAAGTAGGTTAAACAAATAAATTATATGATGCAGCGCTTTAAGGGTGAACACATAACTTAACTCAAACTGAATATAATCTTTTTTATTTCCACTTTAATATTTAATTATCTTAATTATCCTGGTGTTTTCTCCAGGTATGAAGAGCGTAAGAAGACGGACCAATCAGGGCTTAAATTACTCAGTGTCTGCCTGCTGAATGGAGGTAAACTATCACATTATCATGATTATCGCTCACGATGAACACTATTATCATGTCTTGCTAAATTCAATCAGGAAAATGAAATTAATGGTAGTCTAATCTAATTCAATTATGAAAATAAATGCTACATATACAATCTAAATCAACATAATTTTTCCCTTTACGCGATTCCATTTCTTCTTTTTCATCAATATGAATGTATACAAAAATAAATATAAAAACAGACAAAAGCGTGCTTATCCAATACTGTATGTCAGTCCCAAATCAGTTACGTCGCGGTGAATAAGCATGTTTTGTTGTGGGCCCAATTTCCTGGACAAACCTCTATGAACAAGACAAAGGAAGTCAATATACGCATCAATATTATGATAACATAACTGAAATAAAGATATAAGATGTCTAAGTTTAAAATATAACTGATCGAGTTTGTGTATTAGTATTGTATTTGTCAGTCTGTAATATGGAATATCCTTATTGGCAGGGATATTTCCAGAAACACATTTTCCTCGACCAATTCAAAAGGTATTTATTTTGGCTTCAATTGAATATGATTTAATCTCGGCTTTTTGATTTCCATTATTTACCTATCTATCTAGATACTTTATTTTTTACTAAGATTTAAATGTATTTCTTATTTATTTTACTTATATTATTTTACCAATCTATTTATCGTGTTTATTTAGTTTTGTGTATATTATTTTACCCCTTTTCTTTCAACATGTTCAATAAGTTTACTTATTTTGTTGATTTTGTTCTCATTATTTTGAGTATTATATTTGACTTATTTAACCTATGCTATTGTATTAAGATATCCGTATACTTTCGTCTAAAATGTGCATAAGCTTGTATAATACAGTACTCTTTGCTACATGTTTAGGCTCTATTGATACCTTATGTGGGAGCTATGGCAAGCCGATTAACCACGTATTTTCTTTTCAAAAGAAGGTATGTTATATCATGGACATTAGAAAAGTAAAAAACAACTATTCTCTAGATATTTATTAAGTAAATTTATATTTTCAGATGTACAATAATACGTGCTGCAAAGTGACTGAAGCTCTCCCATACAAGTCTTATTAATTGTATTTGATTATTACAGAGTAGTTATTATGTTCTATAGCTGATAAGCTCATCTCTGGCTACGACGTAGCCATGGTAGCTGAACACATATCAAAATCATTATTAATCGTGTTAAGAGTACAGATTTTGCTTTGTTGAACTCGGCATTTAACCTTTTCAAGCCTGAATTTACCATTGCCATCTTCATCCACTACAAGCCGCGAATTGCTGTCGCAATTCTCGACTTGTAGTGGGTGAAGATGACTTGATGTGGGTGAAAATTACAGAAAATTGCCATTTATTTGGCAAACCAGTTTCATTGATATTTTCGTTCAAAAACCCCTAGTTGTAGGAAAATCGAGTCTGTTTTCAGGGATGTAAAATGATGCTTTAATGCATCGTGAGGACTTAAAGGGTTAGGGAAAAATAAATTTAGGCGCGAACATAAAATGAACACTCTATTTTCTGATGTAAACCATTTTGTAATCGTACGTAACGATACATTGTTACAAAAAGGTATTTTTGTTTAGTTTTGGAGACGTGTTTGGCCCGGATACATGGCCTACAGAAGATGAATTTGGTGACTTTTGGCATTCCATATTACACAATGAAGGATACGCCATTAACTACAGGTTCATAGTTATTCACTTTTCATTTCAGAATTTTTCGTATGGCTTACGGACTGCTTGTTTTTTGGTGACTTACATATACTGTAGATCTGGTAATTTTCACGTGTTCAAATTTTCGCGAATTTCTTATTTTGGGACTTTTCTTAAAGTTTAAAATTCGCGATTTTTCATTTTTCGTTTGTAGCGCTATCATAATAATAATTTTTGCGAGATTCTTGAATTCGCGATTTTGTCCACCTGGCGAAATTCGCGAAAATGAAAACCACGCGACTATTACCAGATCTACATCATTATATTTATTAACCCTTATACCACTACATTATAAAATAAAAATTTCACCCACTTGAAGTTGTGGCTCACTTGATTGATTGATTGATTGATTGATTGATTGATTGATTTAATCATTGATTCAATCATTGATTCAATCATTGATTCAATCATTGATTCAGTCATTGGTTGCTTTATTGATTGATTGATTGATTGATTGATTGATTGATTGATTGATTGATTGATTGATTTAAGTCACGAGTATTGACTTGTTTTTTCTCAGATTAATAGATTACATCAGACAAAGACAAGCGAATCGAGATCGCTGGGTAGGAGGTCTTCAGGAGGCGACAATACCAGGTAACTATATGCAGACGAAAGGCATATAATATGTGATTAATGCAATTACTGTGTGGGTTTCGTGGATTATTATATGGAGACGACATGCATATAATATTCTCATGTGATTAATGCAATTAATGTGAGGGTTCCGTGGATTATGTGCACATAGCTAAGTAAGGTATTCTCGACATGGAATATATTCAAACTTGTATGATGAGTAACTGTGTGTCTAACGTGTGTTGAGGGACTGTGCCTATAACCATGACAATCATTTTAACCAGGTTTGGGTTACATGTAACCCGTGTGTCTATCATGTAACCCGTGTGTCTATCATGTAACACGTGTGTCTATCATGTAACTCGTGTGTCTATCATGTAACCTGTGTGTCTATCATGTAACCCGTGTGTCTATCATGTAACCCATGTGTCTATCATGTAACCCGTGTGTCTATCATGTAACACGTGTGTCTATCATGTAACCCGTGTGTCTATCATGTAACCCGTGTGTCTATTGTGTAACCCGTGTGTCTATCATGTAACCCGTGTGTCTATCATGTAACACGTGTGTCTATCATGTAACACGTGTGTCTATCGTGTAACCCGTGTGTCTATCATGTAACACGTGTGTCTATTGTGTAACCCGTGTGTCTATTGTGTAACCCGTGTGTCTATCGTGTAACCCGTGTGTCTATCATGTAACACGTGTGTCTATCATGTAACCCGTGTGTCTATCATGTAACCCGTGTGTCTATCATGTAACACGTGTGTCTATTGTGTAACCCGTGTGTCTATCGTGTAACCCGTGTGTCTATCATGTAACCCGTGTGTCTATCATGTAACCCGTGTGTCTATCATGTAACACGTGTGTCTATCATGTAACACGTGTGTCTATCGTGTAACCCGTGTGTCTATCATGTAACACGTGTGTCTATCATGTAACACGTGTGTCTATCATGTAACCCGTGTGTCTATCATGTAACACGTGTGTCTATCATGTAACACGTGTGTCTATCATGTAACACGTGTGTCTATCATGTAACCCGTGTGTCTATCATGTAACACGTGTGTCTATTGTGTAACCCGTGTGTCTATCGTGTAACCCGTGTGTCTATCATGTAACCCGTGTGTCTATCATGTAACCCGTGTGTCTATCATGTAACACGTGTGTCTATCATGTAACACGTGTGTCTATCATGTAACCCGTGTGTCTATCATGTAACACGTGTGTCTATTGTGTAACCCGTGTGTCTATCATGTAACCCGTGTGTCTATCATGTAACACGTGTGTCTATTGTGTAACCCGTGTGTCTATCGTGTAACCCGTGTGTCTATCGTGTAACCCGTGTGTCTATCATGTAACCCGTGTGTCTATCATGTAACCCGTGTGTCTATCATGTAACCCGTGTGTCTATCGTGTAACCCGTGTGTCTATCATGTAACACGTGTGTCTATTGTGTAACCCGTGTGTCTATCGTGTAACCCGTGTGTCTATCATGTAACACGTGTGTATATCATGTAACACGTGTGTCTATCATGTAACCCGTGTGTCTATCATGTAACACGTGTGTCTATTGTGTAACCCGTGTGTCTATCGTGTAACCCGTGTGTCTATCATGTAACCCGTGTGTCTATCATGTAACACGTGTGTCTATCATGTAACTCGTCTGTCTATCATGTAACCTGTGTGTCTATTGTGTAACCCGTGTGTCTATCATGTAACCCGTGTGTCTATCATGTAACCCGTGTGTCTATCATGTAACACGTGTGTCTATCATGTAACCCGTGTGTCTATCATGTAACCCGTGTGTCTATCATGTAACCCGTGTGTCTATGGTGTAACCCGTGTGTCTATCATGTAGCCCGTGTGTCTATCATGTAACCCGTGTGTCTATCGTGTAACCCGTGTGTCTATCATGTAACCCGTGTGTCTATCATGTAAACCGTGTGTCTATCATGTAACGCATGTGTCTATCATGTAACCTGTGTGTCTATCGTGTAACCCGTGTGTCTATCATGTAACCCGTGTGTCTATCGTGTAACCCATGTGTCTATCATGTAACCCGTGTGTCTATCATGTAACCCGTGTGTCTATCGTGTAACCCGTGTGTCTATCATGTAACCCGTGTGTCTATCGTGTAACCCGTGTGTCTATCATGTAACCCGTGTGTCTATCATGTAACCCGTGTGTCTATCATGTAACCCGTGTGTCTATCATGTAACCCGTGTGTCTATCATGTAACCCGTGTGTCTATCATGTAACCCGTGTGTCTATCATGTAACCCGTGTGTCTATCGTGTAACCCGTGTGTCTATCATGTAACCCGTGTGTCTATCATGTAAACCGTGTGTCTATCATGTAACGCATGTGTCTATCATGTAACCTGTGTGTCTATCGTGTAACCTGTGTGTCTATCGTGTAACCCGTGTGTCTATCATGTAACCCGTGTGTCTGTCGTGTAACCCGTGTGTCTATGGTGTAACCCGTGTGTCTATCATGTAACCCGTGTGTCTGTCGTGTAACCCGTGTGTCTATCATGTAACCCGTGTGTCTATCGTGTAACCCGTGTGTCTAACATGTAACCCGTGTGTCTATCATGTAACCCGTGTCTCTATCATGTAACCCATGTGTCTATGTTACATGTAACCCATCTGTCTGTGTTATATCTAACCCATGTGTCTATGTTTTACTTGTTGCCAATGTGTCTATGTTACATGTAACCCGCGTGTCTATGTTACATGTAACCCACGTGTCTATGTTACATGTAGCCCATGTGTCTATGTTACATGTAACCCATCTGTCTGTGTTATATGTAACCCATGTGTTTATGTTACATGTTGCCCATGTGTCTATGTTACATATAACCCGCGTGTCTATGTTACATGTAACCCATGTGTCCATGTTACATGTAACCCATGTGTCTATGTTACATGTTACCTATGTTACATCTGTCTATTTCTTTACAGTCCAAGTTATTTACGGCCCAGCTGACCCTGTCAATCCTCCCCAGTCTATGTTACATATCACCTATGTGTTGCATCTGTCTATATCTTTACAGTTCACGTCATCTACGGCCCAGCTGATCCTGTCAATCCTCCCCAGTCTTTGTTACATCTGTCTATATCTTTACAGTTCACGTCATCTACGGCCCGGCTGATCCTGTCAATCCTCCCCAGTCTTTGTTACATGTTACCTTTGTTACATCTGTCTTCATCTTTACAGTCCACGTTATCTACGGCCCGGGAGATCCTGTCAATCCTCCTCAGTCTATGTTACATGTCACCTTTGTTACATCTGTCTTTTTCTTTACAGTCCATGTTATCTACGGCACGGCAGATCCTGTCAATCCTCCTCAGTCTATGTTACATGTTACCTTTGTTACATCTGTCTTTTTCTTTACAGTCCATGTTATCTACGGCACGGCAGATCCTGTCAATCCTCCTCAGTCTATGTTACATGTCACCTATGTTACATCTGTCTATATCTTTACAGTCCACGTTATCTACGGCCCGGCAGATCCTGTCAATCCTCTTCAGTCTATGTTACATGTCACCTTTGTTACATCTGTCGTTTTCTTTACAGTCCATGTTATCCACGGCACGGCAGATCCTGTCAATCCGCCTCAGTCTATTTTACATGTTACCTTTGTTACATCTGTCTATATCTTTACAGTCCACGTTATCTACGGCCCGGCTGATCCTGTCAATCCGCCTCAGTCTATGTTACATGTCACCTATGTTACATCTGTCTATATCATTACAGTTCACGTTATCTACGGCCCGGCTGATCCTGTCAATCCTCCTTAGTCTATGTTACATGTCACCTATGTTACATCTGTCCATATCTTTACAGTTCACGTTATCTACGGCCCGGCAGATCCTGTAAATCCGCCTCAGTCTATGTTACATGTCACCTATGTTACATCTGTCTATATCATTACAGTTCACGTTATCTACGGCCCGGCAGATCCTGTAAATCCGCCTCAGTCTATGTTACATGTCACCTATGTTACATCTGTCTATATCATTACAGTTCACGTTATCTACGGCCCGGCAGATCCTGTCAATCCTCCTCAGTCTATGTTACATGTCACCTTTGTTATATCTGTCTATATCATTACAGCTCAAGTTATCTACGGCACGGCAGATCCTGTCAATCCGCCTCAGTCTATTTTACATGTTACCTATGTTACATCTGTCTATATCTTTACAGTCCACGTTATCTACGGCCCGGCTGATCCTGTCAATCCGCCTCAGTCTATTTTACATGTCACCTATGTTACATCTGTCTATATCATTACAGTTCACGTTATCTACGGCCCGGCTGATCCTGTCAATCCTCCTTAGTCTATGTTACATGTCACCTATGTTACATCTGTCTATATCTTTACAGTCCACGTTATCTACGGCCCGGCTGATCCTGTAAATCCGCCTCAGTTTGTGGATCACTACAAGTAAGTAAAGTGTTATTCTTATATTTTAACCCTTACAGCACTCAATTTATTTCTTTATAAACCATGGCGAACAAAGGGTTTTTTCAATTTGAAATCATCATAAATATCTTAGTTAGCTCTTGCCGCCTCATTTGAATACCTATGTTATGGTATATATTTTTACTTTTACAGTGCGGGGATCGACTTTAGACGTCAGAATCTGACGTCTAAAGTCGATCCCCGCACTGTAAGGGTTAATCCCAACTCTAAATCGTATTGTTCTTGTTTAATTAGTAACTATAGTTATGTCAATTTTGTAACAAAAAGTAATCTATATATTATGATATATCACCAATGGAAACAGCAGTCACTGCTGACGTTTTAAGTGTGTATTTACTCCTGATGTTCTCATTGATCTGCACAATAGGTTGAATTTTAAATTTTAATAATTTTGACGAATGCATCAAATTAATTTTATGACAGACAAAAAGGAGATGTGTAAACAATCTCTCTGTTATCTTCTGTAGGAAATACTAAATAAATTCAGCTCTGGCTTAATTCTTTGTTTGCTTTTATATGATGTCACAAATGGACCATTTTATATGACGTCACAAATAGGATGTTGGGTTTACAAGCAGTAAGAATAAGTCCTCTTCAGATAAAAGGGTATAGTCCGGGAGCTCAGGGGTCAAAAATGTCCCGAGCGGGGCCAAAAGGTTTGAAGGTTGTATCTAACTGGAAATTTTGCGCTGATTCCGAAAATCAACGTCTTACATGCCGTACCTGGGAAGTTTTCCAAATAAGACGTTATTGTTGCCATGGTAACAATTCAGCAAAAAACTAAAATATTCTTTTCTACTAGCAGCTGTAATGAATGTAATGTGTAACCAATGTCTTTAAATGCAAGCATTTGTGGTGAATAACATACAATTATACTTCATAAGTGCTTGTTTTCTTACTTTATGTAAAATTTCATTCGAATTCTTTCTGTTACCATTGTTACAACCATATTTTATTACCTGCATAAATGTATCATATATGCATTTCAATGATTTTGTTTTTAAATTTATGTTTTCTTCACTTTATTCTTCTAGGATATGTTACATTTCATGAATTGTCGCGCAAAGTATGCCGACATTACTTACGTCATAAATATTTTTATCAGTGTAGTGAAATGCAACGTCATAGAACGTCATATCTTGCGACGTTCGAAAATGCCGCCATTAAGAGAAATACGTTTTTAGACAATATCTCGTATAATACTCATCGTATCGTACTGAGTAATATATGTAATCCCACATTTTCGTGGTCAAGGAATACGATGAAGGCAGTCTCGAAGGCATAAATAGCATAGATAATGGCAATTCTAAGAAAATGAGAAAAATCTGTAGCTTTTTTAAACATTTCTCAGTGCAGTATGTTTTAATTGGCCTTTTGTTCCCTTATTCACAGCTAGGCTGAACTGAGACAGATGAGTCGTCATTAATAAGACGTTATCACGCAAACTGATGAAGATGATTGAGAATTTATAGATATTTTACAGTATTGTAAAGAAGAACAAATGACAGGAATAATTCACCCGACCTAACTTCGAAAAACACATTTGTTGAAATGTAAATATTATGTGAATTTTTGTTTCGAGTATAATTTTCAGTTGGTAGATTGCATTATCTACACCTTTCAATGACGGTGAATAATTTAAAGTATTAATATAGAGACAGACAAGTCATTTAAGAATTACACGATGCAAATAATAATATCGACAATAACTGAATAAAATCACTCGTATATCTTAAGATGTAGATCTTAACATCGACAGTTACAAATGAATTACATTATAATAATTATATAATATCATTTTGGCGCCAGGGTAGCTCATTGGTAGTGTGGTTGACTCAAGAGCCCGGGGTAACGGGTTCGAGTCTGTGGTCGTTATCTTTGGTGCACACTTAAGCAGTGACCCAAACTATACCCGATTAGCGCCGCAACAAAAACGTATACAAAATAAATATTTAATATGACCGATATGTCAAAGTTGACATGTAAACAGTCAATGAAATTTTTTTTTATGGTAATGCAAATATTAACTGTCACTGTAATATCATCTAATGAATATGCATAGTAACAACGCGAAATCCTGACATCAGATTAAGATGGTATTTGTCATAGGCCTATCTCGACATCATAATATTTTTTATTTCTTCTAAGATTTAAGCCATTTATTTCATCCATCACGACATCATGATAAAATAATTAAACATTAGCAATAAAATGGTTGTAATTGTCAGATACTGAGATCTAACTGTTGGGTTCGTACGTCTGGCCTTATGTAAGATTTTGTATTGTGAGAATATACCAGCTTTCACCAAGCCACAGCTAATACTAAATATGCTATGGATGTTTTCCTAAATCTTTACAGGAAATGAAACAGAAACTATACTAAGTGCATTGGCTTATATTACCAAAATATACAACGTTTCCGGAAAAATCCACCAACATGCTTAGATTTAGGGGGTAGGGTTACGTTTGTGGTTGCTGTTCTAGTTTACCAACTTACACATGGAAATTCAAGTTACGTTACAATGATATACCGGTATTGAATGTTGCAATGGAGTAACGAGTCATCTCTCCACATACATTGAAACATAATTTGTATTACAAAATAATCGAAATCAGAAACAAAACAAACTAGTCAACATGGTCAATGAAAATCTCCATGTGGCCTATGTTTTCTGAACCCAGATATGTATTTGTTTATAACACTCAGTGGTATTTAGAATTATGAATTTTGTATATTATATTTTTGGATGCAAGAGTATTGCAGCCTTTTATGAAAATGTATGTATTTAACCTGAAACATTGATCTTTGTTCGGCATTCAAGTGTACAATTTGTTAACCACTTGTTTTTACATACATGGGTGTGCTTAATTTGAAACGATCGAAGAACGTTCTACATTTAGTGTCCTTCAAACTGGCAAAACAAAAAATAACCTCCAAAACCACATCTCTTCTACTTTTTTTTTACAAATAAATGCACAATTTTTGGTTGATGCATGATTTGGAGAAATTTATGTTTTATGTTTTTCGCTCAAAATGACCTACATTTGACCTTCAAATTCATTATGGTTACAACCAGCGTTTTTTATGCATCTAATCTATAATATAGTAAAAAAACACTTTTTAATGGACATCTAGAAAATAGACTAGGCAATAGGCCTACGATTAGCTTACAAGGCATTCGAAACTTGATTTAATTACATTATATTCTAACATTTGCTCAGTATTCAGAATGACGTCATCATTTTAATGATAAATAAGAAAAATGACGGTCATCTTGGATTTTACGATACAATAATAAACATCAGAAATGAGTCTTTCGGCCCCCAAATCATGCAAAAATCATAAATTGAGCATTCCCGTGCGACAAACCAAAAAAGGGTTGCCATTTAGGCCTACATCTAGATAGCCATTTTATTTTCAGTTCATTTGACGGTGAATGTCGCGGTCATTTTGATTTTATTCAAATTTACTCGTCAGTAATTATAAGATTCTTGGTCAACTAAGTTACCACAAATATGTCATTTATCGTCAGCATGTTTAGCGGTATAATTATAGTAGCAGTAAATATAAAAAAACGCAAGACGTATTGAATTTGAAGATAGTCATTTCTTTCTATAAACGGTTTACTAACGTCATAATGGTTTACTATTCCGTTACTGCGGTCTACCACCAGACTACTAATCCGTTCTATCGGTATACTAATTTGTTTTAACGGTCTAGTATCTCTAAATACCACACCATTATAACGTAATAGTAGACCGTTAAAACGAGATACTACACCATTTTAACGGATTAGTAAACCGGTATAACCAATACTAGACCGTTATAACAAAATAGTAGACGTTATAATGGATCAGTAGACCGTTATAACGAAATGCTAGACTGTTATAACGAAATACTAGACCGCTATTGCGAAATACTGTAGGCTTCTATGGGTATAGCAGAATAGTGGACCGTTATAACGGAATAGTAGCTGCAAAGGGTAATTAGACTGTTTTAATGGAATACTAGACCGTTATAGCGAAATATTATGCCGTTATAACGGAATACCAGACCGCTAAAACGAAATAATAGACTGTAATAACTGAATAGTTGACCGCTATAGCAGATTAGTTGACCGTTATAATGACATAGTAGTCCATAATAACGGAATAGTATACCGTTATAACGGATTAGTAGACGTTATATCGGAATAGTAGACCATTATAGCGAAATAGTAGACCTTTGTAGCGAGATATCACACCGCTATAATGGAATAGTATACCGTTATAACGTGATAGGTATACCGTTAAAATGAATTAATAGACCGTAATAACGAATACTGTACCTTTATAGCGAAATACTAGACCATTGTAACGGATTATTAGACCGTTATAATGGATTAGTAGACCGTTATATAACGAAATACTACACTGTTATAACGAAATACTAGACCTCTATGGCAAAATACTTGACCACCATGGCAAAATAATAGACCCGTATAACGGGATAGTAGACCGCTATAACGGAATAGTAGACCGCTAAAACGGATTACTAGACCTTTATAGGTGAAAATTAATCATTATAGCGAAATATTATACCGTTATTATGTAATGCTAGACCGCTAAAACGAAATAATAGACCGTTATAACAGAATAGTTGACCGCTATAGCAGATTAGTTGACTGATATAACGAAATAGTAGTCCATAATAACGGATTAGTAGTCCGTTATATCGGAATAGTAGACCATTATAGGGAAATAGTAGACGGAATAGTATATCGCTAAAACAGACTAGTATACCGTTATAACGAAATACTAGACCGTCATAGCAAAATTCTAACCCTTTATAGAGTAATACGAGACCGTTATGAAGAAATACTAGAATAGTAGACGGTTATAACGAAATAGAAGACTATTATAGCGAAACACTGGCCCGTAAAACGAACTACTAGACCGTTATAACGAAACAGTAGACCGTTATAACGGAATAGCTGACTGCTATAGCGAGATAGTAGACCGTCATAACAGATTAGTTAACTGTTATAACAAAATAGTAGACTGGTATAGCGGAATGCTAGAACGTTATAACAGAATAGCAGACCGTCATAGCGATATACTAGACAGTGATATTCGCTATAACAGAATACTAGACCGTTATAACGGAGCAGTAGACCCTTATAACGGATTAGTAGACCGTTATAGCGAAATACTAGACCGTTATATAGTGGAACAGTAAACCGTTATGATGGTTTAGTAGACCGTTATAACGAAATTGTAGCCCGCTATAACAAAATACTATACCGCTATAACGGATTAGTAGCCCATTATAGCAAAATAGTAGACCATTATAACGAAATACTTTTCTGCTATAGAGGATTAGTAGACCGTTGTAACAAATTAGTAGACCGTTATAACGGATTATAAATCAATCTTCATGTCCTAAATGCACTTCCGTATACATTGCATGTGTCGGTTGGTTAAATAGAACAGCAATGACAGATGTTTGCGTAATCCTAATACCATCTAATTCCAGACAAATTTGGGGGTACCTCCATAAAAGTGGTCAAAATAAATAAAAACTGATGCTACGATTTCATTGTACATACTACCTGGAGCTGCTATTGTGCTAATTTAACGCAACATTTTTTGGGGGTCCCTGCTCCTGGACTACACATGAACCGCCTGGGTATTGTTTCTATTTGTAAATCTATGCATACCCATCACTTGGATTATGTTTCCAATTGAATACATTTATCCTCAAATATGATATCCCTCATTGCTTGCTTTATTAGTTATTCCATGTTTAGCTTTACCTTTAAATATATGTACTGTACATATGTACTGTACATGACAAACGTATCTCAGGCAGGAGGTGTGGAAGCCTTCGTTCGGTTACAACCCCCGCCCCTCTCCTGCTTCAATGACTTCGCTTGGTCTCAAGACCCAGATTATGTCGGCTATCAATAGGGTTTCCTGGGTTCCCTATTTGGGGGGGGGGGGGGGAGCCTCCACGCCAAAATTTGATTGCCCCCCCAACTAAAAAAAAAGTGCAAGCATTCAACTGTCCTCGTGTTTTCTTCTCCCCTATCTTCAACAAATCCTCCCCAAACCTTTTGAGCCTGCAGGAAACCATGATCAAAACACAATATCTAGCATACATTTTCATTCTCTATAATAGTAGCCCACAATTAACAGTAGCGCAGTGTCTCATGACGTGATTACGTAATCATTATTCGCAATATTTTTGTTTTTATAATGGAAATAGAATACCACACTTGGGTTGAGTTTCTGCTGACTTTGTCCATTGTTTACGCCCCTTATTGACGGGCATCACTGTGTTATTACAGGAGCTCAACTCTCTCACTAAAAAGAGGAGCACACCCTCACATTATAGTTCCAATTTATAAAATATTGTCATTCTCCAAATTTCTTTTTACCCAATTTTTCAAATACATCATAGTCTACTTTTCCAATATTTTTCCCAATTTTACCCTTGTGATAATATTCATATGATCTGACAATATACATACATGTATGAATATGAGCCAGGAAAGCATGCACAGCACAACAATACATGAATACACATCAAATTAAACCTAAGTTATGAATACATAACGGTTATAAATTTATATATATTTATACAATATGTATTTACACATACCACTTGACGTCACATTGTAATTATGATGTTACATGTAGGCCATCTTCATCTATCAATTTGTCTGCTACCAGCAGACTCCTTGATATCACCCATATGTGCTAATAGTACAGAACCTCCCTCTTCCATGGCCAACTAAAACAACCCAGACGATCTGACCTGAGTGTGACCTCCACACTACAGTCAGTAAACCGGCGACGTCATAGTGAATATTCATGTTGTTCCCACCCCTCTCGTTCGTACATCCAAAAGGCACACCTGTTGTCAGACCAGTGGTCTGACTGTCAGACCTGATACGGCAAGATGCATGTAGGCCTATTATATTTTGTACCACGCAGTGACATCACTGTGTAATTATAAAGTCACTTTATGTTGCATGTATAAATGACAATTACCACACAGTGACGTCACAGTGTGATTATGATGTCATTCTATGTTACATGTCCCTACTACCACACAGTGACTCAGGGTAATTAAGACATCATTCAATGTTACAGGTCCCTACTACCACATGGTGACGTCACTGTAATTATGACGTCATTCTCTGTTACATGTCTGTAGTTCCACACAGTGACATCACAGTGTAATTAGGACGTCATTCTCTGTTACAAGTCTGTAGTAACACTTAAGGTCTCACCACCCTAAATAAGCCGAAATCCAGGGAGGTGTCTACTAATGATGGAATCATCACACAAAATATTTTTAATGCGGCTGTTCCAACCTCTATTGAAACAAAATAAAATACAAAGAAGTAATAATTTTGTGAATATTTAATAAGCCCACGTTATCTTCTTTGTCAAGAAATATCATATATAACTGTTTCATGATAACCTCGCAGGGATACAGTGGGTTAAAATGATGTGTGTCTGTTCTGTGAAAGAGAGCACGGATTATAGCCCAATTTTAACAGTATTGACTTTTTTACACTCTAGGGGGCGTAGCTCAAAATCTGTCTGGTAACCATACCCATAGCGAGCCTGTTTTCGAACAAGGACATCTCAAGCTTTATCCTGATATGTCACACTAAATATCTAATAGGGTGAAAAATGGTGAAATCGGCCTGCGGAATTGAGGCAGTTTACATGTGTTTCAATGGGACTGGCATTTGGGGTGGTGAGACCTTAATGTCACAGTGTAATTATGACGTCATTCTTCGGTACAGGTCTGTAGCACCACACATTGACGTCACAAAGTTATTTTGACGTAATTCTATGTTGCAGTTCTGTAGTACCACACATTGACGTCACAGTGTAGTTATGACGTCATTATCTGTTACAAGTCTGTAGTTCCACACAGTCACGTCACAATGTTATTATGACGTCATTCTCTGTTGCAGGTCTGTAGTACCACACAGTGACGTTCAAGTGTAATTATGACGTCATTATCTGTTACAGGTCTGTAGTTCCACACAGTGACGTCACAGTACTTGATGATAAGATAGGACATTACCCGCAGTGGGAAGCACCTGGACCCACCATGCAAGCCTACTTCACCTTCCTCAGGAAAAACGTCAACTTTAAAACACAAAAATCACAAGACATTGAAATAATTGCTCCTTGAACTTTCATTGTAATGATTCTACCTAGTGCCTTTCGTTTTGAAAATATTTTATTGCCAACTCTTAACCCTGTGCATTACAAGTCATACCAAACTAGTTATTTTGATAACTGTTCAGTTCGGCTATGGCTATGGCGTACCAGGTATTATAATAACCCATATGTATGCGAGCCTATGTGGGGTATGGCGGTGTCGTCATCATGATGACGTCACTGATATACTGATAAAAACACAATATACTGTTTTTACATTTTATACATGTGAATGAAATATATTTCAAATCAATGATATTTAGTATATAGATATAATTGTATTAAGATTATTTTTTATTTATATAAAAACCCAAATTCCATATGGTTCATAGTTGTTCTATTTGGGGTGACCTGGGGGTGACTTGGCTCTGGGCCGATTGTTGTCATGATGGTTGTGCATATACTAGTGAGCATATACAGTGCTCCACACTATTGAAAGCATGGAATATGCAGAACCAACTATGGTATTTTGCAATATAAGGAATCATTGAAGGCATGCCAGAAGAGTAGGGTATAGTCCCGGCTTACGGTGTCCTTCATTCACGATATTTCCACAAAGTGCCAAAAATATCAATCAATATTCACGCACTAGTAAATTATTTGTTCGCTTCAAACTGAATTTTATGACATTCCAAAGTTAGTTTCTGGAAATTAGTATCACAAGGTCACCAGACTATTTGATGAATATCCATGACGACGGAATATGACATATTTTAAACAAAATTCGTTGCATATAAAATGGTATAATCTATTAAACTAAGCGGTTTTCTGATCTTTGATTTTATATACATTCTGGTATCTTATACACCGTGGACATTTTGATTCACCGAGATGTGAGAATTGTAGTATCGATTGAACTCTTTCACCCTTAAAGCGCCGAATTATTTTTGTATAAACCATGGAAACCTAAGATTTTTTTTCCAATTTGATTCATTTCCGATTCATTTGAATACCTATGTTACGTGTCTACGGCCATTAGAAATATGTTTACTCTTACAGCTCGAGGATCGACTTTAGTCATCAGATTCTGACGTCTACAGACGTCAGATTCTGACGACTAAAGTCAATCCCCGCGCTGTGAGGATTAAGCGTTTTCATGATCAAGGACGAAGCGTTTTTAATCCGTTTTATCAGCTGATCAAATGAAATGAGTGTATAAAAATCAACATTTGCAAATGTTTCGTCTCAAATGGTATCAAATTAAACAAACACGGTATTAGTAATTTTCAGCCACTTGACGTTGGGGGCTGTGGTACCGAGACACAACTTGGTGGGTAAAAAAAACAAAAAAAGAACCTAGCGTGTAAACGGTGCACTGTGAACGAAAATGTGAATAAATAGTCATGATAAGTGACAAGGGTAAATGATAACCCTGGTGATAATGCATTCGTCGCATTATAGTTGTATAACTTACAAATCACCAGTTATATTATACTCACTAGAATACATTATATTATATATGTCAATTAGCTTCCAGCAGACCCGAGACGTTGCTCGTTGTTGGTTTGATAGCCGATTTAAAAGACGATTCGGTATTTTAGCAAGGTGACATCTTTATAACTTTCCTACCTTTCACACCGTTCAGGTCTATTATATTATCGGCATATTTTTATTACGTTTTGATCCAGATATATATTATATAAGTAAGTTTGTCGAAATATTTCAAAACAAATTAATATAAAGGGATTTCACATATATACTTAGAAATTACCCACTAATTACCCACAATCCCTGGTATCAATGGATTGCTGTGCAATTTTTCGGAGGATTTATACTTGGAATGTATAAACGTTTCACAGAGTAACGGCTGAGCGTATTTTCAAGATTTTGCTGGGAGAGCATAGCTCATCCGCTCAACCGTGGCGCATCAAGTAAAGATGCCATCTCAAAAGTTTCCATCTTGCTACAGAAGCTTTTAAATTAAGCCTAAATTGTTTAAATATTTTTTATGTAAACTATAGAGGCCAAAGAGCTTTTTCGAGTTTGATATCAGTATAAATGTCTTAGTTAGGTCTTTCTGCTTCATTTGAATACCTATGTTATGGGTCTACGGCCATTTTAAATAACTGCAAGATGAAATAGGTCATTACTGGGAAGTTACTGAACATCAGCTTAATTACTCGAATACCCCAACGATTAGCCTGTTCTAGTCCAATGTTGCCCGGCCGCGTGCGATGCCAGTCCAACATTAAACGGTTGCTTGCTGTTAAAAGAATGCAATGACAAAAGACAAAGTCCATCATGAGGATTGGCTGGCAATATACTTTATTGCTGAGAAAAAGCGGCCCTTCTTTGGAGCTTGTACAAATAAATCAACAACAACGTACAATGTTTGTGTAACGTATTCGCACACAAATTGAGTTTAATCTACTAGCAATAAAAGCCTATTAGTAAAAATGTATATTATTATCTAACAGGGAGTGGTGGGCGGGTCTCTTAATTTAGATAAGGGCACGTGAGGCGGCAACCCTGGCAAGCTGACAGAGGGGTACTAAACCCGTGGTTAGTTATATAGAATCCAGAGGGAGGAGCCACTACCGGGGGTGGTTAGGGATAGCCAATCCGGATTGCCGGGAGGCAGTGAGCGTGGTGCATAGGGGAAAGCAGCGATCGATAAGCATCGTGCCAGCAGGGGAGTGATATCCGGCTATCAGGATATGAGTACAGTAGAGGTATTGGTATATGATTATGTACATAACATGGAGGGTGTGCTACATAGTATAAGTACATATAGGTAGAAAAAAAGGGGGGGGGACCACTGATTACCGACTATCCCTTGTATCTAGGGATCGTTGTACCATTTTTCGCAGAGATTTAGAGGAGGGGTTGAATATTGCTTAATGTCACTTTCTGCACAATCATGGTAATATCACAACAAAAGAACATCTGATTATGGGAGATCCGAAGAGCTCTTTCATCGTTGAAAAGCATCCTCACACGTCATAGGCATGTCACGCATGGCAGATGTATTTTCCTTGCAGTGTTAACTGTAAACAGCTTATAGTTACTTTGTTGTAGAGAACAAGAAAGACAAGAAACAGTCACCTTTCCCATATTTTCCTAGTTGTGCAGTGATCAACCAGAAAGTTTGTCAGCTTCATGGGGAAGATGGGGTGCTATTGCTGTTGTAATGAGGAAAATAGATTCCATATATTTTTTTAAACTACAAACTGGTAAGCCCCTGACGCATTGAAATGTCAGAACATTATATTAGATAATAAGTCCATCCATATGTTATTATCAACACTAGGCCTTACAACAAATTATTCACATACTAGGAGCCTAAAATGTAATTATTTCGAGCGGATATTAAGGTTCGAATGGAGGCCAATGTTTTTTGTTTTCATTCCCAAACATCAAATATAAATAATAAAGGCCTCAAAAAGAGTTTATTTGAATATTATGTAGTTTTTTGTAACTTCATATTTATATCCAACGATAAGACACAAAACATCAGAGCAATACAATAACAATAATAACCAGATATCGGCATACATAGCTACAATGTTACATCATCAACAAACTCTACAATTAGCATCTAGTGTGTACCTACACCGAGCATAAAACACAGTGAAATAACTGGGCCAATGTCACGTGTTAGCTGGGACACTAGTGTCCTATTCATCCATACACAGTTTTCTAGTCTGTATATCAATCCATTTTCATAAACAGCCAGAAAAAAGATTTAGACAAAAGCACTATTTTGAGGCTCTAAGCTGCTCAACAATGAGCTGCTTTACAATTAGTTGTATGTTGTTATGAAGAATCGTGAAACAGTCAAAACATTTTATGATATATTCAAAAGTAAGTTCACCTATCAAACAATGATAGTCACATAGCTTTGCCTCAGCGGTCCATTGAAGCTTCAGCCGAGCCATTGTATTGACACTTTTTCTGCAGCTTTTCTCCATTTTTGTCACATTTTCATTCAGAAAACGAACTGATTCATCAGTTGTTGCTTTCTCTATCATCTCCAATCTTCTCTCTAAAATTATACCTTTTTGTTCGAATTTTCCATAAACCGATTCTTTCATTAAATTCGCTAAGCTGAATTTACACAAGAAATCAGCACAGAAATACAGCGTCTCTTGACAGCCTATGTAAGTCTCTGTGAAGAAGTAAATATCAAGTTGTTTCTCCAGAGAACAGTCACCCGTCTTCATCATCTTTCTGAAAGTCTTCACACAATCTCTCTTCAGGAACGCCACCTGATATTCATTTGCCAAAGGGGCCAGTATAAACACCGTCTCTTCTGTAACACAAATACACGTATATATTTACCCTTATCCTGTTGAATTGTTTCCTACTATTTTTCGTTCATTTGAAGCTGAAAATATATACTATTTCTAAAAAAAATAACATCATCCATTTTTTTATTAACTGAACATCTATCAGAAACTTTAAGGATTTCAGTG
This sequence comes from Flabesymbios commensalis, assembly GCA_964017125.1. Taxonomy (NCBI): domain Eukaryota; kingdom Metazoa; phylum Annelida; class Polychaeta; order Terebellida; family Flabelligeridae; genus Flabesymbios; species Flabesymbios commensalis. The sequence continues at coordinate 4,391,134 of OZ024911.1, forward strand.
CCATATTATTTTGCCTGAAACTTGCTTGAAACCGTATATATGCCGTACAGCAGCATAAGGGTTAAGAGAATGGGACGTGATGTTTTGTTAGAGCGCCTGACTGCCTTGCCAGTCCTGCATGCTTCCCGGTTTCGAACCTTGCTGATCCTGCGTTGGTTTTCCAGAGAAATATCCTTGTTTTTCCCTACTCGATGTGACGTTAAGCAGCTCCTTCACCAGGGTTAATACAGAGACAGGTGATCTGGAGAGAGATTCAATGTCTTCTCTAATTTAGAAAAACATTACAATGTGTGACTGAATTAGTTTCAAAGCTGCGTTTTTCAAACCGACAGAATTTCTTGCCAGATCAAACAAAGCTTCTTTTACTTTTTTACTTTTACTCAGTTATTCCCGTATTTCTTATTTTAGACCTGCATGTTCAAAATTAAATTTCGTCATTATTTCTCGCTTAACTGGCAAATGCGCAACACAAAAATTAAAAAATAAATTTAAAAAACGTACGCAATTCTAGTCTATGGACATGTTGATATATTCTGGACATATCAAGGAGCTAAAATAAAAATACTGACTTTTTGAGGATTGTAGCCTGATTAAAGGATCTCATATCATTCCATTAATTGTTCATTACATACATTTACTCAAGTAATAATTTATTAGCAAAAAACTCAGCATTGTGTATTAACCATTGTGATCCCCTGTGTTATTTGTGTTAGCAGTTCGCACAAGGCATATCATTATTTTCTCACCATCAATTTGCTTTTTTATTCCAGGTGTTATACACAATAACAGTTCACATACGTCACGGTATGGTTTTCCAGGTAGGGGGATCTCCGGCTGATTTTTCTCCTTAAGTTCTGACGTCAGCAGAGCTCTCCACACTGGTGAGGCGGAGGCGAGAATAAGACGAGATGTGTACAACTTCCTCCCTTCCACAACCAATGTGACGTCACTGAACTCACTACCATTTGTTAATGGTGTGTCGTCAAAGGCAACTTCTGGTTGACAGTCATTAGTTGTGATTCCACTATTTGTTAGTTGCGCTGGTAATACATCTGGAAAAAGCAACACAACAAGACAGTTAAGGCAGACAGGTAGGCATGTATGCAGGCAGGAAAACCAGTAGGCAGACAGGCAAATATATTTCTAAAATAACAACGTTTAGAGAAATTAAAAACAGTATCACCATAATAATTATTGAGTACTTTTTCTTTGAAGTTTTCCGCAAACATCGTAACCTCTGACACAGTGTTTTCTTTCATTTGTTAAACTAAATCACCACATATAACACATCATGTTTTTGCCTGACATGCCATTCAAGACCAGAAAAGCATGAGTTATTGCTGCAGTTCCTAAGCTCCCTACATCAGCCTCCTATCAATCGCCATCTTGTCAATCAATGCATACCCAGCATGATTGACCAGTCATGCATGGAACACACACACTATTAATTCCTCGTAATTGGACACTAGGATAATATAAATCAAATCTCTTCTAAACAGTGTGGAAATTTAATTGTAATACTTGTCTCTGCTAAAACATCTCAGTTTGAAAGGGAGATAGATAACATGTTACCTGCAACAGAGAGAGAATACAGGTTTAATTTGAAAACCACTATGCAGTTACAGACCATGCTATTGTAGTTTTTTAGAGGTCTTTTTGCACTTCTTTCGTTCCCGAGCTATATAATCCTACTAGCCTGTTTCATCATATTGTATGACATATTCTAACACCAGTATGTCGATGACAACAACAATGCAAGGAGCGCGGCCTTGATAACAAAACGCAACATGAAAATGACGATTGTATGCTGGAGCGCTGTGTACCTGACATCAAAGAACAGATGAGGAAAACAAAATATGTTAATGCTCAATGACAAGGAAACTGAACTGCTTGTTTTGCACCCTCAAGTGGTATGGGACAGCAGTATATCGACAGCTGAGATTGCAAGAAATTTGAGGGTCATTTTAGACATTACCATATCCCTGATATCCCTATATCTTCCTGACCTTATTGAGTTACTGTGTCATATAACATGTATAATGATACAAGGCAATTATGCTTTGATTATGAACTGATCAAGCTAAATAAACGCTCCTTTGATCTCGGTCATTATAGCATTTAGGTATTGCACATGTTTTATTATGATTAATAGATGGATTAATTAATATCATACGTCATAAATAATAAACGTTTTTTTAATTCACCTGCTTTAGCATCCTCTTTTAGAATAATATTCAGGTCTTCTTCGTGCACTTCAAAACATTTTTCAATACCATGTTTCATACTTATCAAACATGGTTCGCAATAAGCAGCTGGACTTTTGAGGAGATCTGATAAAGACCAGTGTTTTTTCGTACAACGGTATTCATCAGCCATCCAAACACTTTGGCTCTTCTGAAGTTTATACAACATTTTCTTACAGAAAACCTTAATTGCCTTCTGTCTTTGTTCAAAAAAGCAGTAATGTTTATAGTTCCTTCCTTTTTCTATTATGCCCAACCTTTTTTCCAGTATGACTTCATATCCGTCCAGTACCCTTAGATCACTCAGATTTTTCTGATACAGAAGTTCTGCAGCTATTAATAACACTTCATCAAGCCATTGATATTTCTGAGCTAAAACAAATATATCTACTTGATTTTTTAGTGTACACTTCCCGCTTTGCAATATCTCTTTGAAAAAAGTTTCACACAATGCTTTGGTGGATGTTACTCTATATTCATCTGCTAAAGGTGCGATCTGGAAAACAGTTTCATCTGCAATACAGAGGACAAAATAATATATTATTTATTATGCTTCACTTTCTTCAGCTACGGTGTAGTTTGATGCACTGTTATGTCTTAGCCAATTTCACATGCAATTTGTTATGTAATTTGTTATCAACAGTGTACAATTAATCATGTTTACACTCGATGTGGATGCTGATATTCAGTCGAGTACATGGCTATGCTTGTTAAAACTTCAATAAATAAGCAGAATAATCCAAGACAAATGCACTTTTTTAAATCTGAATGTGAAATATTATTGATCACACAATCATGATATCACACTTTTGCCAGTTCACACACGTTATATTATAATTTACTAAATACTTTGTAACATTTTATTTTTATTCGTGGTTTTATTTACTCACTGGTGATCCCCAATACAATGCATATTACAGTTCTCACACGTTATAGTTTACGTACTGACATCTTAAATATAAATACAATATTATTTTCCAATGACTCTTTCCACATGTCATAGTGATACAGTTATTTACTCACCAGTTATCTCCTTGCTGAATATGATACACAATAACAGTTCACACACATCACGGTATAATTTTCCAGGTAGCGGAATCTCTGACTGATTCTTCTCCTTGAACTCTGACGTCAACATAGCTCTCCACACAGGAGAGGTGAAGGCAAGAATAGCACGAGATGTGTACAACTTCCTCCCCTCCACAACCAATGTGACGTCACTGAACTCACTAGGTGTCCTCATCTGTAGCTCATCAGTAGATTCAGTTCCGTCCAGTTCGACGTCTTTATGACTATCTGATGTAGAAGACGTCTTGTCCCAACATAATAAATGCAATAATTATAATTTGAGCCTTATATTGCCAGAACCGAAGCTATGCAGTTTATAGCATGTTTATAAGCGAACTTCAAATGTGGTCTGTAATTAGTCACATAAATCATTGCAAATTTGATGTTAAAGTAAATATAAATATTTGATTTTGACGGCGGCCATATAAAGGCGTCAGAAAACGAGATTGAGGGGTTGGAATAATTTAACCCCAATATTTCTGGCTTATTTGACCCGTATGAAAGTAAATAAGAGCAATAAAATAAACTTGGGCAAAAACAAATATTGGTAGTTTTTCATATTTTATCTTTTAAAATTTTCAATTTTAAAATATATATAAATATATATAAAAACATATATATATGTAATTGATATGATCTGTGTCCTAATTGATATTACACATACACATAAATTCATCAGATTTAAAATATATGAGTGCTCCTAGAACGAGAGTGTTCTCTAAAATATCATCTCGGGTTAAAAGGGTCTAATATTCCTCAAAATATTCTGGAAGTGATCTAAGTGAATTCAGTGACAACAAAGGCATTAAGATGTGTGTATTATAAAATAAAATTGAAATACAACTGGCCTATTTATACAATTCTCTAACCGTTGGCGCCATCTTGGACGCCATCGTTTTTATCTGACAATGTTCAATTATGCCAGCTTTTGATTCTACACTAAGTCAACAATAACCTGGTTTGGGGGTATTTGGCTGCTGTATTACTATCCAACATAATTACTCATAAGGCTGCTTTTAGTCTTTCAAAACATAAAACAACACACCCGTATTATATAATCTAACGCCTACCTGAAATAACAACATCTGTGAACATGAAAACTAAGTGTACGGACAATGATCTGCTGCCTTAATACAGTAGGCCTAAACAGATAATACATATCTGATATTACATACACAGCTCTGATAATATACTAGTGAAATACTACCTCTCTATCAGCACTAGCCGTCACTTTCACCTCATCTTCATCACCATCAGTCGCCTGAGTGATCAGCTCCTTCAGGTTGTCCATGAAGAAGTTTGGTGGCAGGTTGGCGAGGTCACCCTCCGGAAGGGTTGTGACCTTTCTACAAGTAGGACAGGTCATCTTCTGGGGGTCAGTAGCTTGTGCCATGCACTTCTGTAGACAGTCTACACAGAAACTATGGTGACACTGTAGAATACAGGATCTCTGCATGTCCTCCATGCACAGAGTACACTGTAGGTACTCCATCAACACAGACTTCTTCACACTGGCCATGATCACTGACCCAGTCTAAAACAAACAAAGATGAAAAGGTGAGGTGTCATTTAAAATGGAATGTCATTTTAGGTTAAGAAATACTTGAGACGACAAGTTGATATATAGGAGATGAATAAGCATTGCCATCGAGGACACTGGACACTGTTCAACCTGCACTGGTCCAATGTGACTGGCCGTAAATCCACAAGGTTTGCAGAAAAAAACATGATGGGATAATAAGTGGATTTTGTTTTATATGAATCATCTGCTACTATATTTCCATCCCAGCTGTTGAAGTCTATACATCAATCAATGAATGTGCAGAAATTTTCAAACAAACATAGCCCAGAAACGCAGGAGATCATATAAAGAGGAGGAATCATTTCAATGAGTCAGTGTTGTGCACTGTGTTGAGTTAATGAATAAATTATGTTTTAGACCAAATTTGTGCACATAGATAGGATAAACTGGGCCATTAGATAAATAAGATGACACTGCCCTCCAGACACACTATTCGAAATTTGAGGCATGAGGCCAAGCACCCTATCTCTCAGTCCCGCTGGCTCCCCGCAACATCTTTGCGAGTTAGCGGAGAAGAATATGTTGTTTATTTGCAACCTGAATGTCAGAGAGGGCGACGAATCCGCGATCTTCCGACTTTCTCGCACTCATGCTGTCGGCTTTCATTACGAGACATATGTTGAGATCAGCCAAGATCCCACTCTTTACTATACGCTTGTTCAGTTTGTTTTTGCCGTTTCAGATATTGATACAAAAAAATGCATACTTCATCGTGGGTACGGCGAGATGGGTTGATCTCAGCTCTCGTCATCACATAAAGCCCTCGCCTAATGGCTCGGTCTTGATGTAGTGACTTGTGCTGAGATGAGTACATCTCGCCTTCCTAATGATGCCGTATGCATATATTCCAGGCAGGCAGCCTTAAGGGGGCTACCATTAGATTCCAAGGGGGGGCAGGAGTATTTGTCGCAGGGAAATTATTTAATTGAACCGGGCTCGGCGGCGCGCTGAAAATTTCACATTTTGTTACATGTTTATATGGAACAGTTCTTGAAGTGAATTATTTATTTCACGCAGAGTCTGCCCGAAATTATTTATTTCAAAAATACTCCCGCCCCCCCCCCCCCGGGAATCTAATGGTGGCCCCCTAACCACTTCTATTCATCATAGGCCCCCCGCCCAGCTTGAGTTAGAAAAGAGGTCAGGTTAAACCACGATGAAGGGAGATGTCCCAATAAGCAGTCACAGAGTACAATTTGACAGAAGTACCATCTAAACATGACCACGGAATGTTATCACGATTAGGTCTACAATGTTTCAAGCTGTTCACATATAGCTTTTGATAGTGTATGCCTACTTATAACTCGGATGAACACTGTTTCACAATATTCATGCGCCAGTACATTTTTTGTATTTGTATCGTCACCAGTGCGGCTTATTGCTCAAAGGGCGGGGGCCCTAGGGTAGTGGCTGGCACCGCTGCCTTTCACGCCAGAGTCCGGGGTTCGGTTCCCGGTCTCGGCGGTTTGAAAGAAACAAAATTGTTTCTTCCCCATCCACGTGTGAAAGTTAGTATTGTGGGGAGCCTCCGTGACCGAGAGGTAGCGTGCTCAGCCTCAGACCGCCAGGGCTCGAATTTCGAATCCTGTGTCTGGAGGACAGTGTCATCCCAATCATCTCACCATCCTCAGGAGGTTCTCCTGGCCCAGTTTAGCCTATATGTGCACAAAGGTGGCCTAAGCACGATATAGAGACGAAATTCCCGTATTTCTTATTTTGGACATGCATGTCCAAAATAAGAAATCGGGAATTTCGTCTCTATATCTCGCTTAAATGGTAAATTCACAGCCCACAAATTTCAAATCTTTTGCAGTTCTAGTCTATGGACATGTTTACATCATATGGTCATATTAAGAAGCCAAAATAAAATCACCTATTTTTAAATGATTTTAGCCTGAACCAGTCCCTTTAATAATTGTGTCGCTTTAAAACATGTCTCAAAACGAGATTGACGCCACCACATGGGTTAGCGTCAGAGATGGACAGCATAGCGTGTTTGTGTATGCTGGTAGCCAGTGTACGCGGAGATCAAAATTTCATGAAATATGTGAGGGTAACCCTATTCAAATGATAAATGCACCTATCAAGATTGGCTTTTAAATCCACATGCTAAGGCATTATTCAAATGAGATGTCAATCTGTCATTGTAAAATAAAATAAAAATCATTGTTCAAACAATGACGCATTAATTAATTGTGCAATGGATCTTCCGCGCACTGGACTTTTGGGGCAAAACTTTACGAATGACAATGATCACAGTGATCGCAAACAGAGTCTGTTATTACGGACTACTCAGAACCAATACATTGAAGCGATGGCAATAGTAGTAGTAGTAGTAAATCATTGCTTTACGTCACTTTTCGGCACAAAAGGTCTTTTAAGTGACAATATAATACGATAAAAACGTTGTAGTCAGTTGATGAGATGAATGATGTACAGATGATGATGTAAGGGTGGGGGTGATAGGGCATGGTGGGTTATTGAGAGCGTTTTCCTTCGCTCGCCCGATAAGGGGTTCTGGGCATGTCTAGGGGATATACCCCCAGACATGCACAGACGGCCGGAGACTTAAGTTTCGCTGTTCAATTTAATGATGAAACTTTGTGGCAATTCCCGCAGCTCCGCTTTCCTCGGGTCGGATAGTCCCCAGAGTAACAATAGGAAGGATCACTCCCTCTGTGTAACTCCATTCATCCCACATGAGGGACCTAACGTTAAACACGCTATTGCCGGATATTTAAGGCTACCACGGCCTACATCAGCGCCAGCACTGATGCGGGTGCTGCTTTGGCTCCGCTGTTGAGGGGAGGAACCAGGGTACGCCACTGGCAATCCGCCAGAAGATTATAGCCAGATACGAGGAGGCTGCAGCTGCCCTTGGATGATTGCTGTAGACTAGTGCTTCCGTACATTGCCGTACACAACATCCAACAGACGGGACAGATCTCTAATGACCCACCCCAGATGGGGGCAAAACGTATAGACAGGGATATATCCTAACCAATCTAATAAACATGTCTGTCAAACTTTTCTCAACGGTTTCTATTGTATTTTTTCCCGTAGATTTCAAATCTGCTAGATACCATTCGAGATTTTGCATATTAAATTAGCTAATTTGCATATTTCCAAAATGGCCGCCGAAAAAAAGTAGTCGGCCATCAATACAGTTCCGACAATCCTAGAAATGTGTTTTTTTGGCCCTAAGTTCGGTTTTTGAGATCCCATAAGGCAATTTTGACGACAATATTAATTTTGGGGTCATTGGAAGGTCATAGGTCACGTGACCATTGAAATACAATATCCAACATTCACGTTTTAGGAAAAAGTGGACAACTTGACCATTTTTGGATAAAATTATGGTTTGAATGCCTGATAATATATATTTAATTTCAGAGAGTTACATCTTATACACAATTCTATATTTATTAATACAAGATGGCCGCCATAATTCAAAATGGCCGCCAGCCGAATCCAAAATCAAGATATCTTAGTTTCTGGATAGCATATCTAAGCGATCTTAGTGGCTTGGTTAAGGTTTTTTGGACCAAGGAATACAATGCCGAACATCATTATACTGTCAAATGATTTTTTAGAGGCTTTTGAAGTGTTTTTGATCTCTATAGTTTGGCAAAATTATGTGATCCATCTACGCCACCATAGTTATATTTGAATGATTTCCTCCCAGAATGAGTTTATCATCCGCACACTGTTCTGAATTCACATACTAACATGATATAAAGTTAAACCATATAAATTACATGTGTATGACAAATAAACATCATTTACATTATAATACGGCACTGTTTTGATGTAGAGTATGTAAAACTACTACCCAGGGGGCTAACATCATATTTTCTGGAAAACTGACAGTCTGATACGGCGTGTTGTAAAAGGTTGGGCACCTGAAATGATAGCTACATATATTTAGGATCACAACCTAGGTGCACAACCTTGCAAATCGACTACTGGAAATTGACAGGAGGCCAATAATGGCGGCCATTACCGAGAAACCTTAATTTGTCAATATCTCGGTTAATATTTAAAATAAATTGCTTTTAAAGTTGTTTAAACCTATCTTTTTAGGGTCAAGGATCAATATAGAGCCAACCCTGAAGTGATTTTAGGTCTTCTTAACAAGATAGTACACAAAGCCATGCATTTGATAGTGTGAAATTAATGTTTTGCGCTAGATATTATTAATCTCGTTTGATAAGAAAACATTTGATGTGATAACAATGGTAAGTTTATTGATTATAAGCTAACATAAGTATTATTCCTTGTTGTGTTACATCACTTGTTACAATAATCACTTCAAAACATAATCAGCCTAATGTTACATGAAACAAAAAATAAGAGCGCTGAAAATACTACTGTCAGAGGAACTAGTGTTTGCAGGAAGCAACATGCACACAACTACATTGTATATCGATTATAAGATTATTGAAAGTGAGTGTGCTTAAAAAGTATATGATGCAGTTATGCTATTTAATTATAAGGATTATGTGTTGTGTTGTGTAAAGCTGAATTTGCTTGGGGATCACCGACAGTCACATCATAATTAGCAGGGATTTCCCTTTTCTCACACTAGCAGTTCTTGTTGCAACCCTTCTTGCAGGGATGAAATTTTGTGAATCATATGTGGTGGCGACGGTGGGTTTGTACATTGTAGACTGAGCAGGAATCAGTTTGCCATTTTCTACAACCCATCCATAGTCCTAAGGCTTGAGGATGGCTTGGCTGCATGCTTTATATGCTGTTGGAAAGCATTTTCATTGGGTGGCAACAACTTCAGCAGTGTTGACTTATTAATATTATTTAAGAACGTTTTGTCTCTGCGCGTATCTATATCACAGCCTTCTCTTGTTGAAATATGAGTTCATAAAAAGCTGCTGTAACTGGTCACAAATATATATCGTGATTTCAATGAGAGCACCATCATCAGCAAAGTCTACCAGTGTAGTTATATCATTCAGCCAATTTTAACATGCCAGTAGAGAATGAATAGCCGATGGATATCGTCCGTTGATAATGTGAATAAATGACAGTGCCCTAAAGTTTGCATGACCCATTGCAGCAAAACTCGTGAATGGATAGCTGTCTTGAGATGAACGTCCAATCACCAAATATACAATGCAATGTATATATGTGGCTGTAATTAGTACACTCTGTTTTATCCACCACCTAAGTGAAATTCAGTTGAACAAGACTACATAAGTCCAGGAGCTCCCGCGACGAATTAGAATTTGATTTAAGCAATTTTGTGTAGGGTTTTTTATGTAGTCCTAGGCTAGGTCTAAAATCAAGACGCAAGACAACTAGGTCTAAGAAGCTCAGTCTAAGAGTAAGATAAGAACTAGACAGTCTGTCAGAGATTGCAAACCTCCATTTAAATTAATGATCCTAATCAGTATCCCAGTAATGGTCTACCTCTCTGGCACGGTTTACCTGATATCAGGCCAATCAAGGTAACTAATAGCTGATTTACGGTCATTTTGAATTCGATATAAACTAGTTAAAAACTTAGGGTGCATCCTCCCCCGAAACCTCAAATTTTGTTTTATAGTAATGGACTAACATCTAGCACGGTTTACCAAATATCGGCCATGTGAAAGTGAATAATGGCCTAAAGGCGGCCATTTTGAATTTGATCAAGTCGAAATTTTCCAAGATGCATCCTCAGCTGAAATCTCACATTTCATTCTATAGTAATGGTCTAGCCATCTAGCAGGGTTTACCAAATATCGCCCCTGTGAAAGTGAATAATGGCCGATAGGAGGCCATTTTGAATTTGATCAAGTCAAAATTTTTCAAGATGCATCCTCTCCTGAAATCTCACAATTTGTTTTATAGTAATGGTCTAGCCATCTAGTACGGTTACCAAATAACAGCTATGTGAAAGTGAATAATGGCCGATAGGCGGCCATTTTTAATTTGATTCAGTCAATTTTTTTCAAGATGCATCCTCTCTTGTAATCTCACATTTTGTTTTATAGTAATGGTCCAGCTATCTAACACGGTTTACCAAATATCAGCAATGTGAAAGTAAATAGTGGCCGATAGGCGGCCATTTTGAATTCGATTGAGTCGAAAGTTTTTAAAAGGCATACTCTCCCAAAACGTCACATTTTGTTTTATAGTAATGGTCTAGCTATCTAGCACGGTTTACCTGATATCAGGCCTATCGAGGTAAATAATGCTGATTGTCGGCCATTTTGAATTCGTAAGTTAAAAATTTTCAGGGTGCATCCTCCCCAGAAAACTCACACTTTGTTTTATAGTAATCAGGTAATGGTCTAGCCATCTAGCACGGTTTACCAAATATCAGCCATGTGAAAATGAATAATGGCCGAAAAGGCGGCCATTTTAAATTTGATCAAGTCAAATTTTTTCAAGATGCATCCTCATCTGAAATCTCACATTTTGTTTTACAGTAATGGTCTAGCCATCTAGCTCGGTTGACCAAATAACGGCCATGTGAAAGTGAATAATGGCCGATAAGCGGCCATTTTGAATTTTATCGAGTCGAATTTTTTCAAGATGCATCCTCTCCTGAAATCACACATTTTGTTTTATAGTAATGGTCTAGCCATCTAGCACGGTTTACCAAATAACGGCCATGTGAATGTGAATAATGGCCGATTGGCGGCCATTTTGAACTTGGACGAGTTGAATTTTTTCAAAATGCATCCTCTCCTGAAGCCTTACAATTTGTTTTATAGTAATGGTGTAGATATCTTGAGCGGTTTTCATGATATTCCACAATATCAGGCCTGTCGAGGTGAATAATGGCTGATAGGCGGCCATTTTAAATTTTATCAACTTCAAATTTTCAAGATGCATCCTCTCCTGAAACCTTACAATTTATTTGATATTAATGGTGTAGCTATCTTGAGCGGTTTTCATGATATTCCGCAATATCAGGCCTGTCGAGGTGAATAATGGCCGATAGGCGGCCATTTTTAATTTTATCGACTTGAAATTTTTCAAGATGCATCCTCTCCTGAAACCTCACAATTTGTTTTATAGTAATGGTGTAGCTATCTTGAGCGGTTTTCATGATATTCCGCAAAATCTTTCAGTCGGATTTACCGATGTTATAAATTAGGTCAAAGTGCTGGGTCAACTTCAAGGTCAAGGTCCAAAAACCTGAAAAGGCACAACTAGGGACCTTAGAGAACATGTATGTGCAATATGACTGTCATCGGCCCAGTACTTTTTGAGATCTGCTCCGGAAACGAAGTGCGCGTCAAAACGGCTAAATAGGTCATAGTTCTGAACCAGAAGTAGGTCAAAGTTCAAATACCCCAAAAGGCACAACTAGACCCCCTAGGGGTGTTGTGTGTAAAATTTGAAGACAATCGGACAAGTACTTTCAGAGATATGCTCCGGAAACGAATTGTTTACGGACGGCCCAACGGCCCAACGGCCCAACGGCCCAACGGCCCAACGCCGTCACATCATCATTTTCTCCTCTGCAACCTTGCGTATTGAATTCAGATTAAAAATATTTTAACCCGTCCATTAGCCACCTGGAAGTAACCCACATACCAAAAATTGTTATCCTAGCTTATTTTCTCACAAAGTTATAGGCAAAAGAAGAGGCCAAAAAAAAACGGAGGTAGAATCCATAGCTCCCTTCGCTCACCTACGGTGACGGCGGGAGCTAACAAATGGAAAGATCACTTTGTTCCTCCTGGTACCATGTCTGACATAGAAAAGCAAGAAAGCGAGTCTTGTTGGACAAACTCTTGAAAACCACTTGGATCGCTCCCTGTTAGCTATTTTGCTATGTTCAGCAGAGCTTCTGGTCTTGATGTGAAAGAAATGGTGTCCAAAGCTGCCATTACTTTGAAGATCATAATTATAGGAAGCTCTTGTCACCCGTGAATGACTAGACTCAAAACCAGAAACCAAAATAGTATATAAGCGAAATTGATTCGTCTGACAAGTCTAATGACATTTCTACTCTTCGGCAAATAACACACAAAAAGTAAGTGGTGGAGACAATAACATTAATAACTTTATTGGTGATCATGAATGTAGCACCCTCCATCATTGTTCGCAGAAAACGGAAATGGCATGATAGCCGATGATGCCATGGTGCTCATATTGAAAAAACGGTAGATGTGTATGACCAGGCAAAGTAGCTTCTTGTGAACACATAATCCAACTTTGAAGGCTGTGATATATCTATATATACTCCGATTCATCAAGTTTTATAATAACAAATCACTGCTGAAATTACTGCCACCCTCTTGCTTTGGAACATCATCTAAAGTGGGCAGCATTAGCAACAGCACTTGCAGTCAGCTTACATCGCCAAGCTTACCTGCAAGCCCGAGGACTATGGACGGGTTGTATAAAATGATAAACTGATCCCAGGTATATCTACAAACCCACCAAGGCCACCATATATGACACACACAATGACACGTGGCTGCAAGAAAAGTTGGAACAAAAACTGCTGGAGTAAGAGAAGAAAAATCCCCTGCTATGTAGAAGACTGTCAGAGATATCTAAGCAAAGGTAGCTGCATACAACACCTTGAGACCTTGATGACGTGAGCGTGGGGTGATAGGGCATGGTGGGTTACTGCCCGATGTTCTGGGCATGTGTAGCGGATTTACCCTCAGACATGCCCAGACGATCAAAGATTTAGGTTTTGATATGCAATTTAATGCTGAAACACGGAGGCCTTTAGCACAGCTCCGCTATCCTCTGGTCGGATAGTCCTCAAGAGTCACAATAGTTGACGGTAACTCCATTCATCCCACATGGAGACCTAATGTCAAACACTATTGCCTGTAGTTTAGGCTCTAGCATGGCCAACATCAGTGCCTGTACTGATGCGGGAGCTGCATTGGTACAACTATTGAGTGGAGGAAACAGGCTACCCCGCTGGCAATCTACCACAATATTATAGCCAGCCACGTGTAGGCTGCAGCTTCCCCAACATGCAACAGACGGGACAGATCCCAAATGACCCTCCCCAGGTGGGTGCAAAAAGTACTACTACTAGCAATCATCCCAGTACCCCTTATACCAAATGCTATATCACTGCAAGGGCTGAAACTTATTCTATTATCAAGTTTTTGATCGATAAACATTATCATTGTTAAGACATTGAACGCTCATGATGTTTTCTTATCAAAAGTGATTATTAATATAAAGTGTGAAACATTATTTCCAAAACATAAAAGCAGAATTGTGTGTATATAGGCCTACTGGTATACATATTTACAAGACATAACATCACTACAGGACTGGTTTTATATTGATCCTTGACCCTGAAAATATTGGTCTAGACAACTTTAAAAGCAAATTATCTTAAATATTGACCGAGATATTGACAAATTCAAGTTTTTCGGTAATGGCCGCCATCATTGGCTTCCTGCCAATTTCCAATAGTCGATTTGCAAGGTTGTGTGTGCACCGAGGATATATGTAGATATCATTTCAGGTGCCCAAACTTTTACAACACGCCGTGTCAGTTTTCCAGAAAATATTATGTTTACCCCTTGGGTAGTAGTTCTGGGTAGTAGTTCTACATACGCTACAAAATAACAGTGCCCTATTATAATGTAAATAATATGTCTATTTACCTCATTTATCGCTGTCATATACATGTGATGTATATGGTTTTACTTTAGATCATGTTAGCATGTGAATTTAGAACAGTGTGCGGATGATAACCTCATTCTGGGAGGAAGTTATTCAAATATAACTACGATATAACACAATTTTGCCAAAATATCAAACTATAAAGATCAAAAAGACACCAAAAACCATTTGAAAGTATAATGATGTCTGACATTGTATTCGTTGATCCACAACACCCCAATCTAGACACTAAGATGGCTTAAATATGATATCTAGAAACTCAGATATCTTGATTTTAGGTTCGGCTGGCGGCCATTTTGAAATATGGCGAACATCTTGTATTAATGAATATAGTCTTGTGTATGAGATGTAACTCTCTGAAATTAAATATATAATATCAGGCATTCTAATCATCATTTTATCCCCAAAAAGTCCATTTGTGCACTTTTTGCTAAAACGTAAAGGTGGTATATTGTATTTCAATGGTCACGTGACCTATGACCTTCCAATGACCCAAAAAATAACATTGTCGTCAAAATGGCATTATGGGATCTCAAAACCCTAACTTAGGGCCAAAAAACACATTTCTATGATTGCCGTGACTGTATTCATAGCCGATTACTTTTTTTTTGCGGCCATTTTGGAAATATGCAAATTAGCTAATTTAATATGCAAAATCTCGAATGGTATCTGGCAGATTTGAAATCTACGTGAAAAAACACAATAGAAACCGTTGAGAAAAGTTTGACAGACATGTTTATTAGATTGGTTAGGATATATCCCTGTCTAGTACTGCTACTAGCAATCATCCCAGTACCCCGCGATGGCAATAATGAGACTCGCCTCCACTTGGCGTGTAGTAAAATATAGTTCACAATAGGCCTATACTTGTTCAGTGGTGAGATGTCTGTGTCAGAAAAGAAGTTTCAGACTGTGCTGTCTCCTTACCTTTTTAACACAGGTGCTCGTTCTGACGCCCAATGTAAATCAACAAATTGATCCGATCGGCTTCAACAATGTATACATATAATATTTACCCAGTCACACGGAGCTACTAGCCACGGACAGCGCCACACAGTGTAAGTGTGTGGGTCATGGATTTCTAAGTTAGTTTTATCGGGGAATCAGCCTTTCACCAAAATTAAAAAGAGGAAACGAAATCGTGACAGAAACAAATTGTTAAGCGATCCCAAGATTGTATTAGTAATGAGTCATGTGTAGCACCAAGCCCTGCCCATAGTTCTGTGGCCCCGCCCACCAGACACCTTTCCACTTAAATCAGTGAAAAAGGTGTTCACAAACGGTGTCAATTTTCGTATGACCAAATGTACTGTCACAGCGGAGTAATCCACACTGTCTGTATAACCAGAACATTCAAAAGTACCAAGTGGCAGATAACAAGCATCATTAAAGAGAATGGGACAGATTCAAAATTATTTTTATTTTTGAAGTGATGATAGATGCATTTCACAATGCACTGTTGATTTTGTCATATCATTTTAATAGGCATATATGTTCTTACTCTGTGCGATAAGGATGAAATATGGATATAATGTCATGTTTAATTTACGGACCCTGGGTGGAGAATGACACTGACTTGAAAATATAACTTTCCTCTTTGGTGCTTTTAAATGTTTGAGTGTGAACCAGCATCTGAGCCTTTGCCCGCCACTTAGACGGTCTATTCCGACCGTGCGAAAAAAACCCCGCCAAAAACAGTCAACGTAAACCGTATTTTTCACTCTTTTGACTTTCGTGATTTTCTTGAAAAACATTTGCAGGTTTTTACTCGATAACTCATGGGCATTTCAAAATATATTCAAAATGTTATTAGACATTATCAGACTCTATTTTATTTTATCGTAAGTCGTCGCACGCAGTCATGTAAATCGCGAAATGCGGTAAATAAAATAATTTTAAAAAATCGGCCTTTACTGTAACCGAGGCTGACTGTCCTAGTCTCAAGCATAGATCTAGAGGAAATGGATCGTCAACTTCTTGGTGCGTTCTTCATTATTCCGTATTCGATGTTCCGTCCACTGGTCTCTCACAAAGTTTGCTGGTTGTTCACTTCCGGTCTCCCGGTTCTGTCATCTGCTTATGCTTGTGATCGGCTCGATTTGCAAGTACCTCGAGCTATATTTTCAATAATGTGGCGTTATATTTAAATAATCGTGAAAAATAATTACATATCTAATTGTAGTTTGAAATACACATGCTAAATATATACAATCAACACGTTGACAATAAAGATTTACAATTTAATTTGATGGAGAAGCCGAGCCGTGAACGCTCAGTCTCAATCTCTCAGTCTCACTCTCAGACTCAAGTCTCACCAGGCAGGGGTTGACACTGTCAGTCAATGAACCGGTTCCGTCTGGGCCAGTAGCCATGGTAGCAGTGGCTATTAACGAGTGGCGTTACTATATTATCATGACAATAGGGGTAAGTCTACCCTGGCCTAGGCCCTAGCTAAAATTTCACCCCTTGATCAACGCGAGACCCTGTGCGCCATCGCAAACACTGTCACTCAGTGTCAGCCACTGCTGGGGCTAAGGAAGGCCTAAGCCCAAGTCTACCCCACCTCTCAGCACTACACAGATTCAGCAGCCCCTGTATACAGTCTGTTCCACCAGATCCTGGGAGTAGCCTTTTTCTAATTTGTTTGATCGCTGGTTAAATTTTTTTACCAAAATTTTTCACTGATATTTTTCTCATCTTCCCCCAACATCTCTGAAAATTTGGTGGATTTTTTTGTGTATCATCGAAGTTAGACCATTTAGCATGTAATAATTTTTTAAAGCCATTAGGGGCCATCATTTGGGGGGGCTAGAGTTTTTGTCGCTGACAAATTCTTTATTTCAACCTGGCGCGGCAGCGCGCTGAAAATTTCAAATTTATTACATGTTTATATAGAAAATTTCTTGAAGTGAATTATTTATTTCACGCAGAGTTCGCCCGAAATTATTTATTTAAAAAAAAACTCCAGCCCCCCCCCCTCCTTGGAGATTGAATGGTGGCCCCCTTACCGTGAAACAAGAATTCTATTTCATGCCAAATAGTCTAAGTTTTAAAATGCAACAAAATTCCACCAAATTTTCAGCGTTGTTAGGGGAAGATGAAAAAAATTAACTGAGATAAAGTTTGGTAAAAATTTTTATACAGCAACCGAGCAAATTGAAAAGAGGCTACTCCCAGGATCTGGTGAAACAGACTGTAGACCTTTCCGAAAATTATGCTGACTTTAACCCTTAGGCTGCTGAATTGTTTATTTCTATTTTTCATTCATTTGAAGCTGGAATTGCTAACGCAAATTCTAGCTTCAAATGGCAAAAAAGATGTCCATTTATGAAAAATAGCCATCTGCAAAATTGAATTATTTAATTATAAACTTGACTATCTATCAAAAAATTTTGTGGATTTCAGTGTCATTTTATTTGTTCAGAAACTTGCTTGAAACCGTATATATACGGTTCCGGCAGCAGAAGGGTTAATCATGTTAAGTCTAAACAGAGGTCTAGGCCTAGGCCCTATATAATCTGATAGATGACTCAATATAGACTATAGTCTATAGGTCTAAACCTAGGCTATGATTTAGCCTAGGTTATCTATACCTACATTTCTACAACCTAACTTGACCTGTTGACAAGCACAGACATTTGACAACTATAGTAATACGTTAGGCCCTAACCACTTCTAACCCCCTCAGGGTAGTGATACATGTATTACCCTTTTCTAGATTACTTTAGTTTTTGGGCATTTCCAGATTCAAATCCCCCCCCCGCCCCCCCACCCCGGCACAAGCAGCTGTTAATCTGAACTACGCATTTTAAGCATAAAGTGATATTTTATAAAATAATAACTTTTGTACAATACCGATACATATTTTAAAATTAAAATGATATTGTTGCTAATCATGCTAATAGCCTACTGTATTTGCCAATCAAAAACTTGAAAAACAATATAAAACCCAGAGATATAGAGATGATAAAACCTTGATATTGCATCTCCGCCAAATTGAAAACAACTTAAAATAATTGTAATTTAATTTTTGTGTTAATACGAACACATTCTCTGAAAATGAATTACAAATCGTAAAGACCAACAGCAATCAATCAAAAATACAGAGTAAATTCTTCATGTTTTAATGATAACTATCAGAAAGATACATTAAACATGTTCAACAACAAAATTAAACACATTCTTTAAAAAATAATATGAAAAACCTGAAAAATATCAGCATATTAGCATTTCTTTGATATTAAATCTGGTCACTGCATAGCACTGGGTTGCTAATTTTTAAAATAGTTAACCCTTGAACATGAGAAGCGCTAAATTATAGAATTTAAATTTTAACCTATTTGATGTTTTATGGATTTGCTACCACAACACAGAACCTAAAGTGAGTAAAAATTACCTAATTTTGTACAATTTGAATCAACGTAGTTATTTCTACTTTAAATTTTATTGATTCAAGGTTGTTGAATAAAAGGATATTACACGACCATTCACCTATATATTAAATAAAAGGCTAAACACAACTATTCAACTATATATAGCACAATATTTAATTATTATATTTGAAAAAAAATCAAGATTACAATACCATGGCATATTCCATAACCAGAAATTCCTTGTTTTTACTTTTCCCTGTTATATTTCCGGTTGAAAACCCTCCCTCTTCCTGACAAAACTACTGCATAGATGTACATTATCAGATCATTATATTATATATGGGTATGCACTGACTATTACCATTATTACAGCCACATTGACACATATAATATTTTATTGCCATAATTGTCAGTCATTTCTGACATTGGGTCCATTTTTTATTTGAAACCTTGTGCTCAGCAAATTTCAGACTTAATAAAATACCACTAAAATTTGTAACATATCTTGTGGTAGATGTACAGTTGATCAAATAATGCAATTTGGGTGAGGTCAATTTTTTTATAAATAATATTATTTTTTATTCAGTTGTAGCTGGAAATTGCTTCAGCACTTTCAGCTTTAAATGAATGAAAAATACTCACAAAAACTTTAGTAGTACAAGGGTTCAATACATATATAATATTTTTAATATTTAGTCATCAAATTCTCAGATTCTTGTTTAACTTCTCAACATCACTCATCTAGCCTTATTTTATTTTCATTCACCTTGAGATGGGGAATGCTAAATTGCAATTCCCAACTCCAGGTGAATAAAAATTTGATGACATTGTATCTCAAATAAAGCCCAACCATCCATAATATGCTATATTATAGGCCTTAGCATGTTTCATTACATTAGTTTTCTTTAAAATATATGAAGTATCCTGATAGGGTTAAAATCACATAGCCTACATATATTCTGAGACTATACCATGCACTGACTATTACCATTATTACAGCCACATTCACAAATATAATATTTTATTGACATAATTGTCAGTCATTGCTGACATTAGGCCAATTTTTTATTTTAAACCTTGTGCTGCTGAGCAAATTTCAGACTCAATAAAATACCACTAAAATTTGTAACATATTTTGTGGTAGATTTGCAGTTGATAAAATAATTCAATTTAGGAGAGATCCATTTTTTAAAAAAAAATTTAAATATTATTTTTTATTCATTTGAAGCTGGAAACTGCTTTAGCACTTTCAGCTTTAAATGAATGAAAAATACTCACAAAAACTTCAGTAGTACAAGGGTTAAATACATATATAATATTTTTAAAGCTGAACATAGTCATCAAATTCTCAGATTCTTGTCTAACTTCTCAACATCACTCATCTAGCCTTATTTTATTTTCATTCACCTTAGATGGGGAATGCTAAATTGCAATTCCTAACTCCAGGTGAATAAAAATTTGAAGATTTTGTATCTCAAATAAAGCCCAACAATCCATAATATAATTTATAGACCTTACCATGTTTCATTACATTAATTGTCTTTAAGATATATGATGAAGTATCCTGATAGGGTTAAAATCACATAGCCTACATATATCCTGAGATTTAGTGAAACAGTTGGCTTTGAATCTCCTATAACTAACAATGTTAGATTATGGTATTGCAGTGAGTCTATAACCAATAACAGTAAAAAATATATTCCTAAATGCTCACTGATCAGTCACTGAGTCTGCATATAAGAAACTGAGAAGAATCACACCAGGTGTTTCTAGTTGTGTTGTAGTCTCCAACATGTTTCTGACACACAACAATGCCTGCATTTGAAGAGTACAGAGAGCAGCTTTATATCAGCAGCACAGTGGAGTAGAAGATAACCAGTCAAACTTAGAGCCAAATGTGATGGGATAATTCCTGCAAAATACAAAAAAAAAAAATAATTAGGTATTTGCATTTTTTTTTCAATTAAAGGCTTACATAACCATCTGATTCCACACAACATACTCCAAAACAGACATGGGAATTTTGGGGAAGAGAATTTAACCATGTTAGCATACAACATGTTTAAATTTCATAAATTTAATATCTTAGTCCAAAACAACTTCTAGACTATTTGATAAACTGTAAGTAGCCTAGGGAGACTGATATTTGACATTTAGGGGAGACCAGGTATATTTGATCAAACAAATAATGAAAATTAAAAGACACAATTTTTTTTCGAGTGATAGCCTAGATATTTGTTTTATCTGACAGTGCATGGCAAACAATTATATTTTTCATCTATTATCTACCGGTAGTAGGCCAATATACAGAGCTGAGAAAGACAGTAAAAAGGTAAATTTAATAAAAAAGACAGGGGAAGTGCGAGCTTATTAGAATATTGATTTAGTGTTTTATGTCTACTCTGGTATATAGTGTAGGCCTACCATGATTGTGGATTATATTTTCAAATCAGGGAAGTGGGCGTTTATTTGAATATGGGCATTTATTATCATAAATATGGTAGTTGACATGTGTAATATTAAAAAGGGTCTACTATATCCAGGGTGGATCAAAGAGTGAGGAGTACAGCTAGCAGTCTAAAAAGCTTTCGAAACACACAGCACCCCTGTTGTTTCTGTAAGGTGAGCCTGGCACCATTATTTATATCTTTAAATTCTGTTGAAAAATAAAAACATTGGCAGATTTACCATGTTTACCCCCAAACATTTGCTAATTTTTATTAAAATGCCAAAATGGTTCAACGTCTAAAACACTGGCCTAACTTAAACCAGCATTGATTTACTGTATCGTGGGAGATTTAAAGTCTGCCAGCCTTCTTCTCCTTCCAGCCTAATACAACACAAAGAGGTTTACTGCTGGAGTACCAATTCAAAGTAGTTTTTAATAAAAGTAGAAATGTATATTCTTTTATTTTAGGATTGATACCAAATGACAAGAAAATAGGCCTAGGCTAGAAATATATTATTAATGATCTTGAACTGCATTATCATGATTATAGGCTAGAACTATATTATAATGATTAGGGTGCAACCAACCTCACCAAGGGGGACTGGAGTACATGTATTTTCAAAATAAATATTTTCAGACCAAATTTTCATCAAATAAACAATTGACTGTAGGCCTAAATATATATTCAATGACCCTTATAAATCGTTGAGCCTTGCTCGACTTCGCTCAGCATCATTAAATGAACCTTACATTTGTGAAGCCTCACGAACTACTAAATAAATATATACTCTGGCCTAGTTTGTGATCCAACTTTGTAGACAGAATTTTTTATTCAATAAAGTGAAATATATATTTTCCTCAATTTAAGGCAGAGTGTGCAAAAAATAAAGTTCTGTAGATAGGAAGTGAAATAAATAAGGGAGTGTTTATCCGTACGTGACTAACAGTAGCCTACGTATTTTAGGTTAATCATAAATATTCGTACGGTTAGCCACTGCAAATAAATAATTTGTCCAGTTAAAAAAAAATGCAGCACCGCCCACCCTATTAATTGAATGGTGGGCCTCTACAAAATTTCATGAGAATTATCTCATTCATATAGACCCACGGCCTAGGAGGCTAGAATCTAGAGCTGAATGCCTAAATAATTTCATTTTGGACGCTCATATCCAAGCCTCTTAGTACTCCTAGGGCTAGGCCTACTCCACCGGACCTCCAGTTTAGTAGGCACCTTTGGCGTTGGACACTGGTTAGAATGAGTGCTAAAGAGTTCATAGCCTGCCATAGCCCCAGTATAGGGGGGCCTACAGGCTACAGTGACTGACACTCTGGCACTGAGACAGTGGCTTGATTCCTCAAACAGGTTTCAGAATGAGAGAATGTCACGGCTAAATCCTGTGACACTCGACACTGTTCATTATTGCCGCAGATTTTAACATATCTTTAATTTTTATAGACTATTGATTTTAATTAATCCGCTATCAGTGACAGTAATTACGCTGGCCCAGTGCAGACCGTGGCAGAACACTGCTACTGACACATGACTGAGTCAGGCAGCCACTCGCCGCTCGGCAGTCACTCACTGGAACTTGTATATTTTTGCAAATTATCTACATATTACCATCCACAACGAAACTTTTTTACAAAATTAAAAAACTGTGAATCTTTGCCGATATAGTATTTCTTTGTACGTACCTGTGGAGCTGCGCTGTCGATGTTTTTATGCGATCAATCGACGGAGGATGTTGGTTTGTTATGATCTGATGACAGCTCTGAGATTCATACCGGAAGTCAGTAACCAGCACTTCTCAAGAGTGCGAGTGGACGCAAGTTCAGTCGTCCTAGAGCGATGTTGACGATCCATTTCCTCTAGATCTATGGTCTCAAGACACCAACGGGCATTTTGTATCATTTGGTATCCCGGATAAAGCGTGGCATTGAACCAATGTCGGCATAATGTTGGCTCGTCGTCTACGGCGCTGGCCCAACGTTAGACCAATTCGGTTCAACATCTCTGTTTGATATTAGGTCGGCTTGATGGGGGCCCAGTGCCACATTATATTGGCCCATAATTCTGCCACCATTACCTACAAATTGTACAGACGGACCAATTCACTAGTTCATATTACTTGATAGTGTATCGCATGGTGAGCTAATTCCGCTACATTTACACAGTTTTAATGCAATTATATTGCCTTTTTAAAAATATGAATGATTGTTTTGTACATTTTAGGTTATTTCTGTCGAAATAAACAAAACAGTAATGCGGCTTTAAGTTAACGATTGTTTAATGTTGGATGTGGTTTGTATAGACAGGGATATATCCTAACCAATCTAATAAACATGTCTGTCAAACTTTTCTCAACGGTTTCTATCGTGTTTTTTCACGTAGATTTCATATCTGCCAGATACCATTCGAGATTTTGCATATTTAATTAGCTGATTTACATATTTCCAAAATGGCCGCCAAAAAAAGTAATCGGCTATGAATACAGTCACGGCAATCATAGAAATGTGTTTTTCGGCCCTAAGTTAGGGTTTTGAGATCCCATAATGCCATTTTGACGACAATGTTATTTTTTGGGTCATTGGAAGGTCATAGGTCACGTGACCATTGAAATACAATATACCACCTTTACGTTTTAGCAAAAAGTGCACAAATGGACTTTTTGGGGATAAAATGATGATTAGAATGCCTGATATTATATATTTAATTTCAGAGAGTTACATCTCATACACAAGACTATATTCATTAATACAAGATGTTCGCCATAATTCAAAATGGCCGCCAGCCGAATCTAAAATCAAGATATCTGAGTTTCTAGATATCATATTTAAGCCATCTTAGTGTCTAGATTGGGGTGTTGTGGATCAACGAATACAATGTCAGACATCATTATACTTTCAAATGATTTTTGGTGTCTTTTTGATCTTTATAGTTTGATATTTTGGCAAAATTGTGTTATATCGTAGTTATATTTCAATAACTTCCTCCCATCCGCACACTGTTCTAAATTCACATGCTAACATGATCTAAAGTAAAACCATATACATCACATGTATATGACAGCGATAAATGAGGTAAATAGACATATCATTTACATTATAATAGGGCACTGTTATTTTGTAGCGTATGTAGAACTACTACCCAGAACTACTACCCAAGGGGTAAACATAATATTTTCTGGAAAACTGACACGGCGTGTTGTAAAAGTTTGGGCACCTGAAATGATATCTACATATATCCTCGGTGCACACACAACCTTGCAAATCGACTATTGGAAATTGGCAGGAAGCCAATGATGGCGGCCATTACCGAAAAACTTGAATTTGTCAATATCTCGGTCAATATTTAGGATAATTTGCTTTTAAAGTTGTCTAGACCAATATTTTCAGGGTCAAGGATCAATATAAAACCAGTCCTGTAGTGATGTTATGTCTTGTAAATATGTATACCAGTAGGCCTATATACACACAATTCTGCTTTTATGTTTTGGAAATAATGTTTCACACTGTATATTAATAATCACTTTTGATAAGAAAACATCATGAGCGTTCAATGTCTTAACAATGATAATGTTTATCGATCAAAAACTTGATAATAGAATAAGTTTCAGCCCTTGCAGTGATATAGCATTTGGTATAAGGGGTACTGGGATGATTGCTAGTAGTAGTACTTTTCGCACCCACCTGGGGAGGGTCATTTGGGATCTGTCCCGTCTGTTGCATGTTGGGGAAGCTGCAGCCTACACGTGGCTGGCTATAATATTGTGGTGGATTTCCAGCAGGGTAGCCTGTTTCCTCCACTCAATAGTTGTACCAATGCAGCTCCCGCATCAGTACAGGCACTGATGTTGGCCATGCTAGAGCCTAAACTACAGGCAATAGTGTTTGACATTAGGTCTCTCATGTGGGATGAATGGAGTTACCGTCAACTATTGTGACTCTTGAGGACTATCCGACCAGAGGATAGCGGAGCTGTGCTAAAGGCCTCCGTGTTTCAGCATTAAATTGCATATCAAAGCTAAGTCTTTGATCGTCTGGGCATGTCTGAGGGTAAATCCGCTAGACATGCCCAGAACATCGGGCAGTAACCCACCATGCCCTATCACCCCACGCTCACGTCATCAAGGTCTCAAGGTGTTGTATGCTTCTACCTTTGCTTAGATATCTCTGACAGTCTTCTACATAGCAGGGGATTTTTCTTCTCTTACTCCAGCAGTTTTTGTTCCAACTTTTCTTGCAGCCACGTGTCATTGTGTGTGTCATATATGGTGGCCTTGGTGGGTTTGGAGATATACCTGGGATCAGTTTATCATTTTATACAACCCGTCCATAGTCCTCGGGCTTGCAGGTAAGCTTGGCGATGTAAGCTGACTGCAAGTGCTGTTGCCAATGCTGCCCACTTTAGATGATGTTCTAAAGCAAGAGGGTGGCAGTAATTTCAGCAGTGATTTGTTATTATAAAACTTGATGAATCGGAGTATATATAGATATATCACAGCCTTCGAAGTTGGATTATGTGTTCACAAGAAGCTACTTTGCCTGGTCATACACATCTACCGTTTTTTCACTATGAGCACCATGGCATCATCGGCTATCATGCCATTTCCGTTTTCTGCGAACAATGATGGAGGGTGCTACATTCATGATCACAAATTAAGTTATTAATGTTATTGTCTCCACCACTTACTTTTTGTGTGTTATTTGCCGAAGAGTAGAAATGTCATTAGACTTGTCAGACGAATCAATTTCGCTTATATACTATTTTGGTTTCTGGTTTTGAGTTTAGTCATTCACGGGTGACAAGAGCTTCCTATGATTATGATCTTCAAAGTAATGGCAGCTTTGGACACCATTTATTTCACATCAAGACCAGAAGCTCTGCTGAACATAGCAAAATAGCTAACAGGGAGCGATCCAAGTGGTTTTCAAGAGTTTGTCCAACAAGACTCGCTTTCTTGCTTTTCTATGTCAGACATGGTACCAGGAGGAACAAAGTGATCTTTCCATTTGTTCAACTGAATTTCACTTAGGTGGTGGATGAAACAGAGTGTACTAATTACAGCCACATATATACATTGCATTGTATATTTGGTGATTGGACGTTCATCTCAAGACAGCTATCCATTCACGAGTTTTGCTGCAATGGGTCATGCAAACTTTAGGGCACTGTCATTTATTCACATTATCAACGGACGATATCCATCGGCTATTCATTCTCTACTGGCATGTTAAAATTGGCTGAATGATATAACTACACTGGTAGACTTTGCTGATGATGGTGCTCTCATTGAAATCACGATATATATTTGTGACCAGTTACAGCAGCTTTTTGTGAACTCATATTTCAACAAGAGAAGGCTGTGATATAGATACGCGCAGAGACAAAAGGTTCTTAAATAATATTAATAAGTCAACACTGCTGAAGTTGTTGCCACCCAATGAAAATGCTTTCCAACAGCATATAAAGCATGCAGCCAAGCCATCCTCAAGCCTTAGGACTATGGATGGGTTGTAGAAAATGGCGAACTGATTCCTGCTCAGTCTACATGTACAAACCCACCGTCGCCACCACATATGATTCACAAAATTTCATCCCTGCAAGAAGGGTTGCAACAAGAACTGCTAGTGTGAGAAAAGGGAAATCCCTGCTAATTATGATGTGACTGTCGGTGATCCCCAAGCAAATTCAGCTTTACACAACACAACACATAATCCTTATAATTAAATAGCATAACTGCATCATATACTTTTTAAGCACACTCACTTTCAATAATCTTATAATCGATATACAATGTAGTTGTGTGTATGTTGCTTCCTGCAAACACTAGTTCCTCTGACAGTAGTATTTTCAGCGCTCTTATTTTTTGTTTCATGTAACATTAGGCTAATTATGTTTTGAAGTGATTATTGTAACAAGTGATGTAACACAACAAGGAATAATACTTATGTTAGCTTATAATCAATAAACTTACCATTGTTATCACATCAAATGTTTTCTTATCAAACGAGATTAATAATATCTAGCGCAAAGCATTAATTTCACACTATCAAATGCATGGCTTTGTGTACTATCTTGTTAAGAAGACCTAAAATCACTTCAGGGTTGGCTCTATATTGATCCTTGACCCTAAAAAGATAGGTTTAGACAACTTTAAAAGCAATTTATTTTAAATATCAACCGAGATATTGACAAATTAAGGTTTCTCGGTAATGGCCGCCATTATTGGCCTCCTGTCAATTTCCAGTAGTCGATTTGCAAGGTTGTGCACCTAGGTTGTGATCCTAAATATATGTAGCTATCATTTCAGGTGCCCAACCTTTTACAACACGCCGTATCAGACTGTCAGTTTTCCAGAAAATATGATGTTAGCCCCCTGGGTAGTAGTTTTACATACTCTACATCATAACAGTGCCGTATTATAATGTAAATGATGTTTATTTGTCGCTGTCATACACATGTAATTTATATGGTTTAACTTTATATCATGTTAGTATGTGAATTCAGAACAGTGTGCGGATGATAAACTCATTCTGGGAGGAAATCATTCAAATATAACTATGGTGGCGTAGATGGATCACAAAATTTTGCCAAAATATCAAACTATAGAGATCAAAAACACTTCAAAAGCCTCTAAAAAATCATTTGACAGTATAATGATGTTCGGCATTGTATTCCTTGGTCCAAAAAACCTTAATCAAGCCACTAAGATCGCTTAGATATGCTATCCAGAAACTAAGATATCTTCATTTTGGATTCGGCTGGCGGCCATTTTGAATTATGGCGGCCAACTTGTATTAATAAATATAGGATTGTGTATAAGATGTAACTCTCTGAAATTAAATATATATTATCAGGCATTCAAACCATCATTTTATCCAAAAATGGTCAAGTTGTGCACTTTTTCCTAAAACGTGAATGTTGGATATTGTATTTCAATGGTCACGTGACCTATGACCTTCCAATGACCCCAAAATTAATATTGTCGTCAAAATTGCATTATGGGATCTCAAAAACCGAACTTAGGGCCAAAAAAACACATTTCTAGGATTGTCGGAGCTGTATTGATGGCCGACTACTTTTTTTCGGCGGCCATTTTGGAAATATGCAAATTAGCTAATTTAATATGCAAAATCTCGAATGGTATCTGGCAGATTTGAAATCTACGGGAAAAAATACAATAGAAACCGTTGAGAAAAAGTTTGACAGACATGTTTATTAGATTGGTTAGGATATATCCCTGTCTAGTATGTATTGGGAATATTCATACAATAATGATTGACTGTATACGTGTACATGTGGTAAAATTAGTGAAGAAACAGTCAATTATTGAAGTCTGCAAGAAACGGACATATTTAGTACACTACTTCACCAGACACTTTGATTCCCACGGAATATTATTACGCTTTTAAGAGTTATATAATTGAACTTTCTCATCAACTTGGGTTTGTGTCTCATTTCCGTGATTTCACAACTTCAAGTGGGCGAAAATTACTATATATATATATCTGCCCAGTGGCTGATCCTGAGTAGGGGGGGGGGGGGGGGTTGTCAGTGTCTGACACCATAGAATTTCCTTACAATCGTTCTAATTTTTTCTGACACTCAACATTTTCTCAAACCCGTTTGTTAACTGAGAAGTCTAAAATAAGATTTCATAGATTGAAAAAATTAAAATTAATTGCAGGAGGCCAATTAGGTCAAAATAGACCCCCCCTTCCCCAGTTTTGGATTCGCCCCTGGCTGTGATATTTCTCACTATAAGGTTTTATTAACGTTTCATACTGAATACATGAATCACATTCAAAAACTGTCATTTAAAGAGGAAAATTACGACATTTCCGACCAAAACATAGAGGGTTTGCATCGAAGGTGAGATTTGCATAATGTACCAATACCATATGGTAATACAGTCTGGGATAGCGCAATGTTCAGTATATGAAATGTTGATCTCGTTTGTTCATATCCTGTCAAAAATATCACAACCGTTTCCAAGGCAATGCGCCAACCAAATAAAACATTAAAAAAAATGATCTCATGTTTTGTGTTTTCAGACAAACACAATGACAATAAATACTGTTGTCAATTTGATTTGTTGCACTAATCTGTGTGTGCATTAAACACAAAATTTGATGTAGTTTGCACTTGTAGCCTAATGGTGTTGCAATGTCACTTCTTCAATGTTATTAAGTTGATTAAATTTAAGTTGATTAAATGAGCTGCGCCGTTGTTCAACAATTTCATGTAACTTGTCAACCTCTTTCTTGTCACCCCCCCCCCCCCCGCGCCGTAACCTATCAACCCCTTTCTCGTTGCACTCCTTTTAACACGTCAAGCTATTTTTACGCCGCCCTCCTTGTGACATGTCTCGTTAAACTCCTTGTGACATGTCAACCCCTGTCTCGTTAAACTCCTTGTAACCTGTCAACCCCTTTTTCGTTGCCCTCATGTAACCTGTCAAACCCCTACTCGTTGACCTCCTTGTAACCTGTCAACCCCTTCCCCGTTGACCTCTTGTAACCTGTCAACCCCTTTCTCGTTGCCCTCTTGTAACCTGTCAACCCCTTTCTCGTTGACCTCTTTGTAACCTGTCAACCCCTTTCTCATTGCCTCCTTGTGACCTGTCAATCCCTTTCTCGTTACCCTCTTGTAACCTGTCATCTCCTTTCTTATAGCCCTCTTGTAATATGGCAACCCCTTTCTCGATGCCATCTTGTAACCTGTCACCTGTCAACTCCTTTCTCATTGCACTCCTTGTAACCTGTCAACTCCTTTATCGTTGCCCTCTTGTAACCTGTCAACTCCTTTCTCGTTTCCTTCCTTGTAATCTTTCAACCCATTTCTCTTATCGTTGCCTCTCGTTCCCGCCTTGTCATGCCACCTACTCGACACTGACAAAATTAGGAATGTGTCACCGTCAGATATAATAGAATTTCGAAGTTCGAAGCCTGAACCAAGCCGACACAAGACACAATGATGATTTAATGCTTAGCCAGGACCTGAATCGCAGACAATGACCAGGCAGTCAGTATGGTGTCAATTAAGAGCTATAAAGGTTGGCATTCTATTTGTGCAATAACAAAACACATTAAATGTAAGTGGTAAATTTAATTGAACAGATGATACATGTAGATATAATTGACTCTTCCTTGTTTAATTAGGGGAGAGTGTGCATGCTACAACATTAAAAAAAGGCATATATGTTCTTATTCTGTGCGATAAGGATGAAATATGGATATAATGTCATGTTTAATTTACGGACCCTGGGTGGAGAATGACACTGACTTGAAAATATAACTTTCCTCTTTGGTGCTTTTAAATGTTTGAGTGTGAACCAGCATCTGAGCCTTTGCCCGCCACTTAGACGGTCTATTCCGACCGTGCGAAAAAACCCCGCCAAAACAGTCTACGTAAACCGTATTTTTCACTCTTTTGACTTTCGTGATTTTCTTGAAAAACATTTGCAGGTTTTCACTCGATAACTCATGGGCATTTCAAAATATATTCAAAATGTCATTAGACATTATCAGACTCTATTTTATTTTATCGTAAGTCGTCGCACGCAGTCATGTAAATCGCGAAATGCGGTAAATAAAATAATTTTAAAAAATCGGCCTTTACTGTAACCGAGGCTGACTGTCCTAGTCTCAAGACACCAACGGGCGGCTTGTGTCATTTGGTATCCCGGATAAAACGTGGCATTGAACCAATGTCGGCATAATGTTGGCTCGTCGTCTACGGCGCTGGCCCAACGTTAGACCAATTCGGTTCAACATCTCTGTTTGATATTAGGTCGGCTTGATGGGGGCCCAGTGCCACATTATATTGGCCCATAATTCTGCCACCATTACCTACAAATTGTACAGACGGTCCAATTTACTACTTCATATTACTTGATAGTGTATCGCATGGTGAGCTAATTCCGCTACATTTACACAGTTTTAATGCAATTATAATGCCTTTTTAAAAATATGAATGATTGTTTTGTACATTTTAGGTTATTTCTGTCGAAATAAACAAAACAGTAATGCGGCTGTAAGTTAACGATTGTTTAATGTTGGATGTGGTTTGTATGTATTGGGAATATTCATACAATAATGATTGACTGTATATGTGTACATGTGGTAAAATTAGTGAAGAAACAGTCAATTAGTGAAGTCTGCAAGAAACGGACATATTTAGTACACTACTTCACCAGACACTTTGATTCCCACGGAATATTATTACGCTGTTAAGAGTTATATAATTGAACTTTTTCATCAACTTGGGTTTGTGTCTCATTACCGTGATTTCACAAATTTAAGTGGGCGAAAATTACTATATATATATATCAGCCCAGTGGCTGATCCTGAGTACGGGGGGGGGGGGGGGGGGGAGTTGTCAGTGTTCTGACACCATAGAATTTCCTTACAATCGTTCTAATTTTTTCTGACACTCAACATTTTCTCAAACCCGTTTGTTAACTGAGAAGTCTAAAATAAGATTTCATAGATTGAGGACTAAATTAAAATTAATTGCAGGAGGCCAATTAGGTCAAAATCGACCCCCCCCCCTTCCTCAGTTTTGGATTCGCCCCTGGCTGTGATATTTCTCACTATAAGGTTTTAGTAACGTTTCATACTGAATACATGAATCACATTCAAAAACTGTCATTTAAAGAGGAAAATTACGACATTTCAAAACATAGAGGGTTTGCATCGAAGGTGAGATTTGCATAATGTACCAATACCATATGGTAATACAGTCTGGGATAGCGCAATGTTGAGTATATGAAATGATGATCTCGTTTGAAATTCTGCTGTTCATATCCTGTCAAAAATATCACAACCGTTTCCAAGGCAATGCGCCAACCAAATAAAACATTTAAAAAAATGATCTCATGTTTTGTGTTTTCAGACAATTTCATGTTACTTGTCAACCTCTTTCTTGTTACCCCCCCCCCCCCGCACTGTAACCTATCAACCCCTTTCTCGCTGCACTCCTTTTAACATGTCAAGCTATTTTTACGCCGCCCTCCTTGTGACATGTCAACCCCTGTCTCGTTAAACTCCTTGTGACATGTCAACCCCTGTCTCGTTAAACTCCTTGTGACATGTCAACCCCTGTCTCGTTAAACTCCTTGTAACCTGTCAACCCCTTTCTCGTTGCCCTCGTGTAACCTGTCAAACCCATACTCGTTGACCTCCTTGTAACCTGTCAACCCTTTTCTCGTTGACCTCTTTGTAACCTGTCAACCCCTTTCTCATTGCCTCCTTGTGACCTGTCAACCCCTTTCTCGTTACCCTCTTGTAACCTGTCATCTCCTTTCTCATAGCCCTCTTGGTAATATGGCAACCCCTTTCTCGATGCCATCTTGTAACCTGTCACCTGTCAACTCCTTTATCATTGCTCTCCTTGTAACCTGTCAACTCCTTTATCGTTGCCCTCTTGTAACCTGTCAACTCCGTTATCGTTGTCCTCTTGTAACCTGTCAACTCCTTTATCGTTGCCCTCTTGTAACCTGTCAACTCCTTTATCGTTGCCCTCTTGTAACTTGTCAACTCCTTTCTCGTTTTCTTCCTTGTAATCTTTCAACCCCTTTCTCTTATCGTTGCCTCTCGTTCCCGCCTTGTCATGCCACCTACTCGACACTGACAAAATTAAGAATGTGTCACCGTCAGATATAATATAATTTCGAAGTTCGAAGCCTGAACCAAGCCGACACAAGACACAATGATGATTTAATGCTTAGCCAGGACCTGAATCGCAGACAATGACCAGGCAGTCAGTATGGTGTCAATTAAGAACTATAAAGGTTGGCATTCTATTTGTGCAATAACAAAACACATTAAATGTAAGTGGTAAATTTAATTGAACAGATGATACATGTAGATATAATTGACTCTTCCTTGTTTAATTAGGGGAGAGTGTGCATGCTACAACATTAATGTATGGATACCACCACACTAAAATATAGGCCTACTACAACAACTATATAGATAGATAGTGTATATCCCTCTTGAACATACAGTCTACACCCACTGCCATAATCTACCAACACAGTACATCATTTTATAAATCTGAGGCTATAGACGGTATACAAACTAAATTCGCTAAAACTTTAACTAGTTGTCTGATATGACCATAAATATGTCCAATATTGACCCCCGCTGTGGACGTCTTGTACTACTGAGGTGCTATGAAAACGGAACATGTGTGATATGTAAGCGTCACTTTGGATGTCTTGTACTGATGTACACAGACAACGGAACAGATATGTTCACATGTCTGTTTAACAGTCCCTGTGGATGTAGTGTACGATTGTCTGATGTGCTAAGTTTATGGCACAGATATGCACACATGTCTGTCATATAACACATCGGTTAACATGCCATTTTGATACTGTAATACAGGAGGACAGCCGAACAGTTTTTAAAGTACATTATATAGTATAATGGCTAACGTATCAAGCTTAGGTTTATATATGTCTAATTGCATTAGCCATTTATATTCGAGGGAACTAAAACAGTTTTGACAAAACATAATTAAAAGTATACTTTAATGTTACTCAATAAGTATTAGTCCTGGGGCTGATTCTGAGAACTAGTCTAAATCCAGAGTTTGCTGCACCCCCTCAAAGAACTTAGGTTTCTCACTTTTTTTCTTTATTTGGTATGTATGTAACTAGTTTCAAAACATACCCCTCTAAGAATGTGTCTGAAAGGAAAAAAATCGCCTCTTAAATATATATATTAGGCTTACCAAAAACCACAAAAACCATAAGAGCAGAGGAAGTCAAGAGCAAGGTGACGTCATCAACTGAATCACATCACCCTGTGGACGACACCCAAACCACATACTTGACATGTACTGTAAAACATGCGATGAGATCATCTGCCATGAATGCTTTGACACGGACCACAGCGACCATCATATTACATCTCTACGTCCGTTTGTCAAACCTTGTGAAGAGAGACTGGATACATTGTTAAAGAGGATTGACAAGTTACTGAAGTATGTAAATCTGGCCAGAGCGACCTCTCAGCAACAGGTTGACAATGCTCAACATCACATTGTCAGCCTGAAGGCACAAGTGACAGGCACGTTCCAACAGATCAGAAAGAAGCTGGCTTAGCAGGAGAAGAGGCTGATGTCAGATCTGAAGAAAGCAGCAGCCAGAGTGGACAAAGTGGCCTCAGCTACACAGGATCAACAACAACTGATTGAGGTAAACTTAGAAAGCCTGCGCTTCCTTGGTCAAAGTCTGCTGACAGGTGACGTGTATGACCAGATGAGCAACCTGCCCAGCCTAGAGGAGGCTGTGGAAAAGAGGTGGAGGACAGAGATACCAGGTGTGGCGTGGAAGGAACAGTCAGACCAGGATGAGAAGATCAATATGTCTGATGCAGATCATCTCACTCTGAGAGAAACCTCTCATACAACATCTGTGTTGCAGCGTCCAGAGGAAGGTGCTGTCAATGTGACTGGTGCTGTATGTGACAAGCCTGATCAGCAAACATCAGCAGCAAAAGAAGACGGGGAAATCACCAGGCTCACTGTGTATGGTGGAGTGTATGGGATATGCCTGTACAACAATACCATATTTACAGCAATGTACAATGATCGTACACTTTACATGTACAGTAGTAGTACAGGTGTCTTGATTAAAAAGCAGGTGATAAATCAAATGAAGCAACCATGGGATATAACCTTAATGACACATCATAAGCGTGCCAAGCTGATCATTACAGACTGTTATGCAAACTGTTTACATCTGGTGCCTGTAAAGACTGTAGGTGATAAATGTGAACTTGGCCCCGCATCGAGTCAGAAACTCAACTACACTCCATATGGAGTTTGTGTGAATTACCAGAAAAATCTGGTTGTCGCAGATCAAATTGGAAAATGTCTTCATATTTACAACAGAACATCAGTTCAGAACATCAGCACAGTGAGACTGCCCTCTGATGTGAGCCCAATGTACTTATCAGCTGATCTCTCTGGTGGCTATGTTATCACTGATAAAGCTTATGGGCAGATCACCTGGGTTGATGAAGATGGGAAGGAGAATAAACGCC
Source organism: Flabesymbios commensalis (assembly GCA_964017125.1). Taxonomy (NCBI): domain Eukaryota; kingdom Metazoa; phylum Annelida; class Polychaeta; order Terebellida; family Flabelligeridae; genus Flabesymbios; species Flabesymbios commensalis. The sequence continues at coordinate 4,426,531 of OZ024911.1, forward strand.
ATCGAGGCCCAACATTTGGCCCTACAGTATCCTTGATGCGTGGCATAGTGAGAGCTATAGATAACAGATATATAGTGGCTGATTATGGTAGAAATAAGCTGTTGTTATTTAGTCAAGATGGAGGCAACGTTAGATGTCTGATCAAAGACAAAATCATCAAACCTTCAATCTGTTTCTCGATCAGCAGCAGAACAACTTGTATGTTGGTACATACGATGATGAGGTGGTGATATATGATTACTACATGTTACTGGGTGAAGAACATCCCGTGAAATATATACTTTAAGCGTCAAAGCTTAATAATGTAGTGACCATGGTGACAGTGAGCCGAGATTTGGATTTAAAAGTACACATATACCATATAATACAAAATAAAACTATTTAAAATCTATACCACAGCTAAGCGACTATACTCTGGGACACAATTGGTCGATACACAATTTTCGTTGATTTCTCCATCATTTATCAACCGATTTGAATGAAATTTGACAAACACTATTTGTCATGTAGTAAATTGCAATAGATAACTTCCCTCTATAAACCTAATTGAACAACTATTTATGAAACCCAGAGTTTACATCACATTACATCTCAAATGGTCGAACTTTTGAAACACTACATATAATTTCACGATTTTTTACTACAAAATAGCATTTGCAAATTTAAGAAAATCAGTTGATAATTGACGATTTTTTTTTAAATATTGTGCCCTGGAGCATATTCATTTCGTATTTTTCAGTATAGAGACATTATGTTATTCCTCTCCACAGGAATCTTTAGTAAAAGGCAAAACATGTTGTACATGGTTTGAAGATACACCAGAAAGAAGTTGACCATCATCAACGCAGAACTGTTCAGAGCACATCATCTAGGTTATGGTTGCAGATACTAAATATATAAAAGCCAAGTACTGATTTGAAACAGAAGCTGCAATAGTAGTATAGACTACAATACAATTTCAGAGTTAGTCAACCCTACATGCTTGTTCAGATTATGTGTTTTCAGTAACTCGGGCTACTGTCAAATATTACGCCAATGTTTTTGGCTGATGCAGATGGATTTGTGTCCTGACTCATAATTAAGCAAGGGAAAGTAGTTCACTTCTTTACTTTTGGACTCAATGATACTAAATTATGTTTTGCCAAGATTAAGCTTGAGCTTGGCTATCATTCATACCGATTCACATTACCCAACAGATGATTCAATATTGTGGGGAGCCTCCTTGACCGAGAGGTCATGCTCGGCCTCAGTCCACCAGGGCTCGAATTTTGAATCATGTGTCTGGAGGGCAGTGTCATCTCACCATCCTCGGGAGGTTCTCCTGGTCCATTTTAGCCTATATGTGCACAAAGAAGGCCTAAAACCATTCTCTGGTTGATTTGAGTATCATCGGCATAACCAGTCGGACAGCGCAGGCTGGAAAACTATCCCCGTTTTTTTCTCTGGCTGATCACTCATATACATGTTCCAAATGAATCCTGCGTTTCCTGTGTTAAAATATTTTAATCATAGTGACAGTCAGTGGGGACATTTGTGAGGGGTTCAACGCACAGTCATCCTGAGTGAGGGACCCCCCCCCCCCCGCCCTGTAATAAACAATGACTGCATGGTCTGTAATATTAGGATTAGTCTACATCTATATCATACATGTTATAGGTAGGCCTCCCCTCCCGTTAGTCTAGTCAAATTAGACAAGAGGTCTAGGCCTAAAAAAACTATTATATCTCGGCAAGGCGTAAAAAAACGGATGACTAATCTGAAACTGGGTCTGGATGGATGGATGTTTGTTGAATAGGTAGCGTTAGACCAGCCCTTAAGCTGAAACACTTAAATCGCATAATAATACCATTGTTCCAGCTAAAATTAGGCAAAAACAAAGTAGTGTCGATATTCATTTTCTTCTAAAAACTAGGGTTAAAGAATGTTGCATCATTTCGTCAAAAAAAATGAGCAGTGCGATTTTTTCAAAGTATAAATAGAGAGTTGGACAATTTCGGAGCGGTAACTAGCTAAAAAATTCATCAAACGCTCACTAAATGATCCAACTTGAAAGATATATATGTGGCCTTTCCAGACAGACAGACAGATATTTTATTGACAGAAAAAAAGTCATTACAGATTTATTTGTCATAGAAATGAAAGAGTTATATGTACATGTATATACAAGATTGTTAATTTGTTAAAATCATATGACAATATACATGGTATGACATAGCCTACACAACTAAAATCATGTTAAGTGGCATTGCCAAAATAAAAACTGGGTATTTCGATAATATAAATGACTACTACTTAAAATAAATTAAAAGGCATTGCCAAGATAACATAGAGGTCTATCATTTTGTTTCCTGCACCAAACATACAACAGGGCAATGACATCATGGACACACCATATCGATGTGTCATCGGATTCCCCAACAGAAACAGGTGAAAAGTGCGCAGGAAATTATGGGAATTCTCGTGGTGAAATGCCACGTCCACGTTGTGACGTGCTGGGGAATAATATGTTTAGTGAAAAGATCCTTTCTGGCCTCCCGACTGTAGCAGTGGTGGCTTTAGTAAAAACATGGAGATAATAGTGCTGTAACGTATTGTATAAGCAGTGTGCAGTGTCACTTCATTTGAGATCCCAGAGTGCCTTTAATTCTTAGTTTCATTCCTGTCTTTCAAACAAGAAAAAACTCAAATTTGAGCTCGACCAGCGATTCCATACCGATCTTGTTAATGCGGCATGGTCAATTGTGTCAAAAGCTGCAGACAAGTCAAGTAGTGAAAGAGCTGTTACTTCCCCCCCCCCCCCCCTGTCTATATTTACGTCCTTATGTACTTTCAGTATCGTTAATTTTGTAGAATGATGTTTCCTGTAACATGCGTAAGTAGCAATTAGGCCATGGGCTTCTAACATCCTACACCCCCCCCCCCCCCCCACACACACACATCTTACCCTCGCCAATCTTTTTAAGGTATTGAAGTCATTCGATAAAAGTAGGGCATAGTCCCAACTTCGGGCTTTCTTCTGTCGCAATATTGACACTTCCCTCCGTTCCGTTTTCAAATCTATAAAATTACAGGTTTGAGACCTGAAAAACGGTAAATTAATTGATTTTTAGGAGGGATTGGTACCCTTTTGGTGACAGGGTTCCAAAACGCAACTTTGTTGGCCAATTAGGCCGTTTCATTGATCTTAAGGTAAACGCTGGCACTAAGACATGTAAAAGGTGTGAAAGGGTGGGGCTAACACATGTAGCAGGTTTAATTATTATGTGCACTGCTCTACAAAGCCAAAAGGCAGTATCTGCTCACTTGTAGCGTATTAGATACTGCCTTTTGGCTTTGCCCGGCAGATCGTCATAGGGGGCATGCGACCGACTATTACATAACAATCTCACCATCCTTTGTTACCAAAGATTTAAATAATGAAATATACCTAGCTTTGAAAGCGTTCTACCAGTCTACACATTGAAATTGTAGTAAATTGTATCTGTCTAATTTTAGGTCACTGCTTTTTTAAATTTTGTATACTTTTTTACTGACATATATATATTACTTTAGATCTGGTAATATTCGTGAGGTTTTAATTTTCGCGAATTTCGTGAGGAGAACAAATTCGAGAATTTAAGAATCTGTATGAAAATTATTGTTATAATAGCGCTACGGTACCTATAATCGAGAATGATCCATACTATTGTGACATCAATTTTCGTTTTTAGTTCCGTACTGAAGTAGTGTATCCCACGGATCATGTTTTTATTTTTTTCAGAATTTTTATATTTTTACAATTATTTTTAATCAACATTTCTATGAAACCAGAAGAAACCCAAACAAACTATTTGTATACCTGAAGGACGATTGAATGTTTTCACAGCATTGGGCCACATGCTGATGGCATCGGCCCAGCGTTGGGTAGACAATCAGTGCTGCAGGTGTGTCCTCCCGTGTCCTGACTATGAGACACCAATTAGCGGGGACTGGTTTGATCTTACCGTCTGATGCGTGGGAATATGTGATCTAAAGTGCTGAATATTGCTGACTTGTTTTGTTTACATGGCAATATACGACCTGGAAATACAACCATTTCACTCTTTTTCAGTGCTTTAAAATTGTTTCTTGACTTTTTCGTATTTTCAGTTAAGATCAGTAGGCTATATAGCCTCATATAAATTAAATTTTCAAAAATGACAACATTGAAAATGTCTCATCCCAAGGGGTCCCTTTAACTACAGATATAATTATTATTATAAGTGCTTGCACGTTTATGCGCGGTGATACGGTATGTATATATGCAGCGAATTTCTCAGGAGGTTCTCCTGGCCCAGTTCAGCCTATATGTGCACAAAAGTGACCTAAAGCCCGATTCATTTAATTTATATGCAGCGATCGGGTCGCTGTTTCGAAATGAGCTTGGGAAAGGTTGGTTACCACCTTTTCTAACGAAGACCTGATTGTGGGGGTGATATAGGACATATTTTTATAATGAAGCATAGTAGGCCTGACGTACATAAACATATACTTTTTTTGGCATTGCTAAAAAATAGAAAATTATTTGCGGTACTGGGCTGAGAACGTTGCTTAAATCACTTTTTCGTTTGGTTTAAAAGTTGGTGTCTGACCACTGTATGTGTGAGGACTGGCGAGACATAATGAACATGGAGCCCTTGATTTAATATGCCCTGCTCTCCCTGATTAGCCATTCTAATATTACCATATCCCACTCTCCCCATTAACCATTCTAATATTAACATGCCCCGCTCTCCCTCATTAGCCATTCTTATATTATTATACCTCGCTCTCCCCATTTGCCATTTTAATATTAACATACCCCGCTCTCCCTCATATTACACCATTCTAATATTAACATGCCCCGCTCTCCTTCGTTAGCCATTATAATATTAGCATGCCCCACTCTTCCTTACTAGCCATCATCAAATAAACATGCCTTGCTCTCCTTCATTAGCTATTCCAATAATAATATGCCCCACTCTCCCTCACTAGCAATGCTAATATTAACATGCCTCGCTCTCCTTCGCTAGCCATTCCAATATTAACATTCCCCACTCTCCCTCATTAGCCATTCTAATATTACCGAGCGTCACTCTCCCACATTATATGCAGAATTGCAAAAGTTAGACCATTAGACATGTAGTAAATTGAAAATATGACGTCCCTCTATAATAGTGTAGTGGTTAAGCTCCCATAATGGAACCATTGTGCATTTTATGATTAAAGCATGAAACTTCTACCATTATTAGTACATATCCTGTAGTTTATTTTAAGATGTGGAGGTAAGTTAGATTTGACCCCTGGTGACCTCTAGAGGTCATTGACCTTGAAAGGTCAAAATATCTAATTGTGAAGCCAAAAAGTGGTGAAAATTGTGTATTACAATATCTATGAAAGGTGTTTGTATTCCAGAAATGTGCGAAATACTCTAAGAGACTCTTGTTAATCATAAAAAAACATCAAGGTCATGTCAAGGTCACCTTAGGGTCATTTGAAGGTAAAAATGCACACAAATAGTGAAAATATCCACTTTTAATCAATTTAAACAATACTAGTGGTGCAGTCATCTATTACAAAGGATTAGTTTTGACACAGTCTTGGTCAGATATCTTTTTCACGCGCAGTTTAGGAGTTTAGGAGATTGAGGGCAGTATCTAACTTGGGGGGGGGGGTACCCCCTAAGTATTCCCCTTACAGTGTGCAGCAGCTGTTAAACATCAGTTTGGGCTCCCGTGGAAAACTATTGATGCATAATTGGGCTATGAAGTCTAACATGGGTTGGGATTATGTTTTACTGGGATAACGACGAAAAACAAGGTCAAGGTCATACCAAGGTCATTTCAAGGTCAACTGTCAAAAATATGTCAAAAAAAAATCAGAAAGTTCGGCAAAATACTTGGGTCATAGTGTACTGGTTAAGCTCCCATAATAAAACAATTGTGCATTTTATGATTAAAGCATGAAACTTCTACCATTATTAGCACATATCATGATTTTAATTTAAATTGTGGAGGTGGGCTAGATTTGACCCCTGATGACCTCTAGCGGTCATCTACATCGAAAGGTCATATAAGCATTCGCAATGCTAAAGTGGTGAAAATTGTGTATTACCGGGTACCATATTTAAAAACTATTTTTGTATTCCAGAAATATGTCAAATGCATATAGAGACTACTATTATTGATAAAAATAACACTGATCATTTGCCTCATATGCGTAATGAATAGAAGAAGTGCAATTATGTAATTATCACGGCGTGTAATACTCTGAGAGAGGGATTTTTATTAAGAAGAACTGGCAAAAGCATAATAATTTCGGCGATTTCTTGGCAGCCATTTTTTTTTTTTTTTCAATTCTCAAAGATGAGAGCTCTACATCCGCCCAGATATCAATACAGGCGTGGATAATTCAAAAATCAAAAACTATATCAGCCAAAACAAAGTGTTTTTATTACAATAAAAAAAAATTCAATCCCTTATAACGTCTACTAATCCTTTATAACGGTCTACTAATCCGTTTTAGCTGTATAATATTCCGTTATAACTGTCTAGTATTTCGTTATAGCGGGAGAGTATTTCGTTATAACCGTCTACTAATATGTTATAACGGTCTACCATCCAGCTATAACTGTCTCGTATTTCGTTCTGACGGTCTAGTATCACGTTATAACGGTATACTAATCCGCTATCCGGTATATTATTCCGTTATAACGGTCTAGTATTTCATTATAATTGCCTACTATTCCGTTATAGCGGTCTAGGATTTCGTAATAACGGTATACTATTCCGTTATAACGGTTTAGAATTTCGTTATGACGGTCTACTAATCCGCTATAATGGTCTACTATTCCGTTATAACGGGCTAAGAATCCGTTATAACGGTCTACTATTCTGTTATAACGATCAAGTACTCCGTTATAACGGTATAGTATCTCGTTATAACGGTATAGTATCTCGTTATAACGGTCTACTATTTCGTTATAACGGTCTACTTATCTGTTATAACTGTTTACTATCCCGTTATAAAGTGGTGAAAATTGTGTATTACCGGGTACCATATTTAAAAACTATTTTTGTATTCCAGAAATATGTCAAATGCATATAGAGACTACTATTATTGATAAAAATAACACCAAGGTCATAGCAAAGTTACATCAAGTTCATTTCAATGTCAAAATCGCAAAACAATGTGAAAATATCCCCTTTATATAAAATTCAACGCGGTTAGTGATGCAAATAACTATTACAAAGACTGATTTTGAGATATTATTGGTCGGACATATTTTCCACAAAAAAATTCAAGAAATTGAAGGCAGTGTCAACCTTGGGAGGGGTATCACTCCCTTATTCCCCTTATTACACTCATTTCCCAATGATTAATCGTACGAGCAAAAATTGCATCTTGCAGCATTGTGAAGCATCAGCTTGGGCTCCCATGGCAAAATATCAATACATAATTGGGTTATGAAGGATCATATGGTTTGGAACTGTGTTTTTTACTGGGGTACCGTCTGAAAGCAACGTACATGTCATATCAAGGTCACTTAAGGGTCAAACATGGCAAAAATCCTAAAAATATATACTCTCACTTACTTACAACCCCGCTGGCCTTTTTATTTGCAGAATATGTATGAGATTGATAATTTGGTGATAGTTTTAACACACAGTGATTATATGTCCCAGTATATCAACTTGACCTTAAAAGCCCAATTATATGAAGCCGATGTCAACTGTAGCCTCCATGTACATCGATTGGTTTATATAATACAAGATAAAAATACTCCGCCCCTCCCTTGTAATTGAATGTGCCTCCCCTTGTGTAGGATACAAGTGAACAAGTAGATTTTTACTGATCATTTGTCTCATATGCGTAATGAATAGAAGAAGTGCAATTATGTAATTATCACGGCGTGTAATACTCTGAGAGAGGGATTTTTATTAAGAAGAACTGGCAAAAGCATAATAATTTCGGCGATTTCTTGGCAGCCATTTTTTTTTTTCAATTCTCAAAGATGAGAGCTCTACATCCGCCCAGATATCAATACAGGCGTGGATAATTCAAAAATCAAAAACTATATCAGCCAAAACAAAGTGTTTTTATTACAATAAAAAAAAATTCAATCCCTTATAACGTCTACTAATCCTTTATAACGGTCTACTAATCCGTTTTAGCTGTATAATATTCCGTTATAACTGTCTAGTATTTCGTTATAGCGGGAGAGTATTTCGTTATAACCGTCTACTAATCTGTTATAACGGTCTACCATCCAGCTATAACTGTCTCGTATTTCGTTCTGACGGTCTAGTATCACGTTATAACGGTATACTAATCCGCTATCCGGTATATTATTCCGTTATAACGGTCTAGTATTTCATTATAACTGCCTACTATTCCGTTATAACGGTCTAGGATTTCGTAATAACGGTATACTATTCCGTTATAACGGTTTAGAATTTCGTTATGACGGTCTACTAATCCGCTATAATGGTCTACTATTCCGTTATAACGGGCTAAGAATCCGTTATAACGGTCTACTATTCTGTTATAACGATCAAGTACTTCGTTATAACGGTATAGTATCTCGTTATAACGGTATAGTATCTCGTTATAACGGTCTACTATTTCGTTATAACGGTCTACTTATCTGTTATAACTGTTTACTATCCCGTTATAACGGTCTAGTATTTCGCTATGACGGTCTAGTATCACGCTATAACGGCCTACACATCCGTTATAACGGCTTAATAATCTGCTAAAACGGTCTAAAATTCCGCTATAATGGGCTAGTATTTCTTTATAACGGTCTGCTAATCCGTTATAACGGTATACTGTCCCGTTATAACGGTCTAGTTTTACCTTATGACGGTCTGATATCACGTCATAACGGTCTACTATTCCGTTATAACGGTCTACTAATCCGCTATAACGGTCTAGTATTTAATTATAACTGCCTACTATTCCGTTATAACGGTCTAGTATTTCATTATAATGGTCCACTATTCCGTTATAACGGCTTAGTATTTCGTTATAATGGTCTACTATCCCGTTATAATGTGCTAGTATTTCGCTATGACGGTCCACTAATCTGTTATAGCGATCAAGTATTCCGTTATAACGGTATATTATATCGTTATAACGGTATAGTATCTCGTTATAATGGTCTACTTTTTCGTTATAACGGTCTACTCATCCGTTATAACTGTCTATTAGCCCGTTATAACGTCTAGTATTTTGCTATGACGGTCTAGTATCACGCTATCACACATCCGTTATAACGGCTTACTAATCTGTTAAAACGGTTTACTATCCCGTTATAACGGTTGAGTATTTCTTCATAACGGTCTGCTAATCTGCATAACGGTAGGTATACTATCCCGTTATAACGGTATACTTTTTCGTTATGACGGTCTGTTATCACGTCATAACGGTCTACTATTCCGTTATAAAGGTCTACTATTCCGTTATAACGGTCTAGTATTTCATTATAACTGTCTACTATCCCGTTATAACTGTTTAGTATTTCGTTATAACGGTCTCCTATTCCGTTATTACGGTCCAGTATTTCGTTATGACGGTCTATTATCACGTTATAACAGTCTACTTACCTGTTGTAACTGTTTACTAATCCGTTATAACGGTCTACTAATCCGTTATGACGGTCCACCAATACTTTATAACGGTCTACTATTCCGTTATAACGGTCAAGTCTTCCGTTATAACGGTCTACTCTTCCGTTATAACGGTCTGGTATCTCGTTATAACGGTCTACTATTTCGTTATAACGGTCTACTAATCCTTTATAACTGTCACACAATCATAACGGATTAGTCTGTCTACTATCCCGTTATAACGATCTAGTATATTGTTATGACGGTCTGTTATCACGTTATAAGGGTCTACTATTCCGTTATAACGGTCTGCTATTCCGTTATAATGGTCTAGTCTTTCGTTATAACGGTCTACTATTCCGTTATACCGTTTTAGTATTTCGTTATAGCGGTATACTATCCCGTCTTAACGGTCTAGTATTTCGTTATATGGCGGTCTAGTATCACACTATAATGGCCTACAAATCCGTTATAACGGCGAACTAATCCGTTATAACGTCCTACTATTCCGTTATAACGGTATAGTATTTCGTTATAACGGTCTACTATTCCGTTATGATGGTCTAGTATTTCGTTAAAGCGGTCTATTATCCCGCTATGGCGGTCTAGTATTGAATTATGAAATGAATACCGAACGATGGAATAATCGTTTTATTATATCATGGTGACAGCTGGGGTCTTAAAGCGACACAATCATTTTAGCCTGATTATGTCGCTTCAATTTAGCGAGAACATTATAGTATCCGGTATGTTTAAAAAATCATCTGCACATCTCCATATCGTGGAGAATTTGATTGTAAAATTTGACTACTTTCTTACAAAGTCTGAGTTTTTGTGGTCACAATAAATTATGAAGTTGATTTGTGGCGGCCATTTTAAATTTCAGTGATATCTTGAACAAATTGCCTGTACATCTCCATATTGTGGGGAATGTGATTGTAAGATTTGGATAATTTCTGATAAAGGTTTTGAGTTTTTGCGCCCACAACAAATTATGAAGTTGAACTCCGGGTGATATTTTGCATTTTGGTAGCATGTTTAAAAAATCACTTGCACATCCCCATGTAGATGAGAATGTGATTTAAAATTTCAGAAAAAATGACCACTAGTTTTTCAGTTATTGCACCCATAAAAATTAAGTACCGCCTGATGCCTCACACTTGATAGATCCTGGCGCGACTGAACCCCCCCCCCCCTTCCCCTACGGACGTGTGATAAAAACCTGCTCACCATTTCTATTAGGTTATTAGGGTCACTCTAATATTACATACAATTCAACGTTCTAACCGAGCAGTTATAATCAATATAAATGGCCATCATTTTCTCTCAATTTATTTGGTCCCAATTCTAACAATTTCCAGCTACCTGGAACATTAGACTGGAGAGACTTGTTAAAGGTGATGGCATCAACGCCATATACCTATGGCTCACATTGCTTACACCATGCAACTATCTGCAGTAGGCCTATAGATAATAATGTTTAAATTATCAGATATGGCTCACCTGCATATTAAGTTAGGTTGATGTAGATAGATGTGATTCTAGAAAAAGTGTATAGGGCCTACATGCCACCAGAATGAAGCTCAGGCTCCTTTAAATGAGGACACATTAGAAAAAAAATTGGAACAGCTCTGAAGAAGACATGTGATCATGGTAGCAGTTTTTGCCAGTTTGACCTTGAAATGACCTTGACATGACCTTCAAATTGCTTTCGGATGGTACTCCAGTAAAATACAACCCCCCCCCCCCCCATGTCAAACTTCATAACCTAATTATTTGTCAATATTTTGCTATGGGAGCCCAAGCTAATGTTCTACAATGCTTCATAATTGTAATTTGGCCCGTTCTACTAAATATTGAGGAAGGAGCGTAATAAGTGAAATACCTAGCCTCCTTGCCAAGGTTGATACAGCCCTTAATATCCTAAATGTGTGTGGAAAATACATAGGACGAAGGATATGTCAAAACCAGTCCCTTGTAATAAATGATTGTACAACAACAGCGTGGAAATTGATAAAAAGTGGACATTTTCTGCCAGTTTGACCTTTAAATGACCTTGGTGTAACCTTGACATGACCTTGATGTTATGTTTATCATTCAAAGCAGTCTCTTCGAGTATTTGACACACTTTTGGGACACAGAAACATAGCATAGACATTGTAATATACAATTTTCACTACTTTTTGGCTATGCCAGTTAATATTTTGATCTTTCGAGGTCAATGACCTCTAGAGGTCATCAGAGGTCAAATCCAGTTTACCTCCACATCTAAAAATGACCCTTAGGATATGTTCTACAAGTGGTAGAAATTTCATGCTTTAATCATAAAATGCACAATAGGTTACCTTATCTACTACACTATAAACCCATTATGCTAATTCTGGAATATTATCACATGTCAAATGGTCTAACTTTTGAAATATTGAATATAATTTTGCGAAATTTTTACCGATGTTAGGACATGACCAGAGAATGTCCTGTGCAAAATTTCTAGAAAATCGGTTCAGAGTTGGATGGGAAATCGACGAAAAGCATGCGGCCAGATAATTGTGTCATAGAGTTAGGTCATTCTAATAATAACATGGCCTGCTCTTCCTCATTAACCTTTATAATATTAACATGCCCCGCTCTCCCTCAATAGCAATTTAATTATTTACATGCCCGCCTTCCCTCATTAGCCATTTTATTATAAACATGCCCGCTCTCCCTCATCAGCCATATTAATATAAACACACCCCACTCTCCCTCATACACCATTCTAATATTAACATGCCCGCTCTCTCTCATACACCACTCTAATATTAACATGCTCCACTCTCCCTCATATGCCATTCTAATATTAACATGCCCCGCTCTCCTTAGCCATTCTAATATTAACTTGCCCCGCTCTCCCTCCTTAGCCATTCAAATATTACCATGCCCCGCTCCCCCTCATTAGCCATTCAAATATTAACATGCCCCGATCTCCCTCATTAGCCATTCTAGTATTACCATGGCCCGCTCTCCCTCACTAGCTATTCTAGCATTACCATGCCCAGCTCTCCCTTATTAACTATTATAATGTTAACATACCCCACTCTCCCTCATTAGACATTCTAATATTAACATGTCCCTTTCTCCTTTTTTACTTATACTAATATTAACATGCCCCGCTCTCCCTTTTAGCCATACTAATATTAACATGCCCCGTTCTCCCTTATTAGCTATTACAATATTAACATGCCCGCTCTTCGTTATTAGCTATTATAATATTAACATGCCCCGCCCTCACTTATACGCCATTCTAAAATTACCATGCCCCGCTCTCTCTCATTAGCTATTATAATATCAAAATACCCCGCTCTCCCTCATACGCCATTCTAATATCAACATGCCCTGCTCTCCCTCATCAACTATTCTAATATCAACATGCCCTACTCTCCCTCATTAGCCATTCTAAAATTAACATGACCCACGCTTCCTCATAGTCCATTTTAATATTAACATGCCCCGCTCTCCTTCATACGCCAGCTAATATTAACATGTTCCGATCTCCTTCATTATATATTATAATATTACTTGACCCGCTCTCCCTCATCAGCCATTCTGATATTAACATGCCCCACTCTTCCTCATATGCTATTCTAATATTAACACACCCCACTCTCCCTGATACGCCATGCTATTATTAACATGTCCCACCCTCCCTCATACGCCATTCTAATATAATACATGCCCCGCTCTCCTTGATTAGCCATTCTCACAATCTAGTCAGAAGGATCTCGCCCTCCACTACGTTCCGGTATATGTGGAAGGTGAGATTTTGCTAACTATCACAATCTACTCTGGTTCCCAGAGCCACACTACGCGGCGTGGCCGAGCTTCATGTAGCCTCTGGTATAGCCCAGTGGCGAATGTTTGTGACTTGTTGCTATTTATAGATGAAAATAGGGTAATCCCCGAATTCAGGAATTTTTGAAAGGTCACTTCCCCGGATGAAGAGTTGTTCACAGTATTGTATTTCCCCTCTGACGAATTGCCTACGACTTGACCCAGGAAATTATTTACTGGCCTCAATAGCACAGGGATGAAGGTCACGTGACTAAGGACATTGGACTGGACCCGGCCATAAATGAAAATGGCCGGGCTCGCCAGGCAAATCACAATCATGACAATAGAATAGTCTAACATAAATATAAATTATTCATTGAGTACGACTAACATGAATCCGACTATGAGCAAGCTAATAAACTTACCAATTTAGCCAATGAATATAGACATATTCTGCTGTAGATATTCTTGTAGATTCTGTATTTATCAGGGAGTTTAATGTCAGCGATGCTGATATTTTTCACTCAGACTTTGTTGTGCAATATTGTACACAAGCGGGAGATCTGTCTCTACTTGTATAACCACCATGAGTACACAATAACCTTGTATACAGTGTAGCATATTACTGTCAACTCCATTCTTTTCACGTGTCGTTCCATAACATTTTAGGATCAGCCATTTATCTACAATATGTATGTTCATTATCTATTTACCATGTTCACAGGCTTACATTATTATTTACTACTCGTCCATTCAGCTGTGAAGCGAGCATGTTGTAGGCCTATATGGTTTTACTCAGGTGACTTAATTGTCGAGATGAATCAGCTTCTTGGATTCTTTGAGAGGATTATAGGATAATGGATGGAAGTATTAGTTGATCCGTGTGAGTTTTTTTGACCTATCGTCATTTACAATAATAACTCTACTGATAGAAAATTACCTGCAGACATTTGTATGACGCCAATATTTAGACATGCTCAATCAGCCCTAAAATTATTACGCAAAATATTTTAGATCTATTTTAACTCCAAGAGATTTACAGTATTTATATTGTCCTGAGCAAGGTGCACATACTGCTGTGCAAAGGTAAAAGGCCGTATCTGCTTACTTTGCAAGTAAGCAGATATTGCCTTTTATCTTTGCAGAGCAGTAAAGATATATTGATAACGTCACGTGCACTCTCTGGACGTGGAGCCGGTGCTGGTCTGATGTTGGGCCATTGTCACAGATGGTGAGCCAGCATTAGACCAACACCTGGGCAACGTCCAGAGTTTACAAAACATTCAGCTGACGATGGTTTAATTTTGGCCGACGTCGCAACATTGCCAAGGTGATCTGTCTTTATTCGGAATATTCATACAATAATAGACACACATAGGCCTAATTATATTATCTGGGGGCAGTGTGACAGATTTAATAGAATAATAAATGGACAGTTTAAGTACACTACCATGACCACTTCACCAGACACTTTGATCCCCACAGAATAATATTACCTTTTGAGAGGTGAATTATATAATTGGCCTATATATCTGTTCAGTGGCTGATCCTGAGGGGGGGGGGGGGGGCGTCCTGACACTCCTCACAACTAAATTACCTAAAAATCGCTCTATTTCATTGTTTGACACTGAACATTTCCTCTCGTGGTGTCTCGAACCCGTTTTTTAGCCGATAAGTCTAATAAAAGATTTCATCGATTTATTCATAAATTTAAATAAATAGCCGGAGGCAATTGAAATCAAATTCGAACCCTTTTTTCCTAAGTTCTGGATCAGCCCCCGCTGTTATATCTCTGGCTAAAGGTTTTTAACAATGCATGATACAGAGACATGAATCACATTTAAAAACTGTAATTTAAAGGTGATTTATCACCCGTTATATGGTATGATTAATTATGTCCTTATATGGCTATCCTGTGACCCTCTCAGAGGGTCACATGATAGCCAATCACCCCATATATGGAAACACTTGTGCCCCATCTTGTGGCATCTTTGATTTATTTGTCACAAAATTATTCATACTATATAAGGGGTGATAGATCACCTTTAAAGAGGAAAACTTTGACATTTCCGACCAAAACTAGAGGGTTTATTTAGGTGAGATTTGAATAATGGACAAATATGGTAAGGGAGACATGGAACATTTTGTACACAACATTTGTATGACGCTAATATTTAGACATGCTTAATTTGCCTTGAATTTATTTCGCAAATATTTTAAATATATTTTAACTCCAAGAGGCTGACAGTATTTATCTTGTCCTGAGCCACGTGCATACCCTACGTGAACACGTACTGCCGTGTAAAGCCAAAAGGAAGTATATGCTTACTTTACAAGTATACGCAGATACTGATAACACTGCCCGATCCACAGAAATAGATCCGGCGCTGATCTAATGTTGGGCCAGCGTCACAGACAGTGGGTCAATGCCAGACCAGTACCGAGTCAACGGAAATTTGCGAGACATCGAGATAACGATGGTTTAATGTTGCTCGCCATCGCAACATTGTGAAGCTGGTTTGTATGTAGGCCCCTATTAGGCTAGTCAGGTGGCCCATGGTCACTATATGACCTCCCGTCGGATTTTTGTTCCCAAATTGATTTTATTGTTGATTTGGATTATCTAGATACCTGGCAACACGAAACCACCTGGGCACATATTTTTGGATGAACCGAAGGGGGGCTGTAAGAGGGTTTTTGTGAAGGGAGGGTCCAATTTTTTTAAAATAAATGTGATTGAATTTTTTTGGATTATCTAGTTATCTGGCAACACGAATCCACTTGGGTACATTTTTTCTGAGCTGAAATGGGGTTATAGGAAGGTTTTTTAAGGGTCAATTTAAAATAAAAAAATATTAATTATTTAACCTACCCGGTATGACGGGGCCGCCTAGCTCATTTACTGCATGGGGCCCAGTCGCACTGACCGCCATTTTGTTTTTACAGCCAGTTGTGTAAAAACGACACTCGCGCTGCCTACCAAAAAAATCAAATGCCATGAAATTGAGACGAATATTTCAAGTGCCTTCGAAAACTAGGCCATTTTCAAATGGAGGTCACTGTGTCAGAGCCTTGCGATGTCATCAGGGTATATTTACCCATGATTACAATTTTTTTCTGCAGTTCTTATCCAGTCAAAAATTTGACAACCGTTTCAAAAGCAACGCACCAACCAAATCAACCATTTAAAAAAGAACCCGTGTTTGTTTTTTGTGTTTTCAGACAAACACAATCACAACTAGAACTCCGGCTGTTTGAGTGCTATATAGACGAAACATCGGCTTAATATTTTCTAAACATAACAGTGTATTGGTCTTCCTCATGGGCCAAAATCCTAAATGTCCAGGATATCATTACGGAAAGAACCAAGGAGACAAGTTAAAATATATCTTCAACGTGTATTCCTTCCACTGGTGCTGTTTAAAATATATCTTCAACGTGTGTTCCTTCCACCAGTGAGTGCTGTTTAAAATATATCTTCTAAGTGTATTCCTTCCACCGGTGCTGTTTCAATTCTTGCCCACGATGTACCTTGTACAAAGGATGTACTAGGCCCACCTATGTTGTATGTTCTCTATATGGCTTTGGGACATCAGACATTAACGAGGCTAGGTACAAGTCATTCATGCGTACAAGTAATGGCGGTGATGCAGCACCTCTTGCTGGTTTGAAAAAAATAAACTGTGCATCTCTCCCACCATGCTCCAAGACTCTCGACCAGCACATTAAAAGAGCACAGTTTGTTGCAAAGATGTGGAAAATGGCCGATGAAGCTGAGCCATTGTATGGTGAAAATGCAACAGACAGTGGATGGAGAGAGATCGACAATTCATACCATCCAGTCTGGTATTCAGGAAGTCATGTGCCAGACACTCTAACATCAGATGACGCAGGACATATTCATGATAGTGGTGATGGTGATTCAGATGATCCCTGTAGTGACGACAGTGATGATAGTGACGAAGAGTGATAGTGAAGATTTAGTTAGAGAACAATAATCAACGCACACAATGATAATTATTATCACTTAATAAAAAAAGATCCAGTCTGATAATTAAAAACAACTCATTTTTTGTATTTTGAATTTTTTTTTGTCATTTTTTTCCATAACATTCTGGATTAAAGCAGTGGGTGTAAGTGTACTACAATATTGGGAAATTTCAATAAGGTATTAATGATAATAATAATGACTTTTAATTGTAACATGTTGTTCTCACATAGCTCTGGTGGGATATGTAGATGTATTTTAGGCCTCGCATAGTTCATACCTTTAAATCGTATTGGATGTTCTTGCACCCACATGTATGTGGTTATTTAGGCTTAAATAGCGATTTATCATGTTACTTTAAACTACTCGATGTGCTTGTTTGAGGCTTATAATTCTATTTGACTTTCAGAGACACTCTAATACTGTGTAGCTAGGTATGAGGCCACATTATAGTCTTATGATTTACTTTTAAGTACGCCAATGGCGGCCATCTTGGATTTTAACTCGAATTATTAATGCAAATTTAAAATTAATCTTATAAACGTGTTCCTCATTAAAATTCGTCCGAAATTGACGTATTACAAATGATTTTAGAAGGAATATTGAGAAACTTAGATTTTCCCCGAAAACGTATGGCGGCCATTTTGAATTGCGTCATAGGTACATAAAACAGCAGCTGCGGCATGCCAGCAAAACATTTTTGCAATCCTCATATAATAAACATTCAAAAAAAAATATCCCTAGCTTTGGCGCTTTTCGTGTCAATAAAAGTTGTGGGCTGTCGGTCTAAACCTCCCACCATTAG
Source organism: Flabesymbios commensalis (assembly GCA_964017125.1). NCBI lineage: Eukaryota > Metazoa > Annelida > Polychaeta > Terebellida > Flabelligeridae > Flabesymbios > Flabesymbios commensalis. The sequence continues at coordinate 4,444,742 of OZ024911.1, forward strand.
AACAAAATGTGTGGGAAGTGAAATATAGCATGTTCATTCCTGTCAGATGTCTTATTTCACCTGCACCAAGGGCTGTGATTGAGCTCAACAAATATTGATGCAAATAAGACCGTAGTACCAGATATAGTTAAAATGCTCAGCCTTGCAAACGACTCCTGAAATTCCTGATTTCTAATTATTGACAACCATGTCAAAAATAAGAAATACGAGAATTTCGTCTCTATATCTAGTCTAGCCTAACTGGTAAGTGCGCAGCACAAAAATTTAAAAACCTTTGCAGTTCTAGTCTATGGACATGTTTACATCATATGGTCATATTATTAGGCTAAAATAAAATCACCTATTTTTTTATGATTTTAGACCTGGGCATGTCCCTTTAAGCGAGATATAGAGACGAAATTCCCGTATTTCTTATTTTTGACATGGTTGTCCAAAATAGGAAATCAGGAATTTCGTCGCTATATCTCGCTTAATTGGTAAATTCACAACACACAAATTTCAATTTTTTTGCAGTTCTAGTCTATGGACATGTTTACATCATATGGTCATATTAAGAAGCCAAAATAAAATCACTGATTTTTTGAAGATTTTAGCTACGGTACCCTGATGACATTGCAAGACTCTGACACAGTGACCTCCATTTTTAAATGTAATAGTTTCAATACAATCACAAGTCTACGCCTGCTGAAAACAGCCTAGTTTTCTTAGGCACTTGAAATATTCGTCTCAATTTCTTGGCATCCGATTTTTTCGGTAGGCAGCGTGAGTGTCGTTTTACACAGCTGGCTGTGTAAACAAAATTGTGGTCAGTGTGACTGGGCCTCGCGTAGTAAATGAGTCAGGCGGCCCGGTCATACCTGGTAGATTTTAGCCTGATTGTGTCGCTTTAAAACATGGCTCAAAACGAGATTGACGCCACCACATGGGTTAGCGTCAGAGATGGACAACATAGCGTGTTTGTGTATGCTGGTAGCCAGTGTACGCTGAGATCAACAATTTCATGAAATACGTGAGGGTAACGATATTCAAATGATAAATGCACCTATCAAAATTGGCTTTTAAATCCACATGCCATGGCATTATTCAAATGAGATGTCAATCTGTCATTGTAAAACAGGATTTTGGGGGCAAAACTTTACTAATGATCACAGTGATCGCAAACAGAGTCTGTTATTATTGTGATTACGGACTACTCAGAACCAATACATTGGAGAGATGTCCACTACCCAGCAAACACAAAACATTTGTATAACATTTGTACAACGTCGGTCCAACGTTGAAGTCGTTGGGCCGACGTTGTATAAATGTTATACAAATGTTTTGTGTTTGTTGGGTAGGCGTGTAGTAAAATATAGTTCACAATATATGTGTTCAGTGGTGAGATGTCTGTGTCAGAAAGGAAGCTTTGGACTGTGCTGTCTCCTTACCTTATAAGCACAGGTGCTCGTTCTTACGCACAATGTAAATCAACGAATTGATTATCCAATCGGCTTCAACAATGTATACATAGAATATTATTTACCCAGTCATCCGTCGCTACTAGCCATGGACAGTGCCACAGAATGTAAAGGTGTGGGACATGAATTGCTAAGTAAGTTTTCTCCAGGGAATCGACATTTGTCAAACACACGGTGGTGATTGAGAGTGATCTTTACCCCAAGGTCCTAAAATACCGGCAACATTTTAACAACGCAAAGAAAAACAGTTGAGTATATTTGTAAATGTAGGTGACATGATTCTGATACTAATAAAACTATTATCTACCTGATTAATCCTAGATATGGACTTTTAAAGGAATCTTTACATCTCTACATGTTTTTGTACAGTCACAATCTGTGACTTAAATCTTCAGTTCAAGTCACAGTTTGGGCTTATGGCGCTTCGTGACCAGATGCTAAACAAGAACACATGTCAGCTGGCATGTGTTTCACTTTGCATTCAGGTCATGTGATTCTATAGGGTACCGTCACACTTAAGTGATCAGAGGCGCAATAACCAAACAGACTGGGTATTCACAAACTTACACCGTGTGATTATATTACAAAAAACAGGAAACACGAGACGTTCACTGAAGATTACATCAATGTTGGAGCAATGTCGCAGACGTTTAACCAACATTAAACCAAGAAACAAATGTAGGCCTACTACACCTAAAACTAATTTCCAAAATTAGTTTTAGCAGCGCTAAGATATCTAGTTTGACATTTCAGGTGTTATTAGTGACAAAAATGTCCCAAAAATGTCCCACTGGCTTCCACAGGGTCCAAGATGACCGACATCCGCATTTTTAACATGTTATCATGGATATACAGCTTAAATGATCGGCCGATTTGAATGATTTTGGTGTCGCTTTGATGTATTTTGGAATGTTGTATATCCATTTTCATGGTCTTAACATGATTGTATGTTAATGTGCTTGTTTACCGTTCCTCTTAAAATGCTTTATTTTAATCTGAATAACGTTAGGCAAATATAAAGACGAAATTCCCGTATTTCTTATTTTTGACATGGTTGTCCAAAATTTGAAATCAAGAATTTCCTCTCTATATCTAACTGGTGAATGCCCAGTAGAAAAATTAAAAAAACTTTTGGAGTTCTAGTCTATGGACATGTTTACATTATATGGTCATATTAATAAGCCAAAATAAAATCACCGATTTTTTTATGATTTTAGCCTGGGCCTGTCCCTTTAAGGATTTTGGTATATGTAACTAAAAATAATTTGAAAAGAATAGGACATGCGAGGGACGTGATACAACGGCTAGAGCGTGAGCTGGTATGACAAAGATGGCAGTGTGTATGATTAGTTGAATGCACTGGAATGGATGCAGGACTGCATGCTGTTCTCCGTGGAGTAGAAATAGCACATAAATGAACAGGTCCAGTGGACAGGGGGTAAAATGTAAAAAAGTCGGATGATACCCAGCAAACACAAAGCATTGATCCAATGTTGTTTCGATGCTGACCCATCGTCTGCGACGCTGTGCCAGCATTGAAACAAAATTGTGTCAGCACCTCGCGGGTAGGTTTTCAGTATTGAACATTCACCATCAACTTGAACCTTGTGTATTCATCCACATAAATTGCCCTTTACCTACAAGGGACGCATATATCCTAGCAAACACTAGACATACAACACCCGAGGCTGGAACAATGTTGGGCCAGCGTGTCAGACGTAAGACCCAGATTGAGCCAGCATTCGATCCACATCGCGTGTTTGCTGGGATGCGTTTTATGACACATAATGGTAACGGTAATTCCTCAAAGCGAAAACAAAAATGTCAGACAAATATCTGTCTGAACTTACATAAATGTTTTCAGGTGTACTTGACGTCGGTCCAACATTGTATAAATGTTATACAAATGTTTTGTGTTTACTGGGCTTGCATAAATGTTTTCAAGGGTACTTGCATAAATGGTTTCAAAGGTACTTGCATAAATGGTTTCAAGGGTACTTGCATACAGTAATCCTGCGCATAAACGTGCATGCACTTATATTTGAAGATGCACTTAGTTTTCAAAAACAGGTGCATTCACCTTTAGGCTATTCGAGCACAAAAAATATTTTAAGAAAAATACTTTTGTGTCTCCCCTCTCACGGAGAGGTGGGGACATGTTGGTTTACCCTTGTCCGCTCGACTGTCCCCAGCAAACACTAGACGCTGACCCAAAGCTGGTCCAATGCTGGCCCACCGTCTGTGGCGCTGGCCCAGCATCAAACCAGCACTGGTTCAACGCTTCGTGTTTGCTGGGTCAGTCTGTGCTGGGAGTCTTCTGTGCTATGAGTCTGTCTCCAATTCATTTTTCTCTAGGCATTCTATCGTACAGGCAGTCAAACATGAGTCGTTGACCCAATGCTGGACTAATGTTGGCCCACCATCTACGACGTTGAGCCAACATTAGCCCAGTTTTGGGTTACTGTGTCGTGTTTGGCGCAACGCTAAATGTGGGACAGCGTCACAGACGGCTGGCCAACATAACCCAGCTTTTGTTCAAAGCATCGTGCCTGTACTATACCGCCAGCATGCAGGTAGGGCAGAATGAAGTGCTGACTAGGACAGAATCGATACTGGCCAGCACTTGCAACGCTGGCCCAACATTTAACAGACATTGGGTCGGTGTCGGCTTGTAATCGCGGCCAGCAGTAAGCTGCCAGCAATACCAGACCAGCTGCTATTCCCAGCAAACACAAAACATTTTTATAACATTTGTACAGCGTCGACACAACGTCTTCGACGTTAGTCCAACATTGTTCAAATGTTTTGTGTTTACTGGGTTGAAAGCAACCCCGCAAACGCAGCCCAGCAAACACGAGGCGTTGAACCATTGCTGGTTTCATGCTGGGGGCCAGCGTTGCAGATGGTGGTCCAGCATTGGACCAGCATTGGGTCAACGTCGTGTTTGCTGGGAGTGATGAGTGTTTCGCACCATCGTCTCTACTGTCCACAGGAGCCATTTAATAACATTAATTACAAAAGCTATTGAAACTACATCTATTACATATCAACCTTTGTGGTTATGCTGCTGGAGGGGAGACATCTCTAGTTTTTTGTTCACAAAAAACTAGACCTGTTCACAAAAAACTAGACCTTCTAGTTTCTTCTTGTCGTTTAAGGTGTCAGATTTGGCGACACGATTCCTATTTAAAGGTGTGCACTTAGTTTTTGAAAACAAGTACACGTATGCACTTACATTCCAACATAAAACAATTTTGAAACATCCCTAAAACATGCGAGTTTCAGTTATAAGTGCATGCACGTGTATGCGCGGGGATGGGTAAATGTTTACAAGCGCATTTGGATGATTTTTGGCCTGATTGTGGCTCCTAAATTAAATAATGTCCATATATTAATTAATTAACCTTACAATACTGAAATGGGACTGGGCGAAATTCGGCACAGGCCTGTCTATATAGTGAAGTCGCATATATTTCCAGGGTTCTGAGATGCGCCTGCTACAGCCAGATTTTGATCTTAATGTAGAGGACGCGACCTGAGTCTGCACGGTGAGGGGCTCAAATAGTACAAATTTGCCACATTGCAAGCATGGGTAGCGGTCTGGATGGTTTAGCTGTAATCAAATTGAGAAATTCACACCATATAGTTACAGAGTCGCCTACAACATGGGTAAGTCAACCATATCTTACCTAACTAGGTTTGATGCATACAATTGTGTCAGATGTGATTTATAGATTTTATTGCTTTGATACATATTTTATGAAAGGTATCATTTTCACGGAACAATTACATTTTACGAACTGTTTCAAAGCTTTGACAAATGAATTGAATTGTGCAAACAAGTGTAAATCATATGAAATAACAACTATGGCAAATTGACAGAACTGATCATTAATTAAGTGCCATATTATGTGATCATTTTGTTAATAAAAATAACGCTTTTACGCATAGTCAAGCGTATTTGAATATAACACCCACACATATCTCCCTAACGTTATGACATACAGATACAGACAGTGTATATATATATACTATGTTCTGCCAACATTTTGTGAGCAGACACGTATCAAGATATGTAACATATTCGTGGAGTTTTCTTCTGAAATTTTGCCAATCGAATTTTTAATCTAGTAAATTATAACCTCATCTATAGCTACACCCAGACAACACCAAGCGTCAAGTATTATGATATAAATTGTCGGGTGTTAGCTGAGCCATTATGTCTATTCGTCCACAGACGTACACTTATTGTGGTCTGTCTATCAGCCGATCCCCATAAACAGTCGTAATCATGATTTAAACACTATCACTATGTTGAGGCTTTAAAGACATATCTTCTATGCGTTTCCTAACAATGTATTGTATGTTATCATGAACAATGGTCAAACAGCCAATACATGTTATAATACTTTCAAATGTAGGTTCACCAATATGAATCAAAATTTTACATTCATTGGCTTTCTGGGTCCACTGGGACTTTAGGTGAGGCATTGTCTTCACACTATTTCTGCAGCTTTTCTCCATCCTTATCACATTTTCATTCAGAATACGAACTGATTCATAAGTTGTTACTTTTTCTATCATCTCCAATCTCCTCTCTAAAATGATACCTTTCTGCTGGAGTTTTCCATAAACTGATTCTTGCATTAATTTCGCCAAGCTGAATTTACACAAGAAATCAGCACAGAAATTCATCGTCTCTTGACAACCTATGTAAGTCTCTGTGAAGAAGTAAATGTCAAGCTGTTTCTTTAGAGAACAGTCACCCGTCTTCATCATCTTCTTGAAAGTCTTCACACAATCTCTCTTCAGGAATGCCACTTGATATTCATTCGCCAAAGGGGCCAGTATAAACACCGTCTCTTCTGTATTACAAAAAAAGATATACATTAAAGTGAGCAAACATAGACTGATTTCGGTATTACCATTTTATTTTTTAATTGTTTGTTTCCTTGTTCATTTGTGTTTCAATCGCCAAGGCATTTATTCAGCTTGCAATGACCATGATAATGAAAAATGTTTCTATCCAAGAAAAATAAACACTTAAATTATTTGATAATCTCTCATACAATAGAAACCGAAGTGTTTTTTGAGAGGGTTAAACGTGACAATGGAATGATTAGTGGATATTTTTTTATAAAACATAAACATTTTTTTATAAACATGTGTCTGAATCTATTTCATGTGTTAATGATTCTATTATACAGTCACTTTGAGGCTTAGATGATCGACCCTTTTAATATAACAAAGCAGGAAATCATCCCATAGCCGAAGATACAAATGACAAAATGACTAAAATAGGCAGAAATAATGTATGTTTCTGTACACTCATTGTTTGTCTTTTAAATCAGAACTGTTCAATTAGCGCTGAATGCATTTTGTGGAAATATTTGATTTATTATACATATTCAATTATTACCGTTAATAATTAATCTGTCTCTCCCCCTGATTACTAAAAAACTAATAAGCGCATTTGCATTAAGCATTCACCAGTGGACAAGGAACAATGTAATACATTTTGGGGATGATCTGGATCACAACCCGGATGTAGGATCCGCATTACGATCAAATTACATGTATTATTAGGCCTAGTAACATATTATTTCAATCTAACTGTATAGAAGTCAGAGTTCCACAACTGTTGTGCATGGTCACTAGACCTATATATTTCAATAAATGAAATGAAATGAAAACTATAGCGCTCAACTCCTCGGAGGGCCGAGCTGAGAGGCGCAATCCATCCTTATCAAATTCCAAAGAAGAGTCGAGGGAAATTAGCATGGTCATCATCAGGGAGCCGGGACGCAGAGGAGCTAGGGCGGAAAAGCCAGATGGAAGAAATGCGTTTTAAGCAGTTTTCTGAAAGAGGAGATATTGTTAGCTGCACGAAGATGTGCAGGCAGTAAATTCCAGAGAGTAGGACCAGAAACAGAAAAGGCACGAGCACCGAACTTAGTTCTGATACGTGGTACTTTGAGCTTATTTGTGTTGTTTGATCGCAGATGTTTTACGGAGCAGGAAAACGGAGCAGAAAAAAGAAGGCTAGATAAATAAGATGGCTGACCATCATTGAGACAGCGAAATACAAAAGTACATATTTTGAATTGTATTCTAAACTTGATTGTAATGTAATGATTTTAATGGAGGAATAGAGCGATTGAAACGTGGAGCCTTTGTCACAACCCTTGCTAAACAGTTCTGAACACGTTGTAATTTCTTTAGATCTGTAGCTGGAATTTCGTGTAATAAGGAGTTACAGTTTGCTCGTCACCAGTGCCACTGCAATTTGTTTTGCTAAAGCCCGAGGTAGACTTTTTCTGATGTGTTTAATATTTCTAATGTGATAACAACAGGAACTGGACACCTGTGGAATGTGCTGACGAAAATTCAAACCACTGTCAAAAAAGACACCCAAATTCCTTGCAGAATCTGCTGGATTCATCTCTGGTCCAAAACCGCGAGGGAGAAAGGTTAATAAACTTCTCCCTCTGCGATTTCGAGCCAATGAGAAGAAACTCAGTCTTGCTAGGATTGAGTTTTAGTTTGGATTGAGCCATCCAAGCAGATACCCCGGTAATACAGCTCTGAAGCATTTATAATGACTCAGTAGCTGTGTCACCTGTTAAGGAGATGTAAATTTGTGTATCATCGGCGTATAAGTGATGACTCAATCCATAACTTGAAATAATGGTGCTTAGAGGAGCGGTGTACAAACTGAAAAGCAGAGGGCCAAGTACAGAACCCTGTGGCACTCCATGCTCAAGCAAACTAGAGTCAGAAAAAGATCTGTCAATTTTAATTTTTTGATGCCTGCCACAAAGGTAGGATTTAAACCAAGCCAAAGCCATTCCAGAGACATACCACTCAGCTAGTCTATTTGTTAGAGTGTTGTGGTCGATGGTATCAAACGCCGCAGACAAATCAAGTAAAGTCAAAGCTCTGACATGGCCCTTGTCAAGAGAAACTGAGATGTCATTGTGAACTCTTAACAGGGCTGTCTCAGTGGAATAGAATTTTCGGTAAGCGGACTGCATAGGATTGTTCAATTTGTTGGAGTTTATGTGAGCTTGTAAGCGGTTGGAAATAACTTTTTCAATAATTTTAGAAATGAAACTCAGATTGGAGACTGGTCTATAATTTTTGAGGTTATTAACAGGAAGATTACATTTCTTTAGTGAAGGTGTGACATGAGCCTCTTTGAATGACAGCGGGAATGCTCAAGATTTTAGAGATAAATTAATTATAGTTGTTATTGGTTTGATTAAAATATCCAACAAGGCTTTAAGGATGTTTGTTAGAATCAAGGTCACATGATTTTGATGCAGAATTCATAATGATCTTCCTGGCCTCGTCCTCTGATGCTGGTTCTAAATTGAAAAGTTTATTTCTTATTTTAGGCTTCTTAAGATATTGTACATCATTCACCTGATTTCAAAAATTGGCCCGGATAAGTGAAATATATTGAATAAATGACCATGATGACGTCATAACATATGCCAGTGAAGTATATACCACACCTATAAATGAATGCAATACTACCACTATAAGTTTTACGATCAATAATTTATTTAGGTGGAGGTTAGTACTTTTTTTACCCAGTGCACTTTTTTCAACTATAGTAGTATTTAGAATGAATATATCAGTGTATTCATCAACCAACTGTGATTACGTGTCTCGTGGTAGTGAGAACATCTGCCGTATCGTGCTTGAAGATACATGTGTCAAGTTTTATCATGTGCAAGGTATGAGATGTATTGGCTTCACAGGGTTGAACAAAATCCTTTTTTTTCATGTTTTATAGCAGCATTTGTAGTTGGTAGTGCATGAAATCTAATTTTATGAAACTATGATGGAGCACACACTCGGAAAATTGCATTCAATATTAACATGTTTTTTTATCTTATAGAATGTTAATAAGTCTGATTGTATATATACATAATCAATTAATTAACTGTACTTCAGAATCTTTACTGAATCAGAATACAGAGATTAATAAAAAAAGTAAATGGAGTTTTACATAACTGAACTATGAGCCAAAACAACATTTACAGCAATGAGCGCCACATTAGACAATTGAAAAAGCTCAAGGGTGTAAAAACAGTGGTTTTACAATCTAGACAGGACACCTTATTGGTAGCGTGGTCGACTCAGACGGGGGTACCGGGCTAGAGCTGATATATTTCTTCGGTGCACACATATGCAGTGACATAAACTGTTCTAATTCATGGGATATTGACAACAGAAGCGCATAACCAATTCGCACCCCATCCAGAAAAACATATCAATAAAAAAATAAAATGACCAGTATGTCAACGTTGACATCTTAAAGGTCAATAAAAAAACTGATTACGGTCACAGCCATACCACCGCTTTATCATAAATAGATATTTGAGAAGAATCAGACCACATTATCATAATATATGAACGTGCCCTTACTTATTGGAGCAGTGGTGTATACATCAGAGTAGAGAATCAGGCCACGAACCATACAAGTGGTGACCTGTTTTAACCATTATACAATGAATTGTTACACACAGGTGTTGCTCCAGATGCCGGTGTCATTCTTTGTCACAAAAATAATTCTAAATTAGAACCGTGTAATTAGCGACGAGTATCCATTCTTAGTAGCACTGTATCCATAATTCTAGAAAGATGTCATACTAATTTTGAGACTTACGAGAACAGATACATGTTTGACTTATTCAACATAGTATATTCTGTATGGAAAATAGTGTTTACAATGGCATGGTTATGACAGATCTATTTCTAGATTATTCCCTATGCTTTTCGTGAAGGCTTACACAGTTTTAGTTTATACTAGTGTAATTAGATATAATTATCTTCATTAATATAAGTAGATTGACCTTAAATCTAACTTCTAACTTCTTACTTCTACCGTCTTTCTTCTAACTTCTAAAATCTTACTTCTAACTTTGAATTTCTTACTTCAAACATCTTACATCTAGCTTCTCACTTCTAACTTCTCACTTCTAACTTCCTACTTTAAATTTCATACTATTAACATCTTACATATAACTTCTTTTTCTCTTCCAACTTCTTACTTCTAACTTCCCACTTCTAACTTTTAGCTTCTATTTTTTTACTTTTAAATTCTTACTTCTAATTTCTAACTTCTTACTATTGTGCACAACTCAATATTGGAAAAGTATGAAGTTATGTATATTATTGAAGACAACACAACCACATCCATGTTGTAGCACGAGCCCATGTTGCTAATACAGCAATAAAAATGACCGCTATCTAAGAACGACATTCACACACACTACTCTATTATTTGTGTTCATATACACTTTTATCTAATTTCCACTCCACATTATCGCTTCCTCATCCGTTTTCACCGCTATATTATATATGTCATAAAAAGTTTTTTTTAAAGTATTTTTTGATAAAACACTATTGTATTATTTTCTCATCGTTTAAAATATGTACTAACTTAAGGTTCACATATAATTGCATCAAGTTTTCTTCGGTTCACATACACATCTATTCAAATAGTTAAAAAACTATTCCCCGCCATATTCATGTTAGCAATTCACACCCAACACCGTATTTTTTACTCACCATTAATCTCCTTGTTAATCCCAGGTGTCATACACAATAACAGTTCACACACATCACAGTATGATTTTCCAGGTAGAGGAACCTCTGGCTGATTCTTCTCTTTAAACTCTGACGTCAGCAGAGCTCTCCATACAGGTGAGGCGGAGGCGAGAATAGCACGAGATGTGTACAACTTCCTCCCCTCCACAACCAGAGTGACGTCACTGAACTCGTCAGGGTTTGTTAATGGTGTATCATCACAACAAATATTTGGCTTAGGGTCATTAGTCTTAGTTTTAGTCATTGCCAATTGTGCTTGTAATGGATCTGCAATAAGTGAGTGCAACTTTTGCTTAGCATTGCCTTTCACTGGGATGGTCATTTAACATATGGTGATGACTTTTTAATATGTAGATCGGTAGATGACAAATCCAAGATATACTAATAACGTATGCTAACTGGTCTAGCTAAACAACTTGGTCCAAATAGGATTCATTAGATATTATATGATCTACACGTTTTTTATTAGGATTGGTCGGAAGATTTATCAATATTATAACATAATAATTCACATTAGTACAAATATAGCTCACCTCTTTCAGCATCTTCTTCATTGAGAATAATATTCAGGTCTTCACCCATTCCTACAAAACATTTCTCAATACCATCTTTTATACTTATCATACAAGGTTTGCAATGAGCAGCCGGGCTTTTGAGGAAATCCGCTAAAGACCAGTGTTTTTTCGTACATCGGTATTCATCATCCATCCAAACACTTTGGCTGCACTGAAGTTTATACAACTCCTTGTCACTAAATACCTTCCATGCCTTCAGTCTTTGTTGAAAAAAACAGTAATGTTTGTAATTTCTTCCTCTTTCTATCATGTTCAATCTTTTTTCTAGAACCACTCCGTTTCTCTTGATGACTTCATAACCATCTAGTGCCTTTAGATCACTCAAGCTATACTGATACAAACATTCAGCAGCTACTGGTAACACTTTATGAAGCCATTTGTATTTGCTGGATATAACAAATATGCTTACTTTATTTTGTACAGTACATGTGCCGCTTTGTAATATCTCTTTGAAAACAGTTTGACAAGTTTTCCTGATGGACGTCATTTTATACTCATCCGCTAAAGGTGCGATCTGGAAAACAGTCTGATCTGCAATACAGAGACAAATAAATTAGTTATTCACTATTTTATAGCTATGGTAGCTTGGTGCAATGCTATTTCGCACCTAATAACCTCTCGATGAGTCACATATTAAATAATGTATGCTATTTTAATATTTGAACATTCAACATACTTCAAAACTAGATAAATGAGCTAGTGGTATGTAATATATCTCACTATAATTACCAATTTATTTACTTTCACAAACTTCACGTCAAATGCATTTAATCTTGAAGGTCATATCTATCAATGATTTTTTCAGTAACATTACAGGTCAAAAGAAAAGGATTTTATCTGATTTACATTTAATATAGTTCTTGAGATAAAAAAAACATTGGAATAACCCTGTCATTGTTTTTTTAAATGTTATAATCTAAGGTCAATAGCGAATGTTTGTTGACTGTTGCATGAAGGTGGCTTCATTGAGTGTTCCCGTCAATGTATATAGGTCATATCAGGAAAATTATTATTCATCCAGTGGTGTTCAGCTCGGCATGGATATTCAAACCAATCACATGTCTGTTAAATTCTGTTAAATGATCAATGTGACCAATGATGAGTTGTTCATGTTTACATCAAAAATTATGTGAACATGATGACCAGTGAAGTTTACACGGAATGTATGTGATCATTGGCAACAGATATTTTTGAGTGGTCAGCACTTTTAAAGAAATTTGACAGAATAATCTGATTTACTAATGTTTGTTTTTATCAAACAGGTCACCATAACCATGACAAAAGTTTTATGAGATGAACAATTGATGAGCGAGAAACTGCCCTGCGGATTACGAGCGGGCACCCTGCATATCAGTCAAGGAGGCTTGCAACGATACTATATATTTACTGGTGGGGGAAGAAGCAGCATTTTGTTTATTTAAAACCTGAGTTATCAGTCCTACACCCAGAGCAGAAGACGAACCCACAAGCCCTGGCGGGAGCACGGTTAATAAGTGTCTGAGAATGTTACTTTATAGCTGAGCTATTCAATGCTTTTCATCAATACTATTTTGATGTTCCGTGGTAAAAGATGTGTTAATAACAATATGATTTTTTCAGTAATTTTTTACTCATGTGTTTGGCAGGCGAGAGCCATCAGTCCAAATCAGACTAGTATAGTACACAATAACTTGTTTCGGCTGAGAGACGGCTTTGCGAGCTGACGCCAACAGATGCAATTTAGACGAATCAAATTACTATTTTTTAAAAGGGACTAATGTTATGTACTTGTCGAGGTATATGTTAAAAGGGCTTCGATGTATGTTAAAAGAGCTCTATTTAACACGACACAGTTTGTATTATAATGAACTAAGCTTGTGCGGCACCCTGGTCACCTTCTATTTGCTCCATAGTCAAGCAAATATCTATAACATTGCAAATTGTGAAGATTTTATAAAACTAAAATGATGATATTATTATAAAATTGCAAGATTTAAAAAATTGTTCTACTTGCAGTTGTTTTATAAGTTTCTACGCTTTCCAGAGAGTTCTTTGCTACTTTTATACAAGTAGGTCATTATTTTATCTCTGGTTTTAGCACGGGAAACAAAAATCATGTATGGTATATTTTCACTTGATTTTATTTTTAAGTGTTATTACCACTTATATACATTTTATCCTGGATGTCGAACTTAATTAGGTTGCTGGTCACATGTATTCGCTATCCAGATGTACAAAATTTTACTTAAAATTGCATATTTGTAGGATTATTGTATATAATTATGTATATAAATCCTAATAAATAAAACTTACTGTACTTTCCAGTCAACAAATATGTTTTTTTTTACCTTTTTTATTTTCGGATTTCACATACATATACATTCATAATACATATACAATACACAGTACAGAACAAAAGAACACGATTATACATAAGACGTGAGAAAAACAAAACAAACAAACAAAAAACATGTTGTCTATGTGCAACGTTTTCAAGTGATTATAAACTGATTACAACTGATAAAATGAAAAAAATGGATAAAACTTAACAGAATTTGTTGACATAAAATCAAATCACAAAATCCGTACAGGACAATTCACAAAAAATATTATTTTCATCAGGCTTGCAGACATAGATTTAAGACTTCTTTAATCAGTACAATACAGAAAGCCGTCAACAACTTGGAGGGGTGAGTGCTTACTAAAAAAACTGTTAGCAATGGTACACTGTAGGGATCCAAACTTATTATAGATTGTTCTATTTCAATAAACTGTTTTAAACCCGAACGTTAAAATAGGGCGGCATATGGTTTGGCATAAGTACGTTTCACTCACCAGTTATTTCCTTTTTGATCCCAGGAGTCACACACAATAGCAGTTCACACACTTCACTGTAGGATTTTCCAGGTAGCGGAATATCCGACTGATTTTTGTCCTTAAACTCTGACGTCAGTAGAGCTCTCCACACTGGTGAGGCGGATGCGAGAATAGCACGAGATGTGTACAACTTCCTCCCCTCCACAACCAGTGTGACGTCACTGAACTCACTAGGTGTCGTTAGCTGTAGCTCATCAGCAGATTCAACATTGGCTAGCTGTAAGACTTGACGTGTACTTGACGGACCTAACTTTCGGCGTGATCTGTCCCTCTCCATAGCCTAGAATAGCAATACTATTTAAATTACGTGATATATACACATCTTTGTCTGATTGGAAATAATAATTTATATTTCAATGACCTGTTATTACAGCTAAAAAGTGATTCAAATTTAATGCCATAAATACCATTAGTTTATTGCACTGATTAATCCATTTTTGCTAGACATAAAATTACTCAGTAGTTCCAATGTTTAGAGTGTTGAGATTATTATGTCATTTATTTAGATTTTAGTAAGGCCTTTGACAGTGTACCACATGCATTACTTATCCATAAGTTTGGAATTTATGGTGATGTACTGAATTGTTAAAATTCCTATTTAACAGGTAGAAAACAGCAAGTAGTCATAGAGGATGCTAAACCTAGCTACCCCAGGGCTCAATTTTAAGCCCACTTTTATTTATATTATACATTAATGATATGCTGTTGTTTCTTTTTGCTCCATAAGTTTGTTTGCTGACGATGCGTTTTTTCTAAAAAGGTCTTTAAATGATTGTGTTTTACTACGGCAGGAGTTTGAAAATCTTTTAATGTGGGGTTATATCTGGGGAATGGATTTTACCATTGATAAATCCAATGTATTATCCATCAGCAGAAACTTGCCATTTACTTTTGAATATACAATTGTAGACAACAAATACAGCACATGTGAGATTTGGGAGTAATGCTCAACACCAATCTCGCACACATTGCATGGGATTGATTAGTAAATGAAATAAAAGGATGGGTAGGCCTATGATAAAACGAGCAGTTGGTTTTAATGCTCCTGTTAATGTCACAACCTCTCTGTACCGTACATTGGTACGGAATAACTGTTCTAGTGTGTGATCCCCCAGTACGGTTTCAGATACGAAAACTATCGAGTCGATACAGAGAGCTGCTATCAGTTATATTCTTAATTAGATTAAAAATTAAATACGGGCGGAGATGCATAATGCTTCATTTGCATCCGTTACCTTACCAACGTGAAATTGCAATTGTTTTTAAAATATTAACGGATACCACGACGTATCCTGGTATGATACTATGTAAGTACTTTCAAACTAATCACTGAGCTCTGGCAATGCGGGCCTAGTTCTACGCATATAAATTGTTAGACCAAAGTATTTGAAAAGAAGTTTATTTAACAGTTTTGTTTCACTGTGGAACGCCATCCCGCAGCAATTGAGGGAAGCCGACTCTATATATTGTTTTAAACGTAAACGTGTAATGCATTATGAAAACCTTGTTACAGGTTTTGATACAGATAATGTATGTACCTGGTCAAGCGCATGTAGGTGTTACTGATGTGTGAGTAATCGTGGTGCTCCACGTTAAAACTTTATTATGTTTGGACGTTTTGGTCCAAATATATTGAGTTTTGTATGGATCTCGACACTTTTATTATTCTATATTGAGGGCTATTTCTCCCTGAGTTTTCATCCAATCGACATCAAATGAATTCGCAGTTGTTCGTCCGAAGTTATTCAGTATTTTCTGGATTATTAAGGGGCCTTGCAAAGTTAAAAAAAAATTTAGAGATCCAAAAAAAATTTGGATAGAGTTCACCCCACCAACCCACACCCCTATCCAAATTTTTGTTCTTTTGTAAACCAATAATCATCAAAGATTTTAATTTGTTTTTTTGGTTTTCCAGTTTTCTATTTTCTATCCAAAATTGCCGTGGACCCACCCATCAACTTCCATTTTTTTTTGATGTTTAGAATTTTTTTAACTTTGCAACATTCCTAAGTGCTAATCAATGTTTGGCCAATGATTTACATCTTGGGGGCTTATAATGCGCTATTTCCCCTGAATTTTAATTCAATCGACTTCAAGCCTTTGCAGAATGATCCTCATGTTTTGGGGAGGTGTGCTATGGCTTTTCTAAGTCATCCGTCATGTCAGAGGCGACACAACCGACTTGCGCCCTTAGAGAACCCTCTACAAATAATCAATTAAAATACAGAGGCCTATATCCAATAATATTTCAATGTGGGGCCAGCGTCGCAGAGGGTTGCTCAGCATTGAACAAACATTGGGTGTTTGATATGAACAGTAGATTCTTTCAAATCATGCTACATTTTAACAATTTCATCAAACACGAAACGTCGACACAATGTTGTTTTAATTTTTGGCCAGCGTCGCATACAGTGATAGAGCATTAAACCAACAAAGTCAGAATCCAGAAATCCAAAATTCCAATCAATCTCTCATAATAAAAATAAAAATAACCCAACAATATTTCAAATGGTCGCCATGTCTTAGCCATGTTGGGGCAACCTATGACCGCTACTCGCCGTTCAGTGGTTTCTATCCTAAGTTTGTTGTTTGTCGTTTCTTCGCAGACATGACGATGAATCATTGTTGGTTTAACATCGGCCCACCGTCTACGACGCCGGACCAACGTTAAGCCAACATTGATTCGACGTATTGTGTCTGCTGTGTAGTGTGTCAATATATTGACCTGCCGACAGGATAAACTAATAAGACGCGGTACATGTAGGTACATCATAACACAAATAGGCGTATTCATCTTCTTATAGCTACTCACTATTCAGTGGATTCTCTTCTGTTTTCTCTTCTTGTGTTTAGGTTATCGGTTCTTTATATATCACAGTTAACTGATATTACACACATCATCAAACTTGCTCACATTATTGTGTCAGGATAAAGGCCTGTACATAGGAGAGACACTGACCTAATGAACATTAATAGTTCATCGCAACACGCACCTCAGCAACATGTGTCAACCCAGTACTGTGTTATGTTGGGCCACCGTTTGCGATGCTGGCCCAACATTATACCAGCACTGGGTCAACGTCGAGCGGGCCAGATAAAACTAACACGTGATGAGCTGCAAGTTTATTAATTATCACTGATATGATACCGTTCGTGATTGAAGGGGAATGTATTATCTCTGATTGAAGTGTACATATAGGCAACACCTATTGAGTGTATAGACTACAAAATATATCACGATCGGCTAATTGAGCCTACTTTGGTTCCCAGAGCCACACTACGCGGCGTGGCCGAGCTTCATGTAGCCTCTGGTATTCCCCAGTTGCGAATGTTTGTGACTAGTTGCTATATTTAGATGAAAATAGGGTAAACCACGAATTCGGGCATTTTTGAAAGGTCACTTTCTCGGATGAAGAGTTGTTCACAGTAGGCCTATTGTATTTCCCCTCTGACGCATTTCCTATGACTTAACCCAGAAAATTATTCACCGGCCTCAATAGCACAGGTATGAAAGTCACGTGACTAAGAACGTTGGCCTCAACCTGGCCATAAATAAAATTGGCCGGGCTCGCCAGGCAAAATTGAGCCCAGCTCACCCTACGAGTTATGGGTGTAAATATTTAGACATTGTCTTCTTGAAAATTCTTTATTCACAACCTTTGTGGCCCCGAAAAGAATATAAAATAGTAGCATATACAAAATAAGCAGTTACTGTATTATGACTTTACGCAGCATTACTTTAGACGTAAAGCGTAATCACGCGATGTGCTAAGTCAACAGGCAGTAATCGCTTAGCCTACCGTCTTTTGGCTTTGCATGGCAGTATACTAGATACAAGAGATATGTGACATGGCATATATATGTTTACTGCTCTGCAAAGCTTTTGGGCAGTATTGATCACCGGTATTTAAGCACTTACTTCGATTTGGCTTTGTAATCATGGTAGTGCGGTTATCCTAAATCAAGCAAGCAGGCAAGCAAGCAGGCAGGCAGGCAGTCGCCCGATCAGTCAGTCAGTCAGTCAGAACATCACACCAGCGTCAGTTTAACGTTAGGCACAAATAACAATTTGAGTCCGGATTGTGAAAAACGTAGCAAGTTGGTAGCGATTGCACAGCGTGTTTCCAATGCCCTTGTGTTTCCAATGCAAAGGTGAATGAGCGTTATGTCGACATTTATAACAACTTTTATTTTTGTTTGGTATGTAACCATTTTTGAACGAAAAAAATGTGTCCTAAATTTATAATAACATGTTTTGATTTAACTTAGACTAATAAAAAACAAATCAGGACTTAAAGCAATGTATCGCGTAAAATGCAACCTCAAATTAAATATTGTTATTCAGAGCTCTAATGGTTAAGCTTCAAAAATAACATAGTCACAGCCTGTTGATCGAGCCCTGGACGAACATTCAGCCTGTGGCGAGCGCATGTTTCGAACGCTCATGGGCAGAGCAGGTGCATTGCCCGCGACTGCCCGGTGACCTCAACGGGCAGGCATGTGACACAAAGCAAATGTATCTGGCGTTGATATGGCATTGTTATAGTGCGCTCTCTGGTGGTCTTCTGGCGTGTACAATAATGCGTTCTCATGCGTTCAATATTTCAAACATGCAAAACTTCCTCCGGCGCCAACAGTGCGCACAAAAATATGCGTAGCTTTAGTGCACAGCGCTCCAAGAACCAGTAACGAGTGCTAATGCACGACAAACGCCCTAGTAAAAAATCATCAATGTTGAGTGTGTCGGTCGTGCATCGACTATGTGTGACTGAGCCTTACATCTAGAAAATACCTCAAAAATGACTGCACTGTGCACGCATATAGCGGCCGTCCAACATGTTCCTAACAAATGTCCAGCGAACATATAAAGTATATTTATGTTGATAAGTACCTGGTATTCACAAGTTTATTTGAATAAAGCATCTGCACATGTCATCCAACACACATACACACATGCATACACTTGACTCGTTTAATAGACATGACAACTTAAAATAATAATAATAATCACATAGCTGTGCTTGGTCAGGAGACTAACACTAAGGCAACATTTCCACTGTCGTATGAGCCACCTACAAGATTTTGTGACTATTTTTGATTTATATTTATATATATATGCAAAATAACAGTCAAAAATAATTATTATTGATCGTGCATTTCCGTTCATAAATAGAAAATTTGGGGGATTATAAGAACCAAATATAAAAAATAGGGTTTTTAAAGTAATTAATGTTTATTTGAATACATCATCTGCACATGTCATCCAACATATCTTCACTAACATTTATAGGCGATGTAGTGTGAAGGTATGTGAAATAATTGGGCACAGAAAAAAACATTTTGTGTATCAAACAGACTGGGCGTTTGCAAAATAACATTCTGTGATGATATTGTAAACCTCGGCAAACACGAGACGTTCACTGAAGGATTAATATTGGGTCAATGTTGCAGACGTTGAATCAACATTAAACCAATTTTGGTTGAATGTCTCGTGTTTGCTCAGTACAAGGCCATGAGGAATAATAAATCTATGTCACGATACATTACTCATATTTGTGTAGCATGAACACCACCTTATATTCTAATATTGCAGCTGTCAGCAAATACACTGTCAAATTATTTTCAGTGCAAATCATTTTACCTGGTATGATAAATAATGTTATTGACAAAAACAATAACACCACCACCAGTTCCGTTGGTCCACTATATACATAATGTACAGTATCAGAGCTGAACCTAACTCAATGGATTGAAAAGATTAATATAGGCCTAAATATTTTTAGCAACACTGAATATAGTTATGAAAAAATGTTATATTATAGGTTAATGTTTTCACCGGAACCATTATAGTAAAAACATCTCCGTGTTAATGGTACTAAAATACAGGCATCCTTACAGTGACAATTAACACTGATACCATCATCAATCATGTTAATATAAAATACATTACATATGTCTTTTTTCAACTCTTCAGGAGATACACTAATAATACACAAAAGTGGTCAGTTCACAACCACCCACAGTATTATACTGTGATGTTAATTGCTACTGCGCTCAATTGATTAAAATTAAACCAACCATATGTCACACCGGACAAATCCGCAAAATTACTTGTACGAATTTGAATGGCATGCCTAACAGTAATACATTTCTAAATACACGAATAATCATGTGGCACAGTTGATGCAAATACATTTGAAAACAGTATGCATAGGCACTAAAAAATGCATTTGGTGTATATTACAAATGTTGAATATTTGAAGCATTCAACATGATATCGTTATTTATGTGACAATTGCAACCAAAGAGAGGAAATATTCAAATATAGACAACAATAAAGTATGGTTTATTTTTAAGTCAATATAACCATTTACATTTATAAGGTAGGAGACGATTTGGTCTATCATAATGCCTGAAGCCTTGAATTTCAGAGTATTAAGCCGGTAATGTATCATATCTCAAAGTAAAATGTAGTAGGCGTATATTACAACCTGACCATCACATGTACCGACATACAATTTTCCGTGCTGTTGATCCAGAAATAAACTAACAGGTTTGATGATCTTATCTTTGACGAGACATATCACGTCACCTCCATCTTTACTGAACAACAGCAGCTGGTTGTTATCATTATCGGCCACCAGGTATCTGTTCTCTGAGTCTCTCACCACAGTACACATATCAGACAGTTCTACAACGCATGCCTTGTATTTATGACGTCTCTGCTGAGCTCCCTGTCCATCAATCCAGATGATTTGCTTTGACTCATCAGTTACAATGTAGCCACCAGAAGGATCTGATGATACAGACTGTGGTCTAACACCAAATGGCAGCTTGATCGTGTTGATTTCATCTCCTGCACTGTTATACACGTGAAGGCTGTCATTGCTTTGATCTGTTACAACCAGGCTATTATTATCACCAGAACACATTCCATGAGGGGAGTAGTTGAGTGTCTGCTTCCGTTTCTTGCCGAGAACACACTGATCACCTACACCACGAATGGGCAGATGACACACACAATGTGGATCTCCAGCTGTGATGATCAATTTATCATTGTCTTTCAATCTCACCAAGACCAAATCACGTGTCCAATTAATTCCATCCAGATTTTTCGTCTTGATTAGGTCACCGTTAACACTGTAAATGTACAATGATGATTCATTAAACTTCACTAAGAATATGGTATTGTTATATACACATATACCACTCACACTACCACTCAAGCTGAAGCTGCTAATTCCACCATGTTCTCCTGATTCCGATATATCTTGGTCATGTTTACTGTGTACAGTTCTAGTGACGGTGACATCTGGACACGGTGCTGTGTCACTGCCAGTATTTCTCCCCATACTCGGTACCCTGGCTCCACCGATGTCCTCTTCGAGACACGGTAGCACACATTTTGTGTGAGAGGTTTTCGTCAGAGTAAAATGATCTACATCAGGCATATTGATCTTCTTCACATCCACATCCTTCCACACCACACCAGGTATCTCTGTCCGCCACCTCTTCTCCACAGCCTCCTCTAGGTTGGGTAGGTTGCTTATCTGGTCATAAACGTCGCCTGTCAGAAGACTCTGTCCCAGGAAGCGCAGGCTTTCTAAGTTGACCTCAGCCAGTTGTTGTTCGTCTTCTGTTGATGATGCCACTTTGTCCACTCTGGATGCTGATCTCTCTATGTCTGACATCAGCCTCTCCTCCTGCTCCTCCTGTCTGTGTCATATGTGTACTGACGAGCATGCTATCCATCGACTAACCAGGAAACATCAAACCATAACCGCAGCAGAAGGCAAGGAGAGTGACATGACGTCATCAAATCATTTGACTTGAGTAGGCTACCCTGAAACAACCATAGCCACGTGAATTACAATGTATTTAAAGGCCCGTACCCAGGCAAATGGCATGTCTTTGTTTTAGCTCTGTTATATCTTTTTGAGTGTTTGCATGAGTGAAGGCAACATTCCGATAGATTACAACTTTTAGAAACATCTGTTAACAACGTAATCAGGTTTCGAAAAAGGCAAATTATGACAAAATGTCGGGCATTACATTTTTGTGTTTAATCCGATTGCCATAATTTAGAGGAAGCTGCCATCGAGTCACTGATTTGATTATTTTCTTCTAAAGATAGTTTTCTTTTTATAATTTACTAGCCGTAATCTATCATGTCTATGACAAAAAGTTCTCAACTCATATTAGGATAAGTATGTAATATGTCTCAGATGTATCACATCGTCAAAGACGTTTCTAGTTTAATTACAATGTCATCAGAAAATCGCACTTTATCGGAGCTTTCCCCAATGGTCTCACATTTGCAAACACGAAGGGTCTACATTCTAAACTTGGCCAATTGACATTTTTCACATCTTTGCGGGACATCGTGAACATCTCCAAAATACACAGGTAATATTCATGGGATGTTCGTGGCTGGTGTAGTGACAAAAAGGAAGTGATTTTTCTCAGAGTTTATCTTTTCAAAGAAAAAAAAGATGGTTGTTATTAATTGTATAGACATTCCGAAATACACACTTATCGGGTGAATATCTCTTTCAAATGGAGGGTGGAGAAAGAGAATATAGATTTACGATGATATAAGCCTAAATAACACAAATTTAAACTTGCCAACTGTTTTAAGTTCGGGCGCAGTTGGGCCTGTCACTTTAAGCTCTTCTAAGAGCTCCTGATAGTGTACTTATAAATCAATAACTGAGAAATTAAAATAGGCTTGTTCCTCACTAACCATTAGTAATCGCTTCGCTCACTAACCATGACAACCGCCTCGGATCCTAAAATAGATCTTATATTGCCCTGTGAAAAGTACCTGGTGGATCTCAAGCCCTGTTGATTTTAACTGACATCATAAAAATGACGCATATATGAGTCTGGCATGTCTGTAATATGTCTTCTATCACTCGTCATGCCGATGTTTCACTACCAGAAGTATAGTTTTGAATCCCGGCCGGTCGGATGTTTGTCATTGGGGTATTCATATACAGTGCTCAAAACTTTTCAAAGGCATGTGCAGTGCTGTCTATTGTACTTTTCACTACGAAAAACCTTAAAGTCTTTCACTAAGAGAAGGTCGTAGTAACGACTTCGGGCTTCCTTCTCTCGCAATATTGCCAAGATTGTGCAGAAAGCGACGTAAAGCAACATTATCTCACATGTGCCAGGAGACTAGACGGACAGTGAAAATAGTACCCCATGTAAACAAATCATTTTCAAATCATTCTTATTTTATTTTTGGCTACTGCGATATGGGCTGATCTCAGCGCTCGTCACCACATCAAACACTTGCCTAAAGATTTGGGCTTGATGCGGTTACTTGTTGATTGAGATGAGTCCATCTCGTCCTCCCAGCGATGCTATATGCATATAATCCTCTATAAGCTAACGAGAGCAAATGAAATGAATCGGGCTTTAGGCCACCTTTGTGCACATATAGGCTAAACTGGGCCAGGAGAACCTCCTGAGGATGGTGAGATGAATGAGATGACACTGTCCTCCAGACACAGGATTCGAAATTCGAACCCTGGCGGTCTGAGGCCGAGCACGCTACCTCTCGGTCATGGAGGCTCCCCACAATACTGAGTTTTACACGTGGATGGGGAAGAAACATTTTTGTTTCTTTCAGACCGCCGAGACCGGGAACCGAACCCCGAACTCTGGTTAGCACTGCTGAAAGGCAGCAGTGCTAACCACCACCCTAGGGCCCCCGCCCCTAACGAGAGCAAGTCACTGACGTTACCGTTTAAACATAGTCACATCTTCTGCTAAACGAGGGTGTAATGTGTTGGGTGTAAAGTGTTGGGCGTGATGTATTGGGTGTAATAAGTGAATATTGCTTTACAATCTGCTGCACAATCATGGCAATATCGCGACAGAAGGAAGCCCGAAGTCTGGACTATGCCCTACTCTTTTTGAATGACTTCAAGGGTTATTTATAGTGCACACTACCATAGAAAACACTACACACTCTAAGCATTTGATCAGTTTGGAGCACTGTTTATGCACAACCTCGATGACAAATATATGACCCGACAGGGATTCAAACCCAGTACTTCTGAGTTTCAAGCCACAACCGGATCAAATGAGCCATCGGTCCGGCATTGGGTGTAAAGTGTTGGGTGTAATGTGTTGGGTGTGATGTGTTGGGTGTAGTGTGTTGCATGTAAAGTGTTGGGTGTAATTTGTTGGGTGTAGGGTGTTGGATGTAAAATATTGGGTGTAATAAGTTGGGTGTCGGGTGTTGGATGTAAAGTATTGGGTGTAATGTGTTGGGTGTAATGTGTTGGGTGTAATGTGTTGGGTGTAAAGTGTTGGGTGTAAAGTGTTGGGTGTAATGTGTTAGGTGTAAAGTGTTGGGTGTAAAGGTTTGGGTGTTAAGTGTTGGGTGTAATGTGTTGGGTGTGATGTGCTGGGTGTAATGTGTTAGATGTAAGGTGTTGGGTGTAAAGTGTTATCTGAAATCATAAAAAAATCGGCTATTTTATTTTGTTTTTATTAATATGACCATATGATGTAAACATGTCCATAGACTAGAACTGCAATTTTTTTTAATTGTTGTGCAGCGCTTTACCAGTTAGGCTAGATATAGAGACGAAATTCTGGATTTCTTATTTTGGACAACCATGTTAAAAATAAGAAAAAGGCCTACGGGAATTTTGTCGCTAGAGTCAATATCTAGCCTAACTGGTAAATGCGCAGCACAAACATTAAACAATTTTTTGCAGTTCTAGTCTATGGACATGTTTATCATATGGTCATATTAAAAAGCCAAAATAAAATCACCGATTTTTTTATGATTTGAGCCTGATTTTGTCAATTTAAGAATGTATTGAACCAAGATGTAGGAAGGACATGTAGCCTCTAAAGAGGCATTCATTCGAACAGTGTTGGTTCGATGTTGAGACTAAGTCTTGGACGTCGGCCCCGCTTTTAAAGAACATTTTACTACAATACCAAGCCGAGGAGCATGTCATGTCATTATCATTATCTCGCATTGCCAATTGGGTTTTAATTAGAAAAATCTATTGATTTTTTCACTGTTTTAATCAAAGCGCGAAAACATCTGTTCAGATAACCTTTCTAACTAACCTCACTGGCATATTATTATTTTCGACCTACAATCACCACGTACCTTGCGAAAATCCCCTATTTATAAAACTATCCTTTCTGGCTCAAAATCGATGGTCTTTTTGTTGGTTGGGTTGCTTTGAAGTGTAGATCTGACTGTAGAAGGTGCGTGGTCGATCGATCGTCATGGTCACCAATAATAGGGCAAGTAACTTATGTCACAGTTCCTAGCATATTTCAACTCCCGTCTGGGCGACGGTACATAAATAACTCGACAGTGACTCCTTGATGGTTATTGATGCTTTATTGATATAACTTCAAGTTCGTTGTGCACTGTCTCAGATTGATCCCAGGATGGAATGTTGAACGCGGCGGCGGCCTCGTGGCAAGTTCTGCGGGGAGCAGAGGGACAACAGGTCCGCTCTGCTCCCTGAGTAGATTGCAAGTGAATGAGTGAGTGGAGCGCGCTTGGCCTCGTGGCTTAGCACGGGCGGCATCCGCTAGGGGGAGGCTTCTCGTCAGATGCGAAACATAGTGAACGCCGCCAAAACCGATGCTAGTCCCCACAAATGTACAATCGCTCACCTCCACAAGGCCTGTGGTAACGTAGAGTCCACACTTAGACTATCTGTGTTTAGTGATGTTGATATTTCCGTATAATAAAATTCAGACTACTGCGCCCCTGCAACCAGGTCTATACAAATGAGCGTTCCTTCTGTCTGCCAGGGTCAGTAATACATGTGATCCAACAGACTACTTCAGTGTATGTACAATGTACACATATATTATTTACCGTAACCCAGAGCTGTTAGCCGTGGACAAACATACACCATAAAGATGTGGGTTATGGGTTGCTATATTAGTTTCACCAGGGAATCAATGTTTTCTAACAAGCGATCCAGGGAGCGATCTTCACCCAAGGTGCGAACAATACCCGCAACATTTGAAACACAAGCTGACCAGACCTTGTGTTTACAAATGTATGTAAAATGATTCTGATAGTAAATAAATAAAACTGTTATCGCCCTGATTAATTTTGGATTTTAGCTTCTAAAGAAATATGTACATGTTTTGTACAGTCGCAATGCATGGCTACAATCTTCAGTTTCAGTCTCAGTTTGGGCTACCGGCGCCACGTGCCCACATAGGCCTACTTAGGGGGCCACCATTCAATATCCAGCGAAAGGGCTGGAGTTTTTGTCGCGGACAAATTATTTATTTCAACCCGGCGTGGCGGCCCGCTGAAAATTTCAAATTTTATTACATGTTTATATAGAACAGTTCTTGAAGTAAATTATTTATTTCACGCAGATTCTGCCCGAAATTCTTTATTTAAGAAAAAAATCTAGCCAACCTTTGGAGATTGAATGGTGGCCTCCTTAAATAAACCCTAGCCTACATAATATCCTGATCACTGCTGGAATGTTTCTCATTTTGTATTCAGGCCATGTAAGTCTACACAGGGTAGGCCTACCTTCACACTTCAGTGCTCAGAGGCCCACTAAAAAAACAGGGCGCTCACAAACTTACACCGTGCGATTATATTGTAAACCTCAGTAAATACTGATTGTAATAGTAATCCTATTTTGAACTAATTACCCAGCAGAAACGGTACGATAACCCAATGTTGGTTTAATGTTGGTCAACCAGCTGCGACGCTGGCCCAACAATAAAGCAACATTCGTTCAACGTCTCGTTTCTGCTGGAAATTGTATTGGGAAAAACCTAGGATGTGTATTACTACTTCAGTATGATGTAGTAATGTACGTTGGAATGATTTGATGAAATATGGCATGAGAGGTACGTGGCACAACTGTTATAGCGTGGTTCTCTGTAAACGCCGCTGCCTGTGGTACGGGTTTAAACCCCGCTTGGTGCAGGTTTTCACAGCAATATCATGTTTCTCACCTCTCAGCATTGAACATTGTTTTGATGTTTGTGTCCTTGTGCAAGGCATTTTATCCCCAATGCTTCATGTGACTCGGATGTAAATGACTATCTAGTAGGACAGAGATGAAAATGTGTACCATGAGGTCAATGCGCCGAAAACGCTGCAGGCCTATATGCTATCCGTGGAGTTGAAATGGCACATGATGAACAGGTCCAGTGGACAGGGTGTAAAATGTAAAAAAGTCGGATGATAAGCAGTAAACACAAATCATTGACCTAATGCTGTTTCAATGCTGGCTAAATCTAAATTTACTTCTCCCTGTAGCCTACTGGCGATTTGGTCAGTGTCTCGTGTTTGCTGGATAAGTTTCCAGACTTGATATGAGGCTATATATCTGAAACTATATCTTTACTTCCTCCCAGATTCTGATATATGCCGCAGTATTGAAAGCAATGCACAATCACACGTATCAATCAATAAATATCAATCAATCAATGAATAAAACTTTTATAGCGCCTATATCCTGAGCGGACCGAGCTCAGAGGCGCACAAATTCGTAGCGTGATCATGTTTTCATAATCGAGGCCAAAGCAGGTTCGTCAACAGGGAGCCAGGTTGCTGAGGAGCTAGGGTGTAGTGTTTCATGTGTGATTTTTATCATCGTAGAAATAACCTTATTCTAAATAATAGGTGTGTATTCCTCCACATAGGCCTACATTACTATATGCCTGTCAGTGACGGACATATCCCAGCAAACACTTGATATAAATCACCCCAAACAACAACAATGTTGGGCCAGCGTGTCAGACGTAAGACCAACATTGAGCCAGCATTGGATCCACATCTCGTGTTTGTTGGGATGAGTTATCTGACACATAATGGTAACAGTAATTCAACACACAAAACCATTCTAAAAATGAACACAACATCCTCAAATATCAGACAAATATCTGCCTGAACTTGTCTGACCTTGCACAGCTCTTTTCAAGTGTAGGCCAACTTGCATTAATGTTATCAAGCGTACTTGCTTAAATATTTTTTGAACTTACATCGATGTGTTTGAACTAACTGTAAAGTTGATGTCACCTGTGGGCTACGGTAGGCACGGTGTGTATCAGCTGGGATATCTGCATCGATATTTAAACAAAGTCCAGCCACCCACCCTCCCTAGATACATACACCCTCACCACGAGCAAGCAGTCATCGATTCCCTTTTCTATAATTTGTGAGCCTTTTCACCCCATATTGAACAGCGAATTCAGTGTTAAGTAATACGGGATGGTACTGTTTATGAATCGAACAGAAAGCTTCAGATTGTGTAATTTATTTATTTATTAAAGTTTCTTTTATAGCGCCCACTCCCACTATGTGGATCAGAGCGCTGTACAGTCATTGAGTCAAAACATATGTGTCTTTAGCAACTTTGTAAACTGCGGTAGGGAACCGGATGCACGGAGTTCCTTCGGTAATCCATTCCATAGGTGGGGTGCTCCAAAACCAAATGCACCTTCACCGACTTTCTTTTGGGCTATGGGTTGGTGTAATGTTAATGTGTTGGCTCCCCGCAGGCAATTATTCAAACCTCGGGGTGCTAGCAGTTCTGCCAGGTACACTGGAGCCAAGCCATGAAGAGCTTTGTAAGTGATTACCAGAACCTTATACACAATACCTCTGTCTATTGGCAACAAGTGGAGTTCTTTTAGCACCGGTGTAATATGCTCTCGCATGGAAGTCCGAGTCACCAGTCTTGCAGCCTTGTTCTGTATACACTGCAGGCGTGCTATTTGTGATGTCGGTAGGTTCAGGAGCAATGAGTTGCAGTAGTCCAAACGAGAGGTAATAAGCGCCTGGACTGCATTCTTAGTGGCATCAACAGTCAGGTAGCGGCGGACTGACGATAGCCTGTATAGCTGAAAATTACACGCCGCGCATATAGCAGTGACTTGACTTATCATGGGAAGATGGTCGTCCATTTGCACACCAAGGTAACGGACATGGCTGACAGGTATGATTGAACTATCACCAATGTTGATGGCACAATGGCCATACTGCCCCAGATGGTGCTTGGAGCAGAAAATAACCATCTCTGTCTTATCATCATTTAACTTGAGCATTCGTATTGACATCCAAATGCGAATTTCTTTGATGCAGGTTTCAAGCCTCCGTATTGCCGTATTGATTCTCTTGCACCTGGTACTGCTGGATCATATTCCACATAGAGTTGAATATTTTGACGGTTGAGGCAGTTTTGCTGTATATTTTGGTAATGTTGGAAATATAATTCCAACAGGAAAAAGTGATTAGATAACTAAGTGTTTTAAATTTGTACTGGTTCTATATTAATATTGTATTTTATTTTACATGTATTTTAAGATTGTTGTGAAGTACCCTAGGTATGCTAATGTAAATCTCATTTTTGGTACAGAGACGGGATTGTGGGAAGGGTGAATTAGTCACGCATATTATGGGATGGACAAAGTCAACTGTGAATTTTACAGAGAAAATTATCTTTTTTTGTACTTTTTAAACAAGCTTCCTTTTGGGCAAAAGTGAGTTTAAATTATATATCTATCGTAGAGTGTAATACACTAAAATCCAGGTCAAGCCTACTCAGGATGTCTCTGTATTTTAGTGTATTAATCACCATGATCTCGGCCGCCATTTCACGTGGTGTGCTTCTTCCTGACAGGCCTTGTCAGGGGTGATATTTTGATCAGCCTATTTAGACACTAGATACCTGTATTCTGCTATTTAAATTTCCATGATAATATTTTATATGTCATTCCTATGGATATGGGAGGGATGTTGTATTTTTATTTTATATATTTATGTACTTGGCTGATTTTTGCGACATGTGACGTCAGGATCAGCCCCCGTCCTATATATAAAGAGGACTGGGGCTGGTACAGACCAGTCGGGTAGGACTGCTGGCAAGTAGGTTGACTATATGTCCCCAAGCTGCAGCCCCCACTCCTGCTCCAAGCAGTAGCATCCCAGCCTGGCATACGTGCTGCTGTGAGTTTGCCTGCTTCCCCCGAGCAGTATTGAGTAGTGGTACACGCACACCCAGGGTAATTACCCCCTGTTGGTATGTGCATATATCCGCTGATATAAGCCTACCCCTGTGTGCAGTGGCGATCCGTATACCTGGCAGTCAGCTGGTATAATTTCTTATTTACGTGGTTGTAGTATTTCACTAATTCTAGGTAAGTGGTAAAGGTTTGATGATACTGCTAGGTGTCCGATTTATTGTATTTGTTTGTATTAAGTATAAAGTTTAAAAGAAAGTTATGTCGCTTAGGAAGCGAGGCTGAGACAAGGTCTCGCCACCCGTCTCACCAGTATGATAAATATACTGAGTGATCGATTCACTGTCGGACTGACTGGGGTTAGCATCCAGTCTTACGAAATAAATGTTTAAGTTAAGTTATGTCGCTCAGGAAGCGAGATTAAGGCTGAGACAAGGTCTCGCCACCCGTCTCACCAGTATAATAAATATACTGAGTGATCGATTCACTGTTGGACTGACTGGGGTCAACATCCAGTCTTACGAAATAAATGTTAAAGTTAAGTTATGTCGCTTAGGAAGCGAGATTAAGGCTGAGACAAGGTCTCGCCACCCGTCTCACCAGTATAATAAATATACTGAGTGATTGATACACTGTTGGACTGACTGGGGTCAGCATCCAGTGTTACTGAGTAATTATAATGTAAGTGAAGTCGCTTGTGGAGCGATATTTAGGCTGAGGCAAGGACTCGCCACCCGTCGCATCGGTATTATTAAGGATACTGAGTATTTTTATTATATAATGTATTTTCTTACTCCCTTTCAGTAATAACTATACTTGTACCTTTTATATGTAAAATTGAAACATGACATCTGTATAAATAAAACCTCTGTATATATTTTCATATCTACACGGACTTGTGTCTATTCAATAAAACATTAGTTATTTTACATTACCTTAAATATAAATTAAAGTAAGGATGTTAAAGTGTCAGGTTCTGCCCTGATTACTTTGGAGAGAGATCGATTTGGATTTAGGAGCTGTTTAAAGCTATTTTTCGCCTTTAACTGCGTTTTATAAAAGGAGATAATTGCCTTAGTTTATTTTCACTTAATAATTATTTTATATTCCCATTACTTATGCTGATGAACTCAGCCTGTCTAGCTATCAACCTTGTGGGCGCAGTTTACCGCTCGGCTGCGCTCCGCCCGTTCTGACAAACGTTAAGGTTGGCAGAATTCCTGACAGCTTGACCGTCACATTAGTAAATTGGTGTCAGTAGGTGGGATTAGTTTTTTCATAAACTGATCCTGTGATCGAATTCCATAACGACCACATACGTGGATTCAGAATTTTTAAATTTGAATTTCTATTTAATTTTTTTGTAAGTATAATTCAATAACTTGCCCAATCATTTTATATTTGGTATGTAGCCAGTCGTTGCATTGCACATAGTCCTAGAACCACAAGGGTTTATATTATATCGCTCGGTTAGTTCACTTAGGGTGGCCTAATATAAATATCCCTCGGTTGGTTCCCTTAGGGTAGCGTAATATAAATATTACTCGGTTGGTTCCCTGAGGGTAGTATAATATATTATATCACTTTCTCAGTCCCCTGGGGCTAGTATAATACAGTTAAGCCTATTCTGATCATTTCATGCCAAGTAGGCATTATTGTCCATGTAGTGAGCTAATATATAGATAGTTAGCAGGTCATTTTCCCCACTTTCAATACTACTACATTATAGAAGCATAATTACTGTGACAGTAATAATTGATGTACCAGGGATAAAACTCTTGGGTATTTTTTTTTTATTCTTATTCTTATATTATTTTTATTTTACCTATTGTGAGCTTATACTTACTTCACTGTGTAGCACATACATTTTGTATAGACTGAGGCTCCAGTGTCTTGTATCAATATTATCCTGTACGCTATAGTGTGAACCTTGAGCTGAAAGAAACTCTGGTCTCATAGCAGAATGGCATACAAACATTCCAGGAAAGATAACGCTCCCCCAGGCCTGGAGCATAATACAAGGTCTAGAGTGACAGCTGCAGGTCGCAGTAGTCCAGGTAAGAAGGAAGAGAGTGATACACAAGAATCGGTATCCATGCTGGAGATACCATCCAGTCAGACTGCTATACCACCGTTGGTGGGACCTGTGACTACAGTCACAAACAGCTCTGACATGATTGGTGTACACTCTTCTCCCACCCTTCCTGGATTCCGGCCATCTAGTCATGATGACCAAAGTACACTACTTACTAGTGGGGAATCGAGCACAGCTGCCACCCCCTTTGTCAATGATGGCAGCTCCCGGAGATAGGGTGGCAAATCAAAGTCATTCATTTCATACCAACTCTGGAGCTCGGCCACGTACATCCACTGGTAGAGATCAGTCACTCCCAGGTGATGAGTACGTAGGTAATAAAGCTTTGATTGAGTCAGTAGTACAATCAATGACAGCCAGTGTGGTGAGGGAAATGCAGGATGCACTTGGTGCGGTATCTAAGAAGGCAGACACCCTGCCGAAGGCGTCCGTGCCTATTAAAGATACCACCCACACATCCATTGTTGATTCAATTGGACGATACAATGCATCCCATCCTATACCTAGGCATGTGACTGCCAGACCACGGGATGATGGGCATGGCCAGGGTGAGAGACAACCTCTCCCCAAGCACATTAGAGAACAATCTCACTGCTTGGACGAAGATCCTTACAGTTTTAGTGCACCATCACGACCAGCTCCCAGCAAATACCATCCGAATCGTCCATTTATGGCAAGCGAACCTTTGTCGCGGCCTGTAAGATACGAGACTAATCCGTCTCAATATCGTGGACAGCGAAATAATTTTGCACCTGAGGAATCAAATACCTACCATGAAGATATGGCCTCTACCAGTCAGTTACTGGAGAGTAATCCGACTGGTGTGTATTCACATAGTCGGAATAGAGGGAAAGATAGACAAGCTTTACCTCAAGCCCCACGTTCACGAAGAGGGCATGCTGTTGATTCATGTGAGAGTCCAGCAGAAGAAATTAATGATGAGCAAGCAAGGCGAACACGTACGCGACAGCGCAGCCACCAGGCTCGTCGCAGAAGTCACTTCCCCACTTCAGACTCAGACATGAGTCCGGATCGAGGGTCGAGTGCCTTGCTGAGTCATACATCCAGTCAAGGATCCCAGCCAATGCCAGCCAGACGTACTAATACCCGTCTGCCACCTTTTACAGGCCAAGAGCCTTGGAAGGTGTATTACAACACATTTTAAGATGTTGCTAGGTTAGAGGGATGGTCAGAGACTGATCGCTTGAAGGAACTCTTGCCCAGGCTTCAAGGAAAGGCTGGAGAGTTCGTATACGAGCAGCTCAACAGACATGCTAGAACCAATTTCAAGCAACTTGTGATCGAATTGAAACACCGCTTTCGTAAAGTCGAAACTTCACGAACTTATGGTGCACAATTTAGCAACCGCACACAAAAGCCCAATGAGAGCATTGAAGATTATGCCGCAGAGCTTAAGCATCTATACGACAAAGCTCATGCGAATCGTGATACAGAAACTCGCAGAGAGGATCTGCTACGTCGGTTCTTGGACGGTATAAGTGATGAAACTGCAAGGTTTCACGTAGAATACGTTAAAGAACCACATGACGTGGACGATGCCGTATATGACGTTGTTAACTTTCTAAAGACGAAAAAGCGACTGACAACAACCCACGCCGTCGCCCTGCTCTCTCCATAAGGAAGGACAGGAAGCCTTTAGATGATGCAGTGGATGCAATGAGTAGTGAGGATGAAAATGCTGTCAGAGGTGTGAACCCTAATCGGCACCAACTTGGGCCAGGCAGTAAGCGACCCAACCTGGGGAAAAAACAGACCATTTGAAAAAACATCCTCACAGTCACCAAACCCCTCAAATGAAGCAAATTGAGGATCTCCTAGACAAGAAGCTAGCAGCTACTCAGCTCCTAGTGGACAGCCAAGTCACCAGGCCGTATTCTCGGCCAAGTGGGCAGAGGAGTGGTTTTCGCAACAATATAGTTTGTTTTGCATGCGGGCAGCCAGGTCACTATGCTAGAGAGTGCAGCCAGAAAGGACATAGTCTTTTAGCTCCTCCCCTAGAGCACCGTGGTCCTCCACCCAACCACCCTTCGGTTTATACTGGCAACTATGCGCAGAATGCGTACCCCACAAACTCTAATGGGGGTCTGTTAAACGACCAGGGGTCTACCATGCCGACCACCCGGTAGGCCCTGCAAATGGTGGTCCAGCTAGTAAAGCTTCTACTTTCCATGCAGATACTTCTGTATCTACCACTGAAGAAGCTATGCCTGAGGCTAAAAACCCAGCAAAAAGTAAAGATGATAAATGTCCTTCAAAATCCTCCACTGATGGGACCTCCACTGCCACCAGGCGTGGCCATCCTCAGTGTGATGGGATTTATTTTGAAGGGAAAATTCAGCGTGTAAAAGCCACAATATGTGTGGACACTGGTGCATCATCCACCATAATATCTACTAGGGCTTATCAGGATATTCCCGATGCTCATAAGCCTAAACTAAGACCTGCACGACCTCATACCACTGCCGATGGAAAGTCCATGGTGTGTGAAGGTCGCGGTATCTTTGACTTACAGTTTAGTCAGCTAGAACTTAAAGCCGAAATTGGTGTTGCCCCAATTTCTGAGGACATGCTCATGGGGGCAGACCTCTTGCAAGGGCAACCTAGTGGCCCAGAACATTTGTTGCTAAGTGAGGGTCGTATGATACTCAATGGCATATCAATTCCCCTCACCTTTGTTAACACACCCAACGCTGCTAGGCAAGTCTATGCTGCTGATCATTATGTGGTCCCTGGAATGTGTGAGATGGTGATTGATGTATATGTAGACCGTAATAAAGATGATGATGGGGATCAATGTTTGCTAATAGAACCCATGGCTAAATCCCTCCCAGATGCCAATTTCTATCAAACAAGATATGGTAGTTGGTGAAGCGAGAGCAACTCTTGAAAAGGTGCAATCCCTCTTCCTTAGTAAAGGAGGTGACAGTACTGACCTGTACGAATGCAGAAGAGTAGGCCTCGGTGAAACTACACCTCATCAGACAGACCATGCTATGGTTTCCTCAGATATTCGCTGTGGAGAAGTCGCATCTGTACCTGACCATTTATCGGGACTCCTAAGTAACACAACCCAGGGAATGACAAAGGAAGAGAGTGCAGCAATTGCTAACATCCTAATAGAGTTCCAAGATGTATTTTCAGCTAATAGCACTGATCTGGGTCTGACTCACTTGGGGGAACACACCATAGACACTGGTGATACCCGCCCACTCAAACAGCCACCACGTCGAACGCCCTTGGCATTCGAAGGCGAAGACAAAGCTGCGATTGAGAAATTGCAACAGCAGGGTTCTATACAACCCTCAACTTCTCCGTGGGCCTCCCCTATTGTCTTAGTTAGAAAAAAAGATGGTAGCGTGAGACCTTGTGTAGATTACAGACGCCTCAATGCAGTAACTAAACCAGATGCTTTCCCTTTGCCTAGAACAGAGAACTGCCTGGATGCTATGGCTGGGTCAAGACTGCTTTCAACCCTTGACATAACTTCCGCCTACAACCAAGTCCCTGTAAGGAAAGAGGACATCCCTAAAACCGCTTTTGTGACTAAATTTGGTCTCTTTGAATTCACTACTATGCCTTTCGGCCTGTCCAATGCGCCAGCCACATTCCAACGTGTTATAGAACTGGCCTTACAAGGTCTTCAGTGGACTAGCTGCCTGATTTACTTAGATGATGTGATCATTTTTGCGAGAAATTTAATGGAACATTTGGCTAGGCTGAGAGCTGTACTTATGAAGTTGAGACAGGCAGGATTGAAATTATCTCCCCGCAAGTGTCAGCTTCTGCAACCCAAAGTTGGTTTTCTTGGACATGTAGTCTCTGCAGATGGCATCACACCAAATGTGATCAAGCTCGCTAAATGGCCACAGCCCAGTACCGTTAAAGAAGTACGTTTCTTTCTGGGACTGGCCAGTTACTATCGGCGTTTTATCAAAGATTTCTCAAAGATAGCACATCCATTGACACAGTTGACCCATCTGGATCGACCATTTATCTGGTCTCCAGAATACCAAGAGGCAGTGGAGCTTCTAAAAGCTGCGCTTCTAGGACCTGAAGTCATGGGCTATCCATGTAATAATGCCACTTTTATACTTGACACTGATGCTTGTGATGTGAGTATTGGTGCTGTGTTGTCCCAGATACAGGATGGTAGAGAGAAAGTGATTGCATACTCCAGCCGAGTTCTCAGTAAAACAGAAATAAATTACTGTGTTACTGATAGAGAGCTTCTGGCACTGGTGTACTTTATGCAATATTACAGACACTACCTCTTAGACCGAAAATTTCTTGTTCGAACAGACCATCAGGCCCTAAAATGGTTGTTTAGCATGAAAGAGCCAAAGAATCGCATTGCTCGCTGGATTGAGCTACTCTCGGCATATTATTTTGAGCTAGAGTATCGCCAAGGCAGCAAGCATGGAAATGCCGATGGCATGTCACGCTGTACCACTCCACAAGATTGCCACTGCCCTGTGGGAGAAAATGAAACCCTCATCTGTGGGCCCTGCAATAAGTGTCTAAAGAGAGCACAGGATATGGAGAGTGTTTATCCTCTGGCGGATGTGAGGCTTATCAGCCCCTCTGCTGGCATAGACAAAGGTACCATGTCATTTAGGAACATATTCTATCCATGGTGGATCCTGTTATGGTCTATACTAACTATGGGATTTAAAATCCCCTCTCGATCCCCAAAGAACTTGACCAAATCTGGCACTAACGCGCTGGCTGATTGCAGTGGACAAACAGATGAGATGAGAAATCACAACCTCAGAAGCTCATCCCATTGGTACCATTGGTTCATTCAACCATTTCCATTGTCTAATAACTGCCGCAAAGTTCAAGCACGGAGCTCAAAAAAGGTGCCACCTTTGACACAAAAGCAAGATAAGAGACATGATCCAAAGGTCAAAGACAAGCCTGGCTGGTCTGCTGGCTATTCTGTTGGCACGCTACGTCGTAAACAGGATGAGGATCCTGACATCAGCCCCGTGTTAAAATGGATGAGCAGTGGAACCCGTCCATTTGGCACCAATGTATGTGCGACTAGTCCTGCCACCCGACACTACTGGAATACCTGGAACCAGTTGTCAATACTCCAGGGAGTATTATACCGACCGTTCACACGTCTGAATGACACTGGCGACCACTACCAGCTCATTGTACCATCCAGTTTGCAAAACGATGTTATTCATCAGATGCATTGTACTAGAATATCTGGTCATTTGGGACGGAAAAAGAATAGAGAAAAGGCATTGCAACAATATTACTGGTTTGGTATCCGCTCTGATATTAATAATTATGTCAGATGCTGTGATACCTGTGCTGCCAACAAAGCACCCCCTAGAACCCCTAAGGCACCGATCGGTGACATGAGAACGGGGGCACCCATGGATAGACTGGCCACCGACATACTGGGCCCGTTTCCTACCACAGTACGTGGTAACCGCTATGTTCTGGTGGTGACGGATCACTTTACCAACTGGGTAGAGATCATACCAGTTCCAGATCAGACAGCTGAGACAACTGCTCACAGAACTCTAACTGAAGTGATTTGTCGGTTTGGCTGTCCACTGGACATACATAGTGATCAGGGTGCAAACTACCGCAGTATTATGTTTCAAGAGTTGTGTAAACTACTAGAGGTACGAAAGACTCGAACATCACCATGCACATGCAACCCTAAGTGCAATGGGAAAGCTGAGCGCTTCAACAAAACCCTGGTGCGCATGATTCGGGCATACTTACGTGGTCAACAACGGGAATGGGACTTACACCTTGGTTGCCTAGCCGCTGCCTATAGGTCCACGCCTCATGAGACCACAAATCTCAGCCCAAACCTACTCATGTTAGGACGGGAGGCGAGGCTTCCAGCTGAGATAATGTTTGGCAGTGGGTCACCCGAGGGAGAAATCACCTCCTATGGGGAATTTGTTGACAAAGTGAAACAGAAAATGCAGCATGCCCATCTTATTGCCCGAAAACATTTAAAGTCAGATGCTAAACGGCAGCGACAACATTTTGATGGCAAGTCCATGTTAAATAAATACACTCCTGGAGACTATGTCTGGTACCTCCATGAACGGCGAAAGGTTAGGGAATGCCCTAAGCTCTATCTCCCTTTTGATGGCCCCTACCTTGTGGTGGAAGAGAAGTCAGATCTGGACTATGCCATCTTGAAAGAGCCCAAGGGTCTGATTAAAATAGTCCATCATGACAAATTGAAACCGTACGAGGGATCCCAAAGGTTCAACTGGGCACATAGCTATCTAAAGCACCCACGACGGGACAAGAATCCCAAAACAGTAGATACAAGTAGCTCCTCTCTGTAACTATAAATATATACATATTTACAAGTAGCCCCTATCTGTAACCAGAAATATATATATATATTTACAAGTAGCTCCTCTCAATAACTAGAAATATAGATATATATTTTTTATTCAAAAAATTTGGTGTAACGTCCTGAGAGTGTCGTAATTTGATACAAAGACACAGTAAGGAGCAAGTCGTCCTGGGTTAATGGGCACCTGGAGAATTCTAATTCACTTATTTTATTTTACTTAAATAATTTTAATACTAGGGTCAAAGCAAAGTAGACCTGGATTTTTACTGTTATTAGTTGTAGACATGG
The DNA here is from genome assembly GCA_964017125.1 of Flabesymbios commensalis. Taxonomy (NCBI): domain Eukaryota; kingdom Metazoa; phylum Annelida; class Polychaeta; order Terebellida; family Flabelligeridae; genus Flabesymbios; species Flabesymbios commensalis. The sequence goes on from OZ024911.1 coordinate 4,483,997, forward strand.
GAGACGGCAGCCCACAGTACCTGGTTTCTGGCGAGGTGGATTGGCAGGCAGATGAGCTCTTCCAGCTTCAGCCTTCACCCCAAATGAGGGAAGTGGCAGATTACGAGAGCATGCCACCTACACCTGGGCGGATGAAGAGGCGGCACAAGTGGACAAAGCACCACTGCCTCAGATGGTGAGGGCTGACCAGGCGGAGAGCCTCCAGCCACAGGGCTGTGGAGGCCATCACCAGCCGTGCAGAAGTCATCATGCCCCTGGTCGACGGGATGAGGCTGTTCGACTCCCGGCTCAAGCGGTGCTTGAGCGTGGTCGAGTCACAGCCACCAGAGCTGATGTGTCCACGCTGACACATGAGCTGCAGCGTAACATACGCCACGTGGACACCCTGAACTGCTCAATTAAAGAGCTAGTCCTAGCCCTGGGGCTACACTCTAATCGAGTGAAAGTGAATAGCCAAAACTCAGCTGGGTTGATTACCGCCATGACCGTGTACACGGAGTCCAACATGGAATTGACTCAAACCCTGCACTCCGTGGCTGCAAGAGTATCTACATCGTTGGCCCCTACAATATCTAGACCCAGTGTGCCAACTCAGATGATTGTGCCACCCATCACTGTGCCTGCTGGCCCTGTGGCACCACCTCCCGTGCCAGTGCTCGCCGCACAGCCACAGGCCAATCAACACGCACAACCCCCGATGCCGCAGGGGCAGGCACCCAAACGTCCCCGTGGAGGAAGACGGAGGAGACGGCAAAATGTACCTCCATACCACCACAGAGAAAGGCCAGGACCCCTAGCCCCCAGAGACGACCATCAATATAGACTATAAAGAACCACATCCCTCCCCCCCCCCCTCAAACCAGAAAACGGACACAGTGGCAGCAGATGTATTACAAATATTTTTAGTTAAGTAACCGTTTATCGATGGAGTGAAATTTGACCACAAAGAACTCTTTTCATTTTATTTTCTGTGATTGTATTTCGCATTTGTCTAACGAGGACGTGAGATGCTGAGAAGGGGGTCATTTGACGGTTGAGGCAGTTTTGCTGTATATTTTGGTAATGTTGGAAATATAATTCCAACAGGAAAAAGTGATTAGATAACTAAGTGTTTTAAATTTGTACTGGTTCTATATTAATATTGTATGTTATTTCACATGTATTTTAAGATTGTTGTGAAGTACCCTAGGTATGCTAATGTAAATCTCATTTTTGTTACAGAGACGGGATTGTGGGAAGGGTGAATTAGTCACGCATATTATGGGATGGACAAAGTCAACTGTGAATTTTACAGAGAAAATTATCTTTTTTTGTACTTTTTAAACAAGCTACTTTTTGGGCAAAAGTGAGTTTAAATTATATATCTATCGTAGGGTGTAATACACTAAAATCCAAGTCAAGCCTACTCAGGATGTCTCTGTATTTTAGTGTATTAATCACCATGATCTCGGCCGCCATTTCACGTGGTGTGCTCCTGACAGGCCTTGTCAGGGGTGATATTTTGATCAGCCTATTTAGACACTAGATACCTGTATTCTGCTATTTAAATTTACATGATAATATTTTATATGTCACTTCTATGGATATGGGAGGGATGTTGTATTTTTATTTTATATATTTATGTACTTGGCTGATTTTTGCGACATGTGACGTCAGGATCAGCCCCCGTCCTATATATAAAGAGGACTGGGGCTGGTACAGACCAGTCGGGTAGGACTGCTGGCAAGTAGGTTGACTATATGTCCCCAAGCCGCAGCCCCCACTCCTGCTCCAAGCAGTAGCATCCCAGCCTGGCATACGTGCTGCTGTGAGTTTGCCTGCTTCCCCCGAGCAGTATTGAGTAGTGGTACACGCACACCGCAGGTAATTACCCCCTGTTGGTATGTGCATATATCCGCTGATATAAGCCTACCCCTGTGTGCAGTGGCGATCCGTATACCTGGCAGTCAGCTGGTATAATTTCTTATTTACGTGGTTGTAGTATTTCACTAATTCTAGGTAAGTGGTAAAGGTTTGATGATACTGCTAGGTGTCCGATTTATTGTATTTGTTTGTATTAAGTATAAAGTTTAAAAGAAAGTTATGTCGCTTAGGAAGCGAGGCTGAGACAAGGTCTCGCCACCCGTCTCACCAGTATAATAAATATACTGAGTGATCGATTCACTGTCGGACTGACTGGGGTTAGCATCCAGTGTTACGGAATAAATGTTAAAGTTAAGTTATGTCGCTTAGGAAGCGAGATTAAGGCTGAGACAAGGTCTCGCCACCCGTCTCACCAGTATAATAAATATACTGAGTGATTGATACACTGTTGGACTGACTGGGGTCAGCATCCAGTGTTACTGAGTAATTATAATGTAAGTGAAGTCGCTTGTGGAGCGATATTTAGGCTGAGGCAAGGTCTCGCCACCCGTCGCATCGGTATTATTAAGGATACTGAGTATTTTTATTATATAATGTATTTTCTTACTCCCTTTCAGTAATAACTATACTTGTACCTTTTATATGTAAAATTGAAACATGACATCTGTATAAATAAAACCTCTGTATATATTTTCATATCTACACGGACTTGTGTCTATTCAATAAAACATTAGTTATTTTACATTACCTTAAATATAAATTAAAGTAAGGATGTTTAAGTGTCAGGTTCTGCCCTGATTACTTTGAATAGAGATCGATTTGGATTTAGGAGCTGTTTAAAGCTATTTTTCGCCTTTAACTGCGTTTTATAAAAGGAGATAATTGCCTTAGTTTATTTTCACTCAATAATTATTTTATATTCCCATTACTTATGCTGATGAACTCTAGCTCTCAACCTTGTGGGCGCAGTTTACCGCTCGGCTGCGCTCCGCCCGTCCTGACAAACGTTAAGGTTGGGAGAATTCCTGACAGCTTGACCGTCACAATATCATCTGCGTATTTATGATGTTTTACTCCATGCTTACGAATTATTTGCTGGATCGGAGCAGTGTATAGTATAAAGATGACTGGGCCAAGAACTGACCCTTGCGGTACACCACACTTCAGAGGCACATGGTCTGATGTGGTTGTTTCAACCTGCACTCTTTGGGTTCGATCCTCGAGGTAGGTAGAGAACCAGGACAGAGCTTGCCCAGTTATCCCGTATTTATCTCGCAATAAACCCAAAAGTTGATTTTGATCGATTGTATCGAATGCAGCTGAGAGATCAAGCATGACAAAGAGGACTGAGTTGTATCTGTCCAAAGCACTGGAAATATCATGCTTCACCTTGAGTAGTGCAGTCTCTGTGCTATGCATGAGTTTATAGGCAGACTGGTAATCTTCCTGCAGCCCATTCATATCTAGATGGTCAGTCAGACAGTAGCCGACATTTCATGGTCCTTGATTTAATTGGAGCCTGAACGTCTAAGGCGGACCCAACAGCTAGTTCTTAATGCTGTAGTAAGGTGTTAGGATCCTGCTGTAATGGGATCTTGTTCAGCTTAATGGATAGATCATCTTCAAATTTTGTGTAGCTGAAACTACGCATATCACGTGCTAGTTTGACTTTGGGCACAGAAGAAGGATCACTTATGATCAAGTTGAACGAAACACTGAAATGATCAGATATACTGGCAGCATATACATCCGTGGTTGATATGATGGAGCTGGACGCACGTGAGATAACTAGGTCCAGGGTATGTCCTGCTTTGTGTGTCGGCTTAGTCACATGTTGTTGAAGGTTGTTTTCAGCCAACAAATCCGTCAGGGCCTTGACACCAGGGGCGTTTGGTATCTCACAGTGTAGATTAAAATCTCCTGTGATTATTAGCTCTCCTGGCACCATGGTAAGTTCATCAAGAAGGGACACAAACTCATACAGAAATGATGGTATTGAAGTATTCAGGCAATAAACTATCAGCATCCGCATTGGTGTCGAGGTATTGGTGGTTTTAACGTCTAGTAGCTCAAAGTGTTCAAATTTTTTCGACGGCAATTTGGTAAATTTATACTTTGATTTGTGTAGTAATCCTACTCCACCTCCACGCTTCACAGCTCGAAATTCTCCTACATAAGAGTATCCCGGTAGCAGCAAATCATTGAGTTTTGCAGTGTTACCTGGTTTCAGCAACGTCTCCGTGAGAAAGATAACATCGGCCTGTTGATCTAACACATGTTCTCTCACTGTGTCAGTTGTATTACAAATTGATCGTGAATTCAAAAGCAAGCATGACACATTTAATTTGCTCTCTATTGGCTGTAAAGGAATTTTAATCAAATTTTGATGATGGATCGTATTCTGATACTTCACACCCTCTCTCCTCTCTATGTGGTTGGGTCTGATGCCACTGATGATCTTAATCTGTCGACATTTTCTTACCCCACCGCGACAGCCTCGTCTCGTTGGTGGTCTTGTAGAGAGCCCTACATCACAAAGGGTTCTCCAGTTTCCAGCTTATATACGCCGTGCACGCGCGTCGATTTGGAAGGACACATCAACCAACTCCCGCCTGCTATATGTATAATCCGGCATACTCACAATGCACACACTCTGATGACCCACATTCACATCTCGCACTGCTTGTTCGTGGCACAGTGGCTCACAGTATACCACACGTGCTTCTTTGAAAACATGGATGCCAGTGCCAGCCACTCACAACCAACACTAAGAATATATAACCGCAGATTTTCCAGGTTATAGTCTACACACAGCTAGTTGTAGATAGCTAATAACAGTCCATGTAGCATTAATACCAGTTGTCAAACAATTTGAACAGTTATGTAGTATTTAACTGGCAGAAAAGACGTATATTACGCACAAAGATCACAGTCCTGCCTGCAGCCTGTGAGGCGCCACACTAATGTTAGCAATTATTTTTATAAATTATACTTTGTTAGTATTTACTTTTATAAAGTAGGCCCTATACTTTGTTACCATTATCAGATTATCTGATTATTGTGTCAGTATATGAGCCATAAACATGATTGGCTTAATTCTTACCACTAGCAACTATCCCTATAATCGCATTTCAATCAGGAAGTACCAACATGTTAAACACCAAAAACATTTTAAAGCACATTTTAATTTTAAATTGTAGAAAAAAATATAAACTATTCATAGAAAGGATCAATATAAACAATTACAGGGTAAAAAACCATGACTCCATATCTGGCCAACAATAGAACCAATGCTGGTTTAATGTTGGGCCAGTGCCGCAAACGGTTGGTCAACAATAATTTAACACTGGATAAATATCGCCTATATTCTGGGTATGGAGGTTTACCTGTTTACTGTTATCATACCTGCATACCGGTCGTGATTGGAATACATAGGAATCACACGACGTCTAGGGTACAGAAGATAATATATCACAATTGGCTAATTCAGTTTCCACTCCGCCGGCCACATTCCGTGTATGAACATGACATGTTGTAGCCACAAACACTTTGAGGGAGACCTGTTTATATGTCACTGAAATATCAGCATTCCATTCGACAAAGAAACAGCTTGGAGTGTGTCATTGATGTTGGGTTTTAAATATTAAAGCTTCCCTCGAAATTCTACTGTACAGTTCGTTCAATTTTAGTAAAATGTTGAAACATCATCACAGACGGTGGGCCAACATTGGTTCAATGTCTCGTTGGTGTTTGCTGGGTTAAGTATTTCACAGTAAACACGGCACGTGGAACCAGTTTTGCATTAATGTCGGTACACGGTCTGCGACGCTGGCCCAAAATTAGCCAAGTATTGGATCAATATGTTGTGTTTGCCGGCTTGCCAAGTTTGCAACGTGTAGTAAATGTAGAGCAAGGCCTCCGAAGTGTGCACACACTACAAAACTCCATCTTCATGAATATTTTATTTATTTATTAATATTAATCAATTTATCTGGGACTGGGAAAGACTTGGCTTGTCTATACTACGCAGTCGTGTAATTAAGGCTTCCCCCTACTAGGGGGAGGCTTTTTGTTTTTGTACGGTTTCGTCCGCCGGCGGTATTAATTCCTAGGCTGCATCAATTTTTCAGAAAGTTCGGGAAAATATTTTGGTCATGGCGGCCATCTTTAATCTTTTTTCGTAAAATTAGGACCTTGTCACCCTGATAACTTCAAAGCCGCTTATCTGATATACTCAATATTCAAAATACTGCATAGTATTATTAATTCCTAGTCTGCATCAATTTTTCAGAAAGTTCGGAAGACTATCTGGGTCATGGTGGCCATCTTTAATCTTTTTTCGTCAAATTAGGACCTTGTCACCCTAATAACTTCAAAGCTGCTTATCCGATATACTCAATATCCAACAATAAAAAAATCGGTGATTTTATTTTAGAATAATAATATGACCATATGATGTAAACATGTCCATAGACTAGAGCTGCAAAAGTTTTTTAATTTTTGTGCTTCGCATTCACCAGTTAGGCTAGATATAATGACGAAATTCCTGATTTCTAATTATTGACAACCATATAAAAAATAAGAAATACGGGAATATCGGTTGGTGCCGATAGCGTGAAGGACGCGACGTAAAACTGCGAGAAAGTAGCTCAAATAGTAACTTTAGAAATATGTCACATTGCAGGCAGGCGTAGATCTCAGGCTGGCTTAACTGTGAAATCCACCTAAGAAAGTCCCACTGCATACTTAGAGGAGCCTAAAGCGTAGGTAAGTCAACTAGGTGCTACCTAACTGAAAACGATGTGTCAAATGTGATTCGCAAATTTTATTGTTTTGATACATATTTTACACAAGATGTCATTTTTACGGAACAATAATATCATACAAATTTTGTCGAAGCCTTGAAAAATGACTTGGATTGTGTAAGTGTAAATCACGTGAAATAACAAAAATAAGCGAAATTACATAACTGACGCTAACGATATACTCTGCCATTAATTAAAGTCAATAATGGCCTCAAAATCAAAGGTTAAAAAATAGGTCAAAGGTCACAACCCCCCAAAAAGCACATCTACACCCCTAAGGGATGTGTGTGGCGATATGAATCCAGCAAACGCTTTCCGAGCTATCATCCGAAAAATGAACTTATCTTCTGCCATCAATTAAAGTCATTAATGGCCTCAAAATAAAACGTAAAAAAATAGGTCAAAGGTCACAACCCTGAAAAGGCACATGTACAACCCCTGAGGGATATGTGTATGCAATATGAAAACAATCGAGCAAATGCTTTCTGAGATATCATCCGGCATCAATTAAAGTCAATAATGGTCACAAAATTGAAGGTCAACAATTAGGTCAAAGGTCATAACCCCAAAAAGGCACATCTACACCCCGAGGGATGTGTGTGTACAGTATGAAAACAATCCAGGAAACGCTTCGTGAGATATCATCCGGAAACTGAAATTATCATCCAAAATCATATAAAGTCAATAATCACCTCGAAATCAAAGGTAAAAAATTAGTTCAAAGGTCATAACCCCCAAAAGGCACATCTACACCCCCTCAAGAATGTGTGTCTGCAGTACGAAAACAATTCAGCAAACGCTTTGCGAGATATCGTCCGGAAACTGAACTTATCATCCGCAATCAATTGAAGTCGATAATCGCCTCAAAATCAAAGGTCAAACATTAGGTCAAAGGTCATAACCCCCAGAGGGCACATCTACAGCCCCTGAGGGATTTGTGTGTGCAGTATGAAAACAATTCAGCAGACGCTTTGCAAGATATTGTCCGGAAACTGAACTTATCATCCGCAATCAATTGAAGTCAATAATCGCCACAAAATCAAAGGTAAAAAATTAGGTCAAAGGTCATAACTCCCAAAAGGCACATAAACACCCTCTGAAGGATTTGTGTGTGCAGTATGAAAACAATCCGGGAAACGCTTTGCGAAATATCGTACGGGAACTGAACTTATTAGTCGCAATCAATTAAAGTCGATAATCGCCTCAAAATCAAAGGTAAAAAACTAGGTCAAAGGTCAAAACCCACCAAAAGGCATATATACACCCCCTAAGGGATGTGTGTATGCAATACGAAAGCCATCCGGCTAGCGATTTCAGATATATCGTCCGGAAACGGAACACGGACGCACAGCCAGACATGGGTGATGACGATATACTTTTATTCCCCGCCCACGAAGTAGGGGCGGAGGAAAAAAAATTTCTGTCGACATTTTGTGAGCAGACACGTGTCAAGGTATGTAACATAATTGGGCCTAAAAAGACAAGTTTACGTGATGAGCAATTGTTAAACCACGAGCTCATTACAACATTTTATTTGTGTTTTTTTATTCCGGAATTTTGAAAATTGAATTCCCTATCTAGTAATGTATCACCTTATCTGTACATACAACTGAACAACACCTTGCACCAATAATTATGACATCAAGTGTTAGCTGGGACAGTATGTCCTATTCGTCCACAGGTGTACACATTATTTTGTCTATCTAAACTGATCCTGATAAACAGCCGTAATCATGATTTAGATATTATCACTATTCTGAGGCTTTAAACACATATCTTCAATGCGTTTCATAACAATGGGTTGTACTATATTATGAACATATGTCAAACATTGATAACATGATATTACACTTTCAAACTCTTCATCATGACACCACATAATTTCTGACATAAATCTATAGCTACATCCATTTGATCTCTTGGTCCATTGTGACTTCAGCTCAGCCATTGTATTCACACTATCGTTACAGCTTTTCTCAATTTTCATCACATTTTCATTCAGAAAGCGAACTGATTCATCTGTTGTTACTTTCTCCATCATCTCCAATCTTTTCTCTAAAATAATACCTTTCTGCTGAATTTTATCATAAACTGATTCGTTCAATAACGTCGCCAAGCTGAATTGGGATAAAAAATCAGCACAAAAATTAAGCATCTCCCGACAGTCTAAATACATCTCTGTGAAGAAGTAAATATCCAGTTGTTTCTTTAGAGGACAAACACCGGTTTTCATCATTTTCTTGAAAGTTTTCACACAATCTCTCTTTAGGAATGCCAGCTGATACTCACTAGCCAAAGGAGTCAGTATAAACACTGTATCTTCTGTAATATATATAAAAAAAATATATTAATGAAGAGATATTTGAGCGATTAAGTCACTTCTCGAATGCAGCAAACATAGCCTGCTTTCAGTATTAACCAGAGTCTTAATGAATTGTTTGCTTATATTTTTTATATATGTTTGAACTGTGAACGCAATTTTCCCAGAATTAAATTATTTATCATCTGATATACAACAAACTAGTTTCTTGATTACAGTGACATTTTATTTGGTACGCAATTTTCTGGAAATACTTTTTTTGACAGTTTGACATGTGTTTTTGTTGGCAGGAAGTGTTACATGGGACTGTAGTTGACATTTTTATGTTGAGAAGCCTTTTAACATGCATCCTAGGGTACAGTGAGTTCGTGTGGCCCGGAGAGGGGGGGGGGGTAAATACCCCACTCTTATATTACCCCTCCCCCCTTATATCACACCCTCTACCAGCACTATAATCAGTTCCAAATGCGGTCAATTGGAGTCAAAGAGCACCTGAGGCACCCCCAACTGGGTGACATTGGTTGGGGTTGCCATATTTTGGGGTACTACATCAAGGTCAGGTGAAGGTCATGTCTAGTTCAAAGCACCTGAAATATTGAATACAATTTTTTTGTACAGTTTCCATGTGTTTTTTGTTGCAAGAAAGTGTCTCACAGGACTGCATATTTTAGCTGATTTGATAAAAAATATTCAAGTAATATAGACATAGTTCAGTATTTTGTCAACAGTAAGCCACTATTAATAATAATAACAATTTACATCCATCACACTATCTTCCACTCACCAGCTATCTCCTTATTGATTCCAGGTGTTAAACACAATAACAGTTCACATACGTCACTGTATGATTTTCCACTTAGAGGAATCTCTGGCTGATTCTTTTCCTTGAACTCTGACGTCAGCAGAGCTCTCCACACAGGTGAGGCGGAGGCGAGAATAAAACGAGATGTGTATAACTTCTTTCCTTCTACTAAGAGTATGATGTCGCTGAACTCGCTAGGTGATGCTAATGGCAGCTCATCAAAAGACAGCTCTTCTTCAGGGTCACTAGACTTAATTGGAGTGAGCTGATCTTGCTATAAATCTAAAATAGCTAATTGTTATTAGTACAGCTGTTAAGGTATAAAAACCCACCATGGTGTTCAGATTGTGATAGAAGCATTCAATTTCAGACACGGTGCACTTTCATTTCCTATATCAGAGGGACACCCCACTCGATTTTGACCCATGTCATAATTCGCATATTTCAAAAGGGCCACCAAATCAAACTAAAATGGGTTTCTTTTTACATTAGATCTCGATTTGTTCCTACATTTTGTGATATTTGGATATGCTGAATCCAGCATGGTCGCCAACATCATCATATTCAAAGATTTAGGATTCAAAATATAATCTCCACAACGCTGATTAATTGAAGGTAAAATGTTATGTAAACCACAGTGATTTATTAATTTTCAAAATACATATATATAAGAATTAAATTGTATTATAATGTGTATTATTATGTGTAATGTGTATTATTCACCTGTTTCGGTCAACTTCTCCTCATTTTGAATATTCAAGTCTTCATGCATCGACAGACAGCATTCTTCAATTCCTTTGTGTATGCTTTTTATACAGTCGGTGCAACGAGCAGCTGGACTTGAAAGAAATTCACAAAAAAACCAGTGTTCCTTTTTACATCGATATTCATCAGCTCGCCAAGCATTTTTTACATGATAAAGTTTACACAATATTTTGTCACTGCGTATCTTCCATTCCTTTAGGCATTGTTCAAAGAAACAATGATATTTATAATTTTTTCCATTTTCTATCATGCCCAATCGTTTTTCAAAAGTAAAACCGTTTCTCTTGATGGCTTCATACCCATCTAATTCCTTTAACACACTCAGACTATTATGATACAGAAGCTCAGAAGCTATTGGCAGCACTTTCTCAAGGCCTTGATACTTTTCAGCTAAAACTAAGATATCCACTTGGCTTTTCAGGGTGCACTCCCTGTTCTTTAGCATCTCTATTAGACAAGTTTGACAAACTGTTTTTATAGACGCCATATTATACTCGTTAGCTAAAGGTACAATCTGAAATACTGTCTGATCTGGAATATAATGAAAAACATAATTATAAGAAAAAAAACGATTGTTCTTGAAAACATATTTTCCTACAAATATTCCAGTACAGCAGCTATAAACAATGATATCAGTGCATTTACTGTACAAATGATCACTAGTGAACATTACAATGTCCCGTTTATGTTTTATACAATACATAGAATACTAGGCCACGAAATACAGTATTTACTCACCAGTGATGTACTTGACTAGCTCACTCATATTACCATAAAACTCAATGCGCACTGCATTATTGAAATGTCGTGATATTTTTCACTCACCAGTTATCTCCTTATTGATCCCAGGTGTTATACATAATAGCAGCTCACACACATCACTGTATGATTTTCGAGGTAGCGGAATCCCCGGCTGATTCTTCTCTTTGAACTCTGACGTCAGCATAGCTCTCCATACAGATGACACGGAGGCAAGGAGAAGACGAGATGTGTATAACTTCTTTCCTTCTACCACGAGAGTGATATCGCTGAACTCGCCAGGTGCCGTAAGCTGTAGCAGTAAGTCTTCACCAGGATCAGATGAAGTTGAATTTGTCCCTCTATCCTGAAATAGTACAATTCACCCATTGTTATAATTCACAAAAAAAAATTCTTGTAGTAGGCATATTAAATTGACTTTATGTAGCAATTTCATAGGTTTGATCTTAAAATTGATTTTTGAAGTTAAAATTGGAACGGGTGATTAATTAATAAACAGGATTGTATATGCAAACAGTGTTCATTTCAGAGTGATGACACAGGTATGGAAAACACTACACTTATTCAAGATATGTTCTGCACCTCATTTATATATTGTTAAAATAGAGGATTTAAAAAATACCCCCTGGAACGAAAATCATGATTAATCGTTTATTAACGTGATGGGTGAAATTTTATGCTGGCACTGGTGAATGGGTGCCACAAAAAGTGACACCGACATGACGCAGGTCCTCCAATTAACAAAGAAGCTAAAGAAAATTATTCGGTTGTCATAGCAACCAGCTCGGATATCTTTAAGTTCAATAAGTAAAATGTCGCTAGTCGTACATATCCACCAAACAACGTTTGTTTTTATTTCTGTGTTATTATTGTTGGAACATAAGTGACGCTTTAATAGTTCACTATTAAGTTAATTTATAAGAGCGACTAGAAAAAAAATATCGATCCGTATGGCGTACCCTATTGCAGCTCTAATTACTAGAGTCCGAAGTAGCTGCAAGTTGGGTAGGCTGAGGAGGGTCCACATGCGCCGCTTTCACCAATGAAATACCATGTTACTATCATGTGTACACCAACGCGCTCTATAAGCCAATCAGATGGCGTGTGACTTTAGCGCGCATTGCCTGTAGAAATTCTTAGTTCAGTTGCTGGAATTTTCTTCCAAAAGGTTAACATGCCCATTTGTAAACGAATTCCCACCGCCTCCCCTTTTTGGCCTCCTGAAAGATTAGAAAATTTTGATCAGGTTATTCTATGCTATGTTAGTTGTATCTTTATGTTTGATTGGAACTATATGTTAATAATGCTGAAAATTCACTACATGCTAGCAATTTAAATGTAGTGAAAGATGTGATGTTAGTTAACCATTTATTACAAAGTGTTTGATTTAAAAAACATGTTCTCTCTGGGGGTGCAGGTCCCCCAATTAACAAATAAGCTAAAGGAAATCATTCAGTTGTCATAGAAACCAGCTGGGATATAGATTATGCAATGTCACCCCACGTGCGGTGACATTGCATAAGTTAAGATGCAAGAACACTGCATATTATTGCATAATTTTAGAAAGTTTGTGGTCTCGCAATTTTATCTTTAAGTTCAATAATTAAAATGTCGCCAGTCGACCATATCCACCAAACCATGTGTGTTTGTTTTTATTTGTGTGTTATTATTGTTGCGAACATAAGTGATGAAAATGACTTTTATGTAAACAGAGCAGCATATTTCGTAAATATAGCTTGCTTGTGTCTAAAACATTGACATTGAAAACATACACTAGCAAAAGGTTGTAAAATGTTGGGCCAGTGTCGCCAACATTTGGCCACCACTGTTAACTAATGAGCCTTAGGCCTATCGCACATTGCGTCATTGAAAATATACACAAAACTAGATCTTAAATTTGCATAGAAAGTATGAAAGTCTCCACCTTCCACAATTAAAAGTGTATTGCAAATGCAGTAACAATGAGGGAGTGCCATGGCTGCCATCTTGGATATGCAAATTAGCTAATTTTCTAACCCAACCGTTGCAATCTATCAGAGGGTGTTCAATTTTTTTTAAGAAGATTGGATGAATTATAGTGACTGGGCAGCGTTTACGATAATCTTGAATATGCAAATACACCTGTAGCGGACATTTTCGATATGCAAATTAGCTGCTTTTCGAACTCAACCAGAATAATTCATCAGCGGGTTTTCAAAAAAAAATCTTGAAGATCAGATGAACATCGATTACTGGAGAGCCTTCACTTCAATCTCGGACATGCAAATTAGGCCGTGGTGGCCATCTTGGATATGAAAATTAGTTGATTTTCTAAAATAAGTGGGATAATCCATCAGAGGGTGAAAAAAATCGCGAAGATTACAGGAATATTGGAGACCGGGGAGCGTTCACGTCAATCTTGCATATGCAAATTAGCTGGTTTTCGAACATCAGCAGGGTAATCCATCAGAGAGTGTTCAGAAAAAAAATTGCGAAGATCATATGAATATTGACAACTGGAGAGCGATCACGTCGATCTTGATTATGCAAATTAGCCCATGCCTGCCATCTTGGATATGCAAATCACCTGATTGTCGAACTTAAGCAGGATAATCTATCAGATGGTGTTCAGAAAAAAAATGCGGAGATAGGATGAATATTGCCGACTGGAGAGCGTTCGCATCGTCAAATTGTTGAATAATAATAACAATGAATAGCACTAAAACAATAAGTCGCCATCACATAGGCCTAGTGGATAACTGCTGCTTTAGTACACAGATAATTCATATCTGATGTATATACATGCTGCAACATAAACAGCTCTGAATTTTTCAAATGAAATACTACCTCTCTATCAGCACTAGCCGTCACTTTCATTTCATCTTCATCACCACCAGTCTCCTTAGTGATCAGCTCCTTCAGGTTGTCCATGAAGAAGTTTGGTGGCAGGTTGGTGAGGTCACCATCAGGAAGGGTCGTGACCTTTCTACAAGTAGGACAGGTCATCTTCTGGGGGTCAGTGGCTTGTGCCATGCACTTCTGTAGACATTCTACACAAAAACTATGATGGCACTGTAGAATACAGGATTCCTGCATGTCCTCCATGCATAGAGTACACTGTAGGTACTCCATCAACACAGATTTCTTAACACTGGCCATGGTGACAGAGTTAATCTGAAACAAACAAAGATAAAAAGTTTAGAATTGAATGCCATTTTGGGGTAAGACATTTTGAAATGTCAAGTCAACATATAGTGAATGGATCAACATGGCCATCGTGGACACTCGCGAGATGTCAACCCAGCATCGAAGACTGTGTTCACTAGATCAATGTAATTGACTGTGAATCCACAATATTTACAGAATATAGCTTGATGGGAAAATACACGTGATCAGACAGTGTTCGTATGGTATAAGTGCATTCTTATAGTCCAGGTGTTGTACCACCAACCACAGTGTGTGTTCCATTGGTTGTGTACATGTGCTCTGTATGCTAATAATCACAAGTTGGGGCCCTTATTGAGGGGTTATAACTGTTATAACATAAATTGGTACAGGCTGCGACACTTGAGAATTGCCTTTTTGGGTCCTTTTGCACTCACAACGCTAAGTAAACCCTTTTGTGCTCCTGAACTATTAGCTCCGGTGGTAAAGTCTACATATCCATCAATAAATGTGTAGAACATCTGGGAAGAACAGAGCCCAAAGGCACAAAAAGGACCAACTAATGATTATTGTTATATCCAGAGCATATAAGAGCATATAAGGACAATTCCTTCGAATAGTTGAGTGAATGAATGAATGAGTGAATAATGTTTTATGCCACTTTTGTGCACATATAGGTGAAACTGGGCCAGTAATTAATGAATGGGGCTTAAGGCATATAGGCTAAACTGAACCAGGAGAACCTCTTGAGAATGGTGAGATGAATGACACATGATTCGACTGCTCAAACCCGGCCCTAACTGGGCCAGGCGAATTTTTTGAGTTGGTGAGTTGAATGAGATGACACTGCCCTCCAGACACAGGATTCGAAAGTCATGCATGCATCCCTTGTTCAAACCCCGCTGACCCTAGGTCGGTTTTTCAGAGAAATATCCTTGTTTCTCCCTTCTCAATGTGACTAGGCAGTATTGGTAATGCCGGCGTCGTCGGTTGAAACCAGTCTACGGACGTTCATTTCACGCAGGGCTGCGTTCTGTGTGCTGCGCTCTCTTTCACCATCGCTGCATTAGGCCTTTGACAAACCATAAAGACTTCCCGTGATGGCTTAAAGCAGGCAGGTTATAGAAAATCGCAGACAAGCTGGTTCTACCACGCATCATGCCCCACACCAGAGACATTGTTACCGACTGCACATCGTAAGCTATAGCAGCGATCCTAATGGTGACCGTCTTGGCCCTCAGTGTGTGTTAAGGAAGAAAGATGGATACTTTTTGATTGCGTCGCAAGATAAGCCACAACCCCACGACGGTCTACGACGGCTGAGATGGGCCACGACTAGAACTGAACATGTTTGACGCAACGAAAATCGATGTGGGAGTGGCCACACCACTGAAATTATCGTTGCCATATTGATATTATATAATAGCCAGCATGGCCGGTACATAGGAGACAAAAAATTGAGATACTCTTTCCAATGGAATGGTATGTTTAAGGGTCTCAAATATGTATATCCTGCCTCGCGAGTGCAAAATTCACCAGAAATGAATGTTTAAAATAGCCAGAAAAGAGTTGCATAAAAAGTAAGATGTTTTTAGCATTACATTTCATAAGTTTCCAAATGCAGTTGGTTTGAAGACTTTTATTAACTGCCCACATGGGGTTTCCCATCATTGCAAATTTGTCACAAAACGTTTTTTTTTCAAACTTTGGGGATCCCCCCGTCATAGTCAATCACTTTAAAGTTTCCAAATTGTCACATTCCATAGCCAGTATGTTTGTATTGGTATGTAGGAGATAAAACAATTGAGAGGCCTCTTTCAATAAAATGGCTGATTAAAGGTCTCAAATATGTCTACTCGTTAATGACATATTAATATTTTCCTTAATTTGAATATCCCTGAACTGCAGAATTTTACGTAAATGTAGGCCTATGTTATCTTGCTAGAATCCAATCATCTGTGTTGCGGAAAAATGGTACGAAAAAATTCAGACCTCCAAGCTTATTATTTGTTAAGATATTCTACTGTGAACATAGCTCCAGAATGAACGTTCTCCATATTTTGGGTAGAATCGACCAACACTAGGCATGCTTATATGGCCATATCTCAAAACATATTTGGACTACAGGACTTAAACTTCACATTTGTTCATCTGAATAGTTGTGGAACAACCTGTGCAAATCCGAGACAAAGTATGTGGGGCCTTCGTTGAATTGACGTTGACTGACCCTAAACAGCACTCCTTCTCCTTCGGTTCGGATATTTGTCATCGTGATTGTGCATATACGGAGCTTCAAACTGTTCAAAAGAATGGAGTGTACAGTGCTGTCTATGGTACTGTGCACTATAAGGAACCCTTGAAGTCATTCGAAATAAGAGTAGGGCATAGTCCCGGTTTCTGGCTTCCTTCTGTCGCGATATTGCCATGATTGTGCAGAAAACGACGTAAAATAATATTAATTTATTCACTCCTTCTCCTCGACCTGAGTGTTTGATACTATCGACACGAGGGCGGCATTACAGGAGAGTGGCCGAGGTGAATATCTCAGAGACAGGAGTCAAGCTGTTCCACTGTAGAAAGACAATCCGCTGACATGAGGGTCCCCCAAAGCTCTATACTGTGACTCTTCTGTTTTCAATATAAACTATTTCGCCGGCTCGTATCACCAGAAGACACAGTCTGTCGTACCATCTGTATGTTGATGATACACAACTCTACATAGAGCTATGTCGTGACAACAACTCTTCACATATTAGAGTGGAGCGGTGTGTGGCTGACAGTGGAGTGGATACAGAATAATATGCTGATGTTAAATGATGACGAAACAGTTTTTGAACTCCCTCAAAGTGTGATAGTAGGAAACAACAGCATATCACCATCAAAGACTGCAAGGAACCTAGGTGTGATTTTTGATACCACCATGTCATTCAGGAAGCATATTACAGGCATGTCACTTCGTGCCATAGGTCGCATCAGAAGATACCTTGATCGCCAGAGCACTAAGCAGCTTGTGATATCACGTCTGAATGACTGCAACAGTATTTTTTACGGTCTGCCAGATAATCTACTAAAGCAGCTGCAGTGTTCCGTGTACAGAATGCCAGGATGGTCATGAAGTGCTACAAACGCGACCATATAACACAACTACTAAAGCAGCTCTACTGGCTACCTGTGCACGCTGGCATCGAGTGTAAGGTCAACTTTCTCACATTTAAATACCTCAACAACTTGGCTTCTACTTATCTGGCAGATTTAATAACAAACTAGAAGATAATTTTGAGTTTTTGTCGGCCATTTTAAATTTTGTTGGGCTATTTTTATTATGACAGATTTATCGGAATTTTGTTCAGTTTTTTTTAGCAGCCATTTTGAATTGGAATTTCATATTTCACACTTCAGAATTTAAATTTCATCAATCAAAAGTCCCCACTGAGCTTTTTTAATTTCATACAGATATATATTTGTTTGCGAAATGGAAACACATTCAGAGGGTGCAGTAAACACATTGATATGTCTCTCTGTTGACTGAACATGCTGAATGTTGTATCACTTCTGCGACGGTAGCCCAACATTAAAACAACATTGGGTCGACGTTTTGTGTTTGATAGAATTACAACTGTTTTAATAGTCAAGTGTAGCACTTAAATGGTTACTAATGTCAATAGTAAACACTCAAGGTTGATTCAATGGTGGGCATCGGTCTGCAAGACTGGCCCTGCATTAAAACAACATTAGGCAAATACAATTTGATAATCATATCTAGCATTTAAAGGGTTAATAGGGTGATCCAACCTGTACAGACTGCTCGCATCGACATCGACATCGACCCACACGTAGGAATCCAGAAAATCATGAATAAATCCAGAAGAACAACTGGGAATTCATAAAAAAAAAGTCATAGCAATAAACCTCAATACCTAAGGATAAGGATCATAGTGCCAAGGTTTGAAGTCGATCGAACAAAAAGTCAAGGAGAAATAGGACATCATAGCCCCCGACATGTACATCATTGACCCAACATTGATTAACACTTAGAGATCCAGAAAATCCTTAATAAATCCAGAACAACAAATGGGAATTCTGCAAAAAATATATAGAATACCGGCTGATTATCTGAGAAACATTTTGTTAAAACTGAAAGTTGATTGTATGAAAACTCAGAGACAAATAACAGTCTAAGAGAAATAACTAAGGCAAACTCAATATATTTGGGCCTAGCGCAAACATAACTAGAAGGGAATCGTGACTTTTCAAGTAACAATATTGTTTGGACTTGGTTTTATGTATTTTTTGGCAGCCATTTTGTATTTTGTTGGGTTATTTTTATTATGACAGATTGATTGAGATCTTGCTTATGTTTTTTTGGCAGCCAATTTGAATTGGAATTTTAGACTTCAGAATTCGGACTTCAGACTTCAAATACAAACTTGGAAGTAAGAAGTACAAATTCTGAAGTAGGAAGTACAAATTATGAAGTAGGAAATCTAAACTCGGAAATAGTGAGTATCAATTCGAAAGTAGGAAGTACAAATTCCGAAGTAGGAGCTACAAATTTGGAAGTACAAAGTATTATAAGGAATGCCACCCCTCTGACCTCCCCAAAGCCACAAATGGTAAAAATTAAACAAGCATGTTCTGATAAGCAGTTTGTACAAGCCAGGGTTTCCCCCAAAGCGTCCAAGCGTCACGGCACCATGATGCTTAAGTTTTTTACCCTGACGCTTCAGTAAGTGCCGTGACGCTTCAGTAAGTGCCGTGACGCTTCAGGAAATTCCGTACAACATTGGCATCGTGTTGCGATGTCCAGCGATACAGATCAACGTTAGATCTTACAGCATTGCATTGCCCTACTGTATTGCCGCCTGGCAGTGCGTGGCTCGTCTGTGCGCATGCCCAGTGGTCATATGATGTCACGTGGTCAGGCACTGTTGGCGGGTCTATCAGCGTGTAGCTGGCTGCATGCGCCCAGCAAACATGATACAGTATAGTACGTGTAGTACGTTGACGTAATGGTGACTTAATGTTGGTCCATCGTCTGCAACGCTGGCTCAACATTAAAGCGCGTTGTTCCACCTGCAGTGTTTGCCGCGATAACAGAGCATACACCTGGTGTGACACAATCTTCTACCGTGTCTACATGAACCCAACGTCAACACAGCATTGTTTAGGCAATGAAGCGTGCTGGTTGAGATCAGTTGGGGTGTAACTTATGATATTCTCAGAAAGCAAAACGAGTGATGCTGACCTTGTTTGTGTTCATTAAAGGCTGGGCCGATGTCACCAGATGCTTGTATTTAAACCAACTTGTTTTCTTGTATTAGCAAGTTCTGATGATAATCCAACGGCGTGGCACTGATCTGTTAAGGCCTAATTAATTTATTTCTCAACCACAAACAAACAGCATGCTATTGAACAGATCTTGTAGTTGTATTGACCGATTTTGAATCATTACGTTATGCCTAGTGTCTAATGGTCTGAAGATTTTTTCGAATTCATTTTTGTGTATAAAATGTAGGCAAGGGTGAAGCGTACATGTTACCAAAAACAACTAAGTAAAATATTGAAAAATCGACGAGATACATTCTGGTGGAAATGGTTTTAAAAATTGAAAAGTGTCTTAAAAATCCTTATTTGTCCAAATTTATGCAGATCACCGATCACGATTGCTACAAGATTTGGTACAGTTTTTCACAGTGATCATGGTGATATGATACCACACAGTGTCATATATTAAATGAATCGCAATAAAAATGACTGCATTATGAGAAATACGACCCCTCCGACCTTCCCAAAGCTGTCGTGAACAAACTACAAATGTTAACAATACAACACAAATATTCAAATAACTAGTTTGTACAAGCAAACATGTTACCAAAAACAGATTTGTAAATTCGAGGAGATACAGGCTGGTGAAAATTGTTTTAAAAAATACCGTGCAAGTACTCAAATACCTCTCGGCTCATGCAGTGACTCTATATATGCCAGGTTTCAAGGCAATTAATTGAAAATAAGAACGATTTATTATAATTGATAAAACCAAAATGGCTGTCGCAGCCTCACAATACTAATAGACTCGCAGACCCCGAAAACCTATATATATACCAGGTTTCGAGGGAATTCTAAAAAAAAAATTGTCGCCAGGTGGCGGCCATTTTGATTATCGGTGGAAAGCTGAAATTCTAATCAGGTCATCTCCATACTCATGGGTAACTTCACATACAAAATTGTAGAGATCCAATAATTATTTTTTAAGTTATTGCGTTAACAAGGAATTTTGTAATTTAAAAATAAAGACGGACGCCATAGCCTCGTTTTCGGTTGCACGCGGAAACGGACAATGCCAACAGACTCGCAGACCCTGAAAACCTATATATACCAGATTTCAAGGGAATTATGAAAAAAAAATTAGTAAAAAAAAAAAATTTGGTCGCCAGATGGTGGCCATTTTGATTATCGGTGGGAAGTTGAAATCTAATCAGGTGATCTCCATACTCATGGGTAGCTTCACGTAAAAATTGGAGAGATCCAATAATTATTTTTCAAGTTATTTTGTTAACAAGAATTTTTTTTAATTTTTGACCTTGACCTTTGACCTATAACCTTGACCTTGGGCAAAGAAAAGTGCCAGGAGGGGTTGAATGTTTGTATGAATTATGAATTTAATCTGTTGCACCATGTTGGTGTAGTAGCCGAAAGAGTGTGTGCGGCGGCGGCGACAGCGGCGGAGACGGCGCACGGAGGGGACGACAATACCCCTTCGGACCCAACGGGCCGAGGGGTGAAAAGTGCGAAGTGACTTAAAAATCTTAAATTGTCTAAATTTATACAGATCACCAATCACCAATCACAAGCTTTGTTACAGCTCTTCAGTGATATGATGCCACACTGTGTCATATTCTGGGTGAATCTTAATAAAAATGACTGAGCTACTGCGATTTACGGGCGATGATAATGTATTATGACTGAAACACCACTGTCTGGGATGCTGACCCGGCATTGAAACATTACTGAATAAATGTATTTTAATGATTATATGAAGGGGTGCTCAAAGGCTGTCGATATAGAGTCGCCTATAACAAAAGGCCCTTATTGACCTGTCAAGAATCCAATAAATGGGGCTTCACCAGACATGTACGTCATTGAACCGACATTGATCCACATACTGATCGAGAGATCCTGAATAAATCCGGCAGAACAGCTGTAAATTCTAAAAAAAACGTCATAGCACAAACCTTCAATACCTAAGGATCATTGTGCCAATGTTTGAAGTCGATTGGATAAAAACTCAAGGAGAAATATCCCATCAAATTTTACATTGATCCACATAGTGATCCAGAATATCCTGAATGAATCCGGACGAACAACTGGGAATTCTTAAGGAAGATATAGCACACTTCCCCAATACCTAAGGATCGAGGTTTGAGGTTGATTGGATGAAAACTCAGGGAAAAATAGTACCCCAATTTTTGGACATAAAGGAATAAAAAAGAGAAAGAACCAAATAAAACTCAATATATTTGAACACAGTTCAAAGATATTTATTATCCAGCTCCGCTCAGCTGACAAAAGCCTACCTGTGGTACTTCCTTCAGACAAGAAACATTATAAAAGACAAGCTTCATCGGTAGCTAACAAACAGCTAGGAAAACGTGGGGACGTATTTAGGTATGTGTCATAACATAATATTTTATTATATATATATATATATATATATATATATCAATATAAATTATGATATAAATGTATATTCAACACATCTCAAAACTGATACATTTAAGTGATATCAATCCAGACTCACCTTTACTCGGCATGTAGTAAAATATAGTTCACAATAAATATGTTCAGTGGTGAGATTTCTGTATCAGGAAGACGTTTCTGTCCCCCTATCTTATTAACACAGGTGTTCGTTCTGACGGCCAGCGTAAAAAATCAACCTATTGATCCAATGGTTTCAACAATGTACACATATAATATTTACCCAGTCATTCTGAGTCTTGGATTGCTAAATTAGTTTTATCGGGGAATCAACGTTTTCCAAGAAATGGCGGTCAAATACCCGCGCCATATTAACTACCTAATCAGCGGTTCCTCGCATGAGCTGAGCATGTGTAAATGGAAATGATTTTTTCTAATCATAATACACCTTTTATCGACCTGAATAATCTTAGACATGAGCCTCTAACGGAATCTCTGTGCTTTTGTACAGTCGCAAACTGTGACTGAAATGTTCAGTTCAGTCACAGTTTGGGCTACTGGCGATAGGCCTACGTGCAAACACATACTTATATAAAACCTACATGATCACCTGATCACTGCTGGAGTGTTTCTCACTTTATATTTAGGCCATGTAATTATATAGGGTACCGTCACACTTCAGTGCTCAGAGGCGCGATAACCAAACAGACTGGGCGTTCACAAACTTATACCGTGCGATTGACAAACACTGATCCTAATAGAGATCGCTATTTTGAGCTAGCTAAACACGGGACGCTGACATAATGTTGGTTTAATGTTGGTCAACCATCTGCGACGCTGGCCCAACATTAAAGCAACATTGGTTCAACGTCTCGTTTCAGCTGGGAATTGTATTGGGAAAAACCTAGGTTGTGTATTACTACTTCAGGATGATGATGTCTAACTAAAATGTACGTTGGAATGATTTGATAAAATATGGCATGAGAGGGACGTGGCACAACGGTTAAAGGGTGTGGCTCTATAAACGCCACTGCCTTTGGTACGGGTTCAAACCCCGCTTGGTGCAGGTTTTCAAAGCGATATCATGTTTCTCACCTCTCAGCATTGAACATTGTTTTGATGTTTGTGTCCTTGTGCAAGGCATTTTATCCCCAATGCTTCATGTGACTCGGATGTAAATGACTGGTAGGACAGAGATGAAAATGTGTACCATGAGGTCAATGCGCCGAAAACGCTGCAGGCCTATATGCTATCCGTGGAGTTGAAATGGCACATGATGAACAGGTCCAGTGGATAGGCTGTAAAATGTAAAAAAGTCGGATGATAAGCAGTAAACACAAATCATTGACCTAATGTTGTTTCAATGCTGGCTAAATCTAAATTTACTTCTCCCTGTAGCCTACTGGCGATTTGGTCAGTGTCTCGTGTTTGCTGGATAAGTTTCCAGACTTGATATGAGGCTATATATCTGAAACTATATCTTTACTTCCTCCCAGATTCTGATATATGCCGCAGTATTGAAAGCAATGCACAATCACACGTATCAATCAATGAATATCAATCAATCAATGAATAAAACTTTTATAGCGCCTATATCCCGAGCGGACCGAGCTCAGAGGCGCACAAATTCGTAGCGTGATCATGTTTTCATAATCGAGGCCAAAGCAGGTTCGTCAACAGGGAGCCAGGTTGCTGAGGAGCTAGGGTGTAGTGTTTCATGTGTGATTTTTATCATCGTAGAAATAACCTTATTCTAAATAATAGGTGTGTATTCCTCCACATAGGCCTACATTACTATATGCCTGTCAGTGACGGACATATCCCAGCAAACACTTGATATAAATCACCCCAAACAACAACAATGTTGGGCCAGCGTGTCAGACGTAAGACCAACATTGAGCCAGCATTGGATCCACATCTCGTGTTGGTTGGGATGAGTTATCTGACACATAATGGTAACAGTAATTCAACACACAAAACCATTCTAAAAATGAACACAACATCCTCAAATATCAGACAAATATCTGCCTGAACTTGTCTGACCTTGCACAGCTCTTTTCAAGTGTAGGCCTACTTGCATTAATGTTATCAAGCGTACTTGCTTAAATATTTTTTGAACTTACATCGATGTGTTTGAACTATCTGTAAAGTTGATGTCACCTGTGGGCTACGGTAGGCACGGTGTGTTTCAGCTGTGATATCTGCATCGATATTTAAACAAAGTCCAACCACCCACCCTCCCTGGATACATACACCCTCACCACGAGCAAGCAGTCATCGATTCCCTTTTCTATAATTTGTGAGCTTTTTTACCCCATATTGAACAGCGAATTCAATGTTAAGTAATACGGGATGGTACTGTTTATGAATCGAACAGAAAGCTTCAGATTGTGTAATGTTAGCAATTATTTTTATAAATTATACTTTGTTAGCATTTACTTTTATAAAGTAGGCCATATACTTTGTTACCATTATCTGATTATTGTGTCAGTATATGAACCATAAACATGATTGTCTGCAATGCTTACCAATCAGGAAGTACCAAACATGTTAAACACCAAAAACATTTTAAAGCACGTTTTAATTTTAAATTGTAGAAAAAAATATAAACTATTCATAGAAAGGATTAATATAAACAATTACAGGGTAAAAAACCATGACTCCATATCTGGCCAACAATAGAACCAATGCTGGTTTAATGTTGGGCCAGTGCCGCAAACGGTTGGTCAACATTAATTTAACACTGGATAAATATCTCCTATTTTCTGGGTATGGAGGTTTACCTGTTTACTGTTATCATACCTGCATACCGGTCGTGATTGGACTACATAGGAATCACACCACGTCTAGAGTACAGAAGATAATATATCACAGTTGGCTAATTCAGTTTACACTCCGCCCCGCCACATTCCGTGTATGAACATGACATGTTGGAGCCACACACACTATGAGGGAGACCTGTTTATATGTCACTGAAATATCAGCATTCCATTCGACAAAGAAACAGCTTGGAGTGTATCATTGAAGTTGGGTTTTAAATATTAAAGCTTCCCCCGAAATTCTACTGTACAGTTCGTTCAATTTGAGTAAAATGTTGAAACATCATCACAGACGGTGGGCCACCATTGGTTCAATGTCTCGTTGGTGTTGGCTGGGTTAAGTATTTCACAGTAAACACGGCACGTGGAACCAGTTTTGCATTAATGTTGGTACACGGTCTGCGACGCTGGCCCAAAATTAGCCCAGTATTGGATCAATATGTTGTGTTTGCCGGCTTGTCAAGTTTGCAACGTGTAGTAAATGTAGAGCAAGGCCTCCGAAGTGTGCACACACTACAAAACTCCATCTTCATGATTATTTTATTTATTTATTAATATTATTCAATTTATCTGGGACTGGGAAAGACTTGGCTTGTCTATACTACGAAGTCGTGTAATTAAGGCTTCCCCCTACTAGGGGGAGGCTTTTTGTTTTTGTACGGTTTCGTCCGCCGGCGGTATTAATTCCTAGGCTGCATCAATTTTTCAGAAAGTTCGGGAAAATATTTTGGTCATGGCGGCCATCTTTAATCTTTTTTCGTAAAATTAGGACCTTGTCACCCTGATAACTTCAAAGCCGCTTATCTGATATACTCAATATTCAAAATACTGCATAGTAGTATTAATTCCTAGCCTGCATCAATTTTTCAGAAAGTTCGGAAGACTATCTGGGTCATGGCGGCCATCTTTAATCTTTTTTCGTCAAATTAGGACCTTGTCACCCTGATAACTTCAAAGCTGCTTATCCGATATTCTCAATATCCAACAATAAAAAAATCTGTGATTTTATTTTAGATTAATAATATGACCATATGATGTAAACATGTCCATAGACTAGAACTGCAAAAGTTTTTTTATTTTTGTGCTTCGCATTCACCAGTTAGGCTAGATATAAAGACGAAATTCCTGATTTCTAATAATTGACAACCATGTAAAAAATAAGAAATACGGGAATATCGGTTGGTGCCGATAGCGTGAAGGACGCGACGTAAAACTGCGAGGAAGTGGCTCAAATAGTAACTTTAGAAATATGTCACATTGCAGGCAGGCGTAGATCTCAGGCTGGCTTAACTGTGAAATCCACCTAAGAAAGTCCCGCCGCATACTTAGAGGAGCCTAAAGCGTGGGTAAGTCAACTAGGTGTTACCTAACTGAAAACGATGTGTCGAATGTGATTTGCAAATTTTATTGTTTTGATACATATCTTACACAAGATGTCATTTTTACGGAACAATGATATCTTACAAATTTTGTCGAAGCCTTGAAAAATGACTTGGATTGTGTAAGTGTAAATCACGTGAAATAACAAAAATAAGCAAAATTACATAACTGGTGGTCATTAATTAAATAGTATATTATGTGCTAATTTTGTTAATAAAAATAATGCCAAGTGATCCTACTTATTCTATTACGTAGTCAAGCGTATTTGAATATAACACCCGCACATGTCTCCATAGAGTTCTCGTGGCATATACAGATACAGACAATGTATATTAACAAGAGCGCTGACGCTAACGATATTCTCTGCCATTAATTAAAGTCAATAATGGCCTCAAAATCAAAGGCTAAAAAATAGGTCAAAGGTCACAACCCCCCAAAAAGCACATCTACACCCCTAAGGGATGTGTGTGGCAATATGAGTCCAGCAAACGCTTTCCGAGCTATCATCCGAAAAATGAACTTATCTACTGCCATCAATTAAAGTCATTAATGGCCTCAAAATAAAACGTAAAACAATAGGTCAAAGGTCACAACCCTGAAAAGGCACATGTACAACCCCTGAGGGATATGTGTATGCAATATGAAAACAATCGAGCAAATGCTTTCTGAGATATCATCCGGCATCAATAAAAGTCAATAATGGCCTCAAAATTGAAGGTCAACAATTAGGTCAAAGGTCATAACCCCAAAAAGGCACATCTACACCCTGAGGGATGTGTGTGTACAGTATGAAAACAATCCAGGAAACGCTTCGTGAGATATCATCCGGAAACTGAAATTATCATCCAAAGTCATATAAAGTCAATAATCACCTCGAAATCAAAGGTAAAAAATTAGTTCAAAGGTCATAACCCCCAAAAGGCACATCTACACCCCCTCAAGACGATTTGCAAGATATCGTCCGGAAACTGAACTTATCTTCCGCAATCAATAGAAGTCAATAATCGCCTCCAAATCAAAGGTCAAACATTAGGTCAAAGGTCATAACCCCCAAAAGGCACATCTACAGCCCCTGAGGGATTAGTGTGTGCAGTATGAAAACAATTCAGCAGACGATTTGCAAGATATCATCCGGGAACTGAACTTATCATCCGCAATCAATTGAAGTCAAGAATCGCCTCAAAATCAAAGGTAAAAAATTAGGTCAAAGGTCATAACTCCCAAAAGGCACATAAACACCCTCTGAAGGATTTGTGTGTGCAGTATGAAAACAATCCGGGAACGCTTTGCGAGATATCGTACGGAAACTGAACTTATTATACGCAATAAATTAAAGTCGATAATCGCCTCAAAATCAAAGGTAAAAAACTAGGTCAAAGGTCAAAACCCACCAAAAGGCACATATACACCCCCTAAGGGATGTGTGTATGCAGTACGAAAGCAATCCGGCTAGCGATTTCAGATATATCGTCCGGAAACGAAACACGGACGCACGACCAGACATGGGTGATGACGATATATTTTTATCCCCCCCCCCCCACGAAGTAGGGGCGGAGGATAAAAAATTTCTGTCGACATTTTGTGAGCAGACACGTGTCAAGGTATGTAACATAATTGGGCCTAAAAAGACAAGTTTACGTGATGAGCAATTGTTAAACCACGAGCTCATTACAACATTTTATTTGTGTTTTTTTATTCCGGAATTTTGAAAATTGAATTCTCTATCTAGTAATGTATCACCTTATCTGTACATACAACTGAACAACACCTTGCACCAATAATTATGACATCAAGTGTTAGCTGGGACAGTATGTCCTATTCGTCCACAGGTGTACACATTATTTTGTCTATCTAAACTGATCCTGATAAACAGCCGTAATCATGATTTAGACATTATCACTATTCTGAGGCTTTAGACACATATCGTCAATGCGTTTCATAACAATGGGTTGTACTATATTATGAACATATGTCAAACATTGATGACATGATATTACACTTTCAAACTTTTCATCATGACACCACCTAATTTCTGACATAAATCTATAGCTACATCCATTTGATCTCTTGGTCCATTGTGACTTCAGCTCAGCCATTGTATTCACACTATCGTTACAGCTTTTCTCCATTTTCATCACATTTTCATTCAGAAAGCGAACTGATTCATCTGTTGTTACTTTCTCCATCATCTCCAATCTTCTCTCTAAAATAATACCTTTCTGCTGAATTTTATCATAAACTGATTCGTTCAATAACGTCGCCAAGCTGAATTGGGATAAAAAATCAGCACAAAAATTAAGCATCTCCCGACAGTCTAAATACATCTCTGTGAAGAAGTAAATATCCAGTTGTTTCTTTAGAGGACAAACACCTGTTTTCATAATTTTCTTGAAAGTTTTCACACAATCTCTCTTTAGGAATGCCAGCTGATACTCACTAGCCAAAGGAGTCAGTATAAACACTGTATCTTCTGTAATATATATAAAAAAAATATATTAATGAAGAGATATTTGAGCGATTAAGTCACTTCTCGAATGCAGCAAACATAGCGTGCTTTCAGTATTAACCAGAGTCTTAATGAATTGTTTGCTTATATTTTTTATATATGTTTGAACTGTGAACGCAATTTTCCCAGAATTAAATTATTTATCATCTGATATACAACAAACTAGTTTCTTTATTACAGTGACATTTTATTTGGTACGCAATGTTCTGGAAATACTTTTTTTGACAGTTTGACATGTGTTTTTGTTGGCGGGAAGTGTTACATGTTACATAACATTTTTGGGTTGAGAAGCCTTTTAACATGCATCCTAGGGTACAGTGAGTTCGTGTGGCCTGGAGAGGGGGGGGGGTAAATACCCCACTCTTATATTACCCCTCCCCCCTTATATCACACCCTCTACCAGCACTATAATCAGTTCCAAATGTGGTCAATTGGAGTCAAAGAGCACCTGAGGCACCCCCAACTGGGTGACATTGGTTGGGGTTGCCATATTTTGGGGTACTACATCAAGGTCAGGTGAAGGTCAAAGATCAAAGCACCTGAAATATTGAATACAATTTTTTTGTACAGTTTCCATGTGTTTTTTTGTTGCAAGAAAGTGTTTCACAGGACTGCATATTTTAGCTGATTTGATAAAAAATATTCAAATAATATAGACATAGTTCAGTATTTTTTCAACAGTAAGCCACTATTAATAATAATAACAATTTACATCCATCACACTATCTTCCACTCACCAGCTATCTCCTTATTGATTCCAGGTGTTAAACACAATAACAGTTCACATACGTCACGGTATGATTTTCCACTTAGAGGAATCTCTGGCTGATTCTTCTCCTTGAACTCTGACGTCAGCAGAGCTCTCCACACAGGTGAGGCGGAGGCGAGAATAAAACGAGATGTGTATAACTTCTTTCCTTCTACTAAGAGTATGATGTCGCTGAACTCGCTAGGTGATGCTAATGGCAGCTCATCAAAAGACATCTCTTCTTCAGGGTCACTAGACTTAATTGGAGTGAGCTGATCTTGCCACAAATCTAAAATAGCTAATTGTTATTAGTACAGCTGTTAAGGTATAAAAACCCACCATGGTGTTCAGATTGTGATAGAAGCATTCAATTTCAGACACGGTGCACTTTCATTTCCTATATCCGAGGGACACCCCACTCGATTTTGACCCATGTCATAATTCGCATATTTCAAAAGGGCCACCAAATCAAACTAAAATGTTAGATCTCGATTTGTTCCTACATTTTGTGATATTTGGATATGCTGAATCCAGCATGGTCGCCAACATCATCATATTCAAAGATTTAGGATTCAAAATATAATCTCCACAACGCTGATTAATTGAAGGTAAAATGTTATGTAAACCACAGTGATTTATTAATTTTCAAAATACATTTATATAAGAATTAAATTGTATTATAATGTGTATTATTATGTGGAATGTGTATTATTCACCTGTTTCGGTCAACTTCTCCTCATTTTGAATATTCAAGTCTTCATGCATCGAAAAGCAGCATTCTTCAATTCCTTTTTGTATGCTTTTTATACAGTCTGTGCAACGAGCAGCTGGACTTGAAAGAAATTCACCAAAAAACCAGTGTTCCTTTTTACATCGATATTCATCAGCTCGCCAAGCATTTTTTACATGATAAAGTTTACACAATATTTTGTCACTGCGTATCTTCCATTCCTTTAGGCATTGTTCAAAGAAACAATGATGTTTATAATTTTTTCCATTTTCTATCATGCCCAATCGTTTTTCAAAAGTAAAACCGTTTCTCTTGATGGCTTCATACCCATCTAATTCCTTTAACACACTCAGACTATTATGATACAGAAGTTCAGAAGCTATTGGCAGCACTTTCTCAAGGCCTTGATACTTTTCAGCTAAAACTAAGATATCCACTTGGCTTTTCAGGGTGCACTCCCTGTTCTTTAGCATCTCTATTAGACAAGTTTGACAAACTGTTTTTATAGACGCCATATTATACTCGTTAGCTAAAGGTACAATCTGAAATACTGTCTGATCTGAAATATAATGAAAAACATAATTATAAGAAAAAAAAACGATTGTTCTTGAAAACATATTTTTCTACAAATATTCCAGTACAGCAGCTATAAACAATAATATCAGTGCATTTACTGTGCAAATGATCACTAGTGAACATTACAATGTCCCGTTTATGTTTTATACAATACATAGAATACTAGGCCACGAAATACAGTATTTACTCACCAGTGATGTACTTGACTAGCTCACTCATATTACCCTAAAACTCAATGCGCACTGCATTATTGAAATGTCGTGATATTTTTCACTCACCAGTTATCTCCTTATTGATCCCAGGTGTTATACATAATAGCAGCTCACACACATCACTGTATGATTTTCCAGGTAGCGGAATCTCCGGCTGATTCTTCTCTTTGAACTCTGACGTCAGCATAGCTCTCCACACAGATGACACGGAGGCAAGGAGAAGACGAGATGTGTATAACTTCTTTCCTTCTACCACGAGAGTGATATCGCTGAACTCGCCAGGTGCCGTAAGCTGTAGCAGCAAGTCTTCACCAGGATCAGATGAAGTTGAATTTGTCCCTCTATCCTGAAATAGTACAATTCACCCAGCATTGTTATAATTCACAAAAAAAAATTCTTGTAGTAGGCATATTAAATTGACTTTATGTAGCAATTTCATAGGTTTGATCTTAAAATTGATTTTTGAAGTTAAAATTGGAACGGGTGAATAATTAATAAACAGGATTGTATATGCAAACAGTGTTCATTTCAGAGTGATGACACAGGTATGGAAAACACTACACTTATTCAAGATATGTTCTGCACCTCATTTATATATTGTTAAAATAGAGGATTTCAAAAATACCCCCTGGAACGAAAATCATGATTAATCGTTTATTGACGTGATGGGTGAAATTTTATGCTGGCACTCGTAAATGGGTGCCACAAAAAGTGACACCGACATGGCGCAGGTCCTCCAATTAACAAATAAGCTAAATAAAATTATTCGGTTGTCATAGCAGCCAGCTCGGATATCTTTAAGTTCAATAATTAAAATGTCGCTAGTCGACAATATCCACCAAACCACGTTTGTTTTTATTTCTGTGTTATTATTGTTGGAACATAAGTGACGCTTTAATAGTTCACTATTAAGTTAATTTATGAGAGCGACTAGAAAAAAAATATCGATCCGTATGGCGTACCCAATTGCAGCTCTAATTACTAGAGTCCGAAGTAGCTGCAAGTTGGGTAGGCTGAGGGGGGTCCACATGCTCCGCTTTCACCAATGAAATACCATGTTACTATCATGTGTACACCAACGCGCTCTCTAATCCAATCAGATGGCGTGTGACTTTAGCGCGTATTGCCTGTAGAAATTCTTAGTTCAGTTGCTGGAATTTTCTTCCAAGGTTAACATGCTTATTTGTAAACGAATTCTCACTGCCTCCCCTTTTTGGCCTCCTGAAAGATTAGAAAATGTTGATCAGGTTATTCTATGCTATGTTAGTTGTATCTTTATGTTTGATTGGAACTATATGTTAATAATGCTGAAAATTCACTACATGCTAGCAATTTAAATGTAGTGAAAGATGTGATGTTAGTTAACCATTTCTTACAAAGTGTTTGATTTAAAATACATGTTCTCTCTGGGGGCACAGGTCCCCCAATTACCAAATAAGCTAAAGAAAATCATTCAGTTGTCATAGCAACCAGCTGGGATATAGATTATGCAATGTCACCCCACGTGCGGTGACATTGCATAAGTTAAGATGCAAGAACATTGCATATTATTGCATAATTTTAGAAAGCTTGTGGTCTCGCAATTTTATCTTTAAGTTCAATAATTAAAATGTCGCCAGTCGACCATATCCACCAAACCATGTGTGTTTGTTTTTATTTGTGTGTTATTATTGTTGCGAACATAAGTGATGAAAATAACTTTTATGTAAACAGAGCAGCATATTTCGTAAATATAGCTTGCTTGTGTCTAAAACATTGACATTGAAAACATACACTAGCAAAAGGTTGTAAAATGTTGGGCCAGTGTCGCCAACATTTGGCCACCACTGTTAACTAATGAGCCTTAGGCCTATCGCACATTGCGTCATTGAAAATCTACACAAAACTAGATCTTAAATTTGCATAGAAAATATGAAAGTCTCCACCTTCCACAATTAAAAGTGTATTACAAATGCAGTAACAATGAGGGAGTGCCATGGCTGCCATCTTGGATATGCAAATTAAAAAAAATTCTAACTCAACCGTTGCAATCTATCAGAGGGTGTTCAATTTTTTTTAAGAAGATTGGATGAATTTTGGTGACTGGAGAGCGTTTACGATAATCTTGAATATGCAAATACACCCATAGCGGACATTTTCGATATGCAAATTAGCTGCTTTTCGAACTCAACCAGAATAATTCATCAGCGGGTTTTCAAAAACAAATCGTGAAGATCAGATGAACATCGATTACTGGAGAGCCTTCACTTCAATCTCGGATATGCAAATTAGGCCGTGGTGGCCATCTTGGATATGAAAATTAGCTGACTTTCTAAAATAAGTGGGATAATTCATCAGAGGGTGAAAAAAATCGCGAAGATTACAGGAATATTGGAGACTGGGGAGCGTTCACGTCAATCTTGCATATGCAAATTAGCTGGTTTTCGAACATCAGCAGGATAATCCATCAGAGAGTGTTTAGAAAAAAAATTGCGAAGATCATATGAATATTGGCAACTGGAGAGCGATCACGTCGATCTTGATTA
This sequence comes from Flabesymbios commensalis, assembly GCA_964017125.1. Taxonomy (NCBI): domain Eukaryota; kingdom Metazoa; phylum Annelida; class Polychaeta; order Terebellida; family Flabelligeridae; genus Flabesymbios; species Flabesymbios commensalis. Next base: position 4,517,646 of record OZ024911.1, read on the forward strand.
TGCAAATTAGCCCATGCCTGCCATCTTGGATATGCAAATCACCTGATTGTCGAACTTAAGCAGGATAATCTATCAGAGGGTGTTGAGGAAAAAAATGCGGAGATCGGATAAATATTGCCGACTGGAGAGCGTTTGCATCGTCAAATTGTTGAATGATAATAACAATGAACAGCACTAAAACAATAAGTCTCCATCACATAGGCCTAGTGGATAACTGCTGCTTTAGTACACAGATAATTCATATCTGATGTATATACATGCTGCAACATGACCAGCTCTGAATTTTTCAAATGAAATACTACCTCTCTATCAGCACTAGCCGTCACTTTCATTTCATCTTCATCACCACCAGTCTCTTTAGTGATCAGCTCCTTCAGGTTGTCCATGAAGAAGTTTGGTGGCAGGTTGGTGAGGTCACCATCAGGAAGGGTCGTGACCTTTCTACAAGTAGGACAGGTCATCTTCTGGGGGTCAGTGGCTTGTGCCATGCACTTGTGTAGACAGTCAACACAAAAACTATGGTGACACTGTAGAATACAGGATCTCTGCATGTCCTCCATGCATAGGGTACACTGTAGGTACTCCATCAACACAGACTGCTTAACACTGGCCATGGTGACAGAGTTAATCTGAAACAAACGAAGATAAAAAGTTTAAAATTGATCGCCATTTTGGGGTAAGACATTTTGAAATGTCAAGTCAACATATAGTGAATGGATCAACATGGCCATCGTGGACACTCGCGAGATGTCAACCCAGCATCGAAGACTGTGTTCACTAGATCAATGTAATTGACTGTGAATCCACAATATTTACAGAATATAGCTTGATGGGAAAATACATGTAATCAGACAGTGTTCGTATGGTATACGTGCCTTTTTATAGTCCAGGTGTTGTACCACCAACCACAGTGTGTGTCCCATTGGTTGTGTACATGTGCTCTGTATGCTAATAATCACAAGTTGGGGCCCTTATTGAGGGGTTATAACTGTTATAACATTAATTAGTACAGGCTGCGACACTTGAGAATTGCCTTTCTGGGTCCTTTTGCACTCACAACGCTAAGTAAACCCTTTTGTGCTCCTGAACTATTAGCTCAGGTGGTAAAGTCTACATATCCATCAATAAATGTGTAGAACATCTGGGAAGAACAGAGCCCAAAGGCACAAAAAGGACCAACTAATGATTATTGTTATATCCAGAGCATATAAGAGCATATAAGGACAATTGCTTCGAATAGTTGAGTGAATGAATGAATGAGTGAATAATGTTTAAGGCCACTTTTGTGCACATATAGGTGAAACTGGGCCAGTAATTAATGAATGGGGTTTAAGGCATATAGGCTAAACTGAACCAGGAGAACCTCTTGAGAATGGTGAGATAAATGACACATGATTTGACTGTTCAAACCCCGGCCCTAACTGGGCCAGGCGAATTTCTAGAGTTGGTGAGTTGAATGAGATGACACTGCCCTCCAGACACAGGATTCGAAAGTCATGCATGCATCCCTTGTTCAAACCCCGCTGACCCTAGGTGGGTTTTTCAGAGAAATATCCTTGTTTCTCCCTTCTCAATGTGACTAGGCAGTATTTTTAATGCCGGCGTCGTCGAATTAGGGTTGAAACCAGTCTAAGGACGTTCATTTCACGCAGGGCTGCGTTCTGTGCGCTGCGCTCTCTTTCACCATCGCTGCATTAGGCCTTTGACAAACCATAAAGACTTCCCGTGATTGCTTAAAACAGGCAGGTTTTAGAAAATCGCAGACAAGCTGGTTCTACCACGCAGCATGCCACACCAGATAGATTGTTACCGACTGCACATCATAAGCTATAGCAGCGATCCTAATGGTGACCATCTAGGCCCTCTAGTGTGTGTTAAGGAAGATAGATGGATACTTTTTGATACGTCGCAAGATAAGCCACACCGTCACGACGGTCTACGGCGGCTGAGATGGGCCACGACTAGAACTGAACATGTTCAGTCATGACGACAGCTTTTGACGCGACGAAAATCGATGTGGGAGTGGCCACACCACTGAAATTATCGTTGCCATATTGATATTATTTAATAGCCAGCATGGCCGGTACATAGGAGACAAAAAATTGAGATACTCTTTCCAATGGAATGGTATGTTTAAGGGTCTCAAATATGTATATCCTGCCTCGCGAGTGCAAAATTCACCAGAAATGAATGTTAAAAATAGCCAGGAAAGAGTTGCATAAAAAGTAAGATGTTTTCAGCATTACCACATTTCATAAGCTTCCCAATGCAGTTGGTTGGTTTATTAACTGCCCACATGGGGTTCCCCATCATTGCAAATTTGTCACAAAACGTTTTTTTTTCAAACTTTGGGCATCCCCCCGTCATAGTCAATCACTTTAAAGTTTCCAAATTGTCACATTCCATAGCCAGTATGTTTGTATTGGTATGTAGGAGATAAAACAATTGAGAGGCCCCTTTCAATAAAATGGCTGATTAAAGGTCTCAAATATGTCTACTCGTTAATGACATATTAATATTTTCCTTAATTTGAATATCCCTGAACTGCAGAATTTTACGTAAATGTAGGCCTATGTTATCTTGCTAGAATCCAATCATCTGTGTTGCGGAAAAATGGTACGAAAAAATTCAGACCTCCAAGCTTATTATTTGTTAAGATATTCTACTGTGAACATGGCTCCAGAATGAACGTTCTCCATATTTTGGGTAGAATCGACCAACACTAGGCATGCTTATATGGCCATATCTCAAAACATATTTGGACTACAGGACTTAAACTTCACATTTGTTCATTTGAATAGTTGTGGAACAACCTGTGCAAATCCGAGACAAAGTATGTGGGGCCTTCGTTGAATTGACGTTGACTGACCCTAAACAGCACTCCTTCTCCTTCGGTTCGGATATTTGTCATCGTGATTGTGCATATACAGAGCTTCAAACTGTTCAAAAGAATGGAGTGTACAGTGCTGTCTATGGTACTGTGCACTATAAGGAACCCTTGAAGTCATTCGAAATAAGAGTAGGGCATAGTCCCGGTTTCTGGCTTCCTTCTGTCGCGATATTGCCATGATTGTGCAGAAAACGACGTAAAATAATATTCATTTATTCACTCCTTCTCCTCGACCTGAGTGTTTGATACTATCGACACGAGGGCGGCATTACAGGAGAGTGGCCGAGGTGAATATCTCAGAGACAGGAGTCAAGCTGTCCCACTGTAGAAAGACAATCCGCTGACATGAGGGTCCCCCAAAGCTCTATACTGTGACTCTTCTGTTTTCAATATAAACTATTTCGCCGGCTCGTATCACCAGAAGACACAGTCTGTCGTACCATCTGTATGTTGATGATACACAACTCTACATAGAGCTATGTCGTGACAACAACTCTTCACATATTAGAGTGGAGCGGTGTGTGGCTGACAGTGGAGTGGATACAGAATAATATGCTGATGTTAAATGATGACGAAACAGTGCTACTTTTATTCCGTCCTGAAAATACTGACGTTTTTGAACTCCCTCAAGGTGTGATAGTAGGAAACAACAGCATACCACCATCAAAGACTGCAAGGAACCTAGGTGTGATTTTTGATATCACCATGTCATTCAGGAAGCATATTACAGGCATGTCACTTCGTGCCATAGGTCGCATCAGAAGATACTTTAATCGCCAGAGCACTAAGCAGCTTGTGATATCACGTCTGAATGACTGCAACAGTATTTTTTACGGTCTGCAAGATAATCTATTAAAGCAGCTGCAGTGTTCCGTGTACAGAATGCCAGGATGGTCATGAAGTGCTACAAACGCGACCATATAACACAACTACTAAAGCAGCTCTACTGGCTACCTGTGCACGCTCGCATCGAGTGTAAGGTCAACTTTCTCACATTTAAATACCTCAACAACTTGGCTCCTACTTATCTGGCAGATTTAATACAAAACTATGATTGATTGATCGGAATTTTATTCAGTTTTTTTTAGCAGCCATTTTGAATTGGAATTTCAGATTTCACACTTCAGAATTCAGAATTTAAATTTCATCAAGCAAAAGTCCCCACTGAGCTTTTTTACTTTTATATAGATATATATATGTTTGCGAAATGGAAACACATTCAGAGGGGGCAGTAAACACATTGATTTGTCTCTCTCTAGTAAACACATTGATTTGTCTCTCTCTAGTAAACACTCAAGGTTGATTCAATGGTAAGCATTGGTCTACAAGACTGGCCCTACATTAAAACAACATTAGGCAAATACAATTTGATAATCATATCTAGCATTTAAAGGGTTAATAGGGTGACCCAGCCTGTACAGACTGCCCGCATTTCAGTCTACTCATACAATGAATGAGGCTTCACCCGACATGTACATCATTGAATCGACATCGATCCACACATGGGAATCCAGAAAATCATGAATAAATCCAGAAGAACAACTGGGAATTCATAAAAAAGTCATAGCAATAAACCTCAATACCTCAGGATCATAGTGCCAAGGTTTGAAGTCGATTGAACAAAAAGTCAAGGAGAAATAGGACATCATAGCCCCCGACATGTACATCATTGACCCAAACATTGATTAACACTTAGAGATCCAGAAAATCCTTCATATATCCGGAACAACAAATGGGAATTCTGCAAAAAAATATATAGCATATCGGCTGATTATCTGAGAAACATTTTGTTAAAACTGAAAGTTGATTGTATGAAAACTCAGAGACAAATAACAGTCTAAGAGAAATAACTAAAGCAAACTCAATATATTTGGGCCTAGCGCAAACATAACTAGAAGGGAATTGTGACTTTTCAAGTAATTTTTAGCAGCCATTTTGTATTTTGCTGGGTTATTTTTATTACGATAGATTGATTGAGATCTTGCTTATGTTTTTTGGCAGCCAATTTGAAGACTTCAAATACAAAATTGGAAGTAAGAAGTACAAATTCTGAAGTAGGAAGTACAAAGTAGGAAGTACAAATTATGAAGTAGGAAATCTAAACTCGGAAATAGTGAGTATCAATTCGGAGGTAGGAAGTACAACATCCGAAGTAGGAAATACAAATTTGGAAGTTCAAAGTATTATAAGGAATGCCACCCCTCTGACCTCCCCAAAGCCGTTGGGAACAAACGACAAATGGTAAAAATTAAACACGCATGTTCTAATAAGCAGTTTGTACAAGCGTACATGTTACCGAAAACAACTAAGTAAAATATTGAAAAATCGACGAGATACATTCTGGTGGAAAATGGTTTTAAAAATTAAAAAGTGTCTTAAAAATCCTTAATTGTTCAAATTTATACAGATCACCGATCACGATTGCTACAAGATTTGGTACAGTTTTTCACAGTGATATGATACCACACAGTGTCATATATTAAATGAATCGGAATAAAAATGACTGCATTATGAGAAATACGACACCTCCGACCTTCCCAAAGCTGTCGTGAACACACTACAAATGTTAACAATACAACACAAATATTCGAATAACTAGTTTGTACAAGCGAACATGTTTCCAAAAACATTATTAAATTTTTGAACTTTCGAGGAGATACAGGCTGGTGAAAATTGTTTTAAAAAATACCGTGCAAGTACTCAAATACCTCTCGGCTCATGCAGTGACATATATATGCCAGGCAATTATTGAAAATAAGAACGATTTATTATAATTGGTAAAACCAAAATGGCCGTCGCAGCCTCATAATACTAATAGACTCGCAGACCCCGAAAACCTATATATATACCAGGTTTCGAAGGAATTTTGAAAAAAAAGGTTAAAAAAAAATTAGTCGCGTTAACAAGGAATTTTGTAATTAAAAAATAAAGATGGCTGCCATAGCCTCGGTTTCGGTTGCACACAAAAACGGACAATGCCAACAGTCTCGCAGACCCTGAAAACCTATATATACCAGGTTTCAAGGGAATTACAAAAAAAAATCGGATCTAAAAAATACCGTGCAAGTACTCAAATACCTCTCGGCTCATGCAGTGACTCTATATATGCCAGGTTTCAAGGCAATTAATTGAAAATAAGAACGATTTATTATAATTGGTAAAACAAAAATGGCCGTCGCAGCCTCATAATACTAATAGACTCGCAGACCCCGAAAACCTATATATATACCAGGTTTCGAGGGAATTCTGAAAAAGAAGGGTTAAAAAAAAATTAGTCGTCAGGTGGCGGCCATTTTAATTATCGTTAGAAAGCTGAAAATCCAATCAGGTGATCTTCATACTCATGAGTAGTTCACGTAAAAAATTAGAGAGATCCAATAATTATTTTTCAAGTTATCGCGTTAACAACGAATTTTGTAATTAAAAAATAAAGATGGCCGCCATAGCCTCGTTTTCGGTTGCACGCGGAAACGGACAATGCCAACAACTCGCAGACCCTGAAAACCTATATATACCAGATTTCAAGGGAATTATAAAAAAAAATAGAGTAATTAAGTGGCCTTTTTGATTATCGGTGGAAAGTTGAGTCCTAATCAGGTGATCTCCATACTCATGGGTAACTTCACGTAAAAAATTGGAGAGATCCAATAATTATTTTTAAAGTTATCTCGTTAACAAGAATTTTTTTAAATCTTTCACATTTGACCTTGGGCAAAGAAAAGTGCCAGGAGGGCTTAAATGTTTGTATGGATTATGAATTTAATCTGTTGCACCATGTTGGTGTAGTAGCCGAAAGAGTGCGTGCGGCGGCGGCGACGGCGGCGGAGACGGCGCACGAAGGGGACGACAATACCCCTTCGGACCCAACGGGCCGAGGGGTAAAAAGTGCAAAGTGACTTAAAAATCTTACATTGTCTAAATTTATACAGATTACCAATCACTAATCAAGCTTTGTTACAGCTCTTCAGTGATATGATGCCACACTGTGTCATATTCTGGGTGAATCGGGATAAAAATGACTGAGCTACTGCGATTTACGGGCGATGATAATGTATTAGGACTGAAAAACCAGCAAAAAATATTTTAGTATGAAATGTAGCACAAGGTACCAGATGCCCATAGCAAACACCCAACATTATGCTAGGGTACTCTCTGCAACACTGGTCCGCCATTGAAACAGCAGTATATGAATGCATTTCAATTATTAAATGTTGCGTTCAAAAGATGTTTGTCAATTAGAAGCATTTTCAAAAGGTTAAATGTGAACACATTTACTTGACTCTCTTTTGGCTTAGTGTTATATCACTGTCCATGGCGCAGGCCCAACAAAAATACAACATTGAGTCGACGTTTTGTGTTTGAATGGAATTGCAACTGTTATTTTAATTGTCAAATGTAACATTTAAAAGATTTCTAGTGTTCATACCAAAAACGCAATATTGGTTACATACTGGGCCACTGTCTGGGATGCTGACCCGGCATTGAAACATTACTGAATAAATGTATTTTAATGATTATATGAAGGGGTGCTCAAAGGCTGTCGATATAGAGTCGCCTATAACAAAAGGCCCTTATTGACCTGTCAAGAATCCAATAAATTGGGCTTCACCAGACATGTACGTCATTGAACCGACATTGATCCACATACTGATCGAGAGATCCTGAATAAATCCGGCAGAACAGCTGTAAATTCTAAAAAAAAACGTCATAGCACAAACCTTCAATACCTAAGGATCATTGTGCCAATGTTTGAAGTCGATTGGATAAAAACTCAAGGAGAAATATCCCATCAAATTTTACATTGATCCACATAGTGATCCAGAATATCCTGAATAAATCCGGACAACCAACTGGGAATTCTTAAGAAAGATATAGCACACTTCCCCAATACCTAAGGATCGAGGTTTGAGGTTGATTGGATGAAAACTCAGGGAAAAATAGTACCCCAATTTTTGGACATAAAGGAATAAAAAAGAGAAAGAACCAAATAAAACTCAATATATTTGAACACAGTTCAAAGATATTTATTATCCAGCTCCGCTCAGCTGACAAAAGACTACCTGTGGTACTTCCTTCAGACAAGAAACATTATAAAAGACAAGCTTCATCGGTAGCTAACAAACAGCTAGGAAAACGTGGGGACGTATTTAGGTATGTGTCATAACATAATATTTCAATATATATATATATATATATATATATCAATATAAATTATGATATAAATGTATATTCAAACACATCTCAAAACTGATACATTTAAGTGATATCAATACAGACTCACCTTTACTCGGCATGTAGTAAAATATAGTTCACAATAAATATGTTCAGTGGTGAGATTTCTGTATCAGGAAGAAGTTTCTGTCCCCGTATCTTATTAACACAGGTGTTCGTTCTGACGGCCAGCGTAAAAAATCAACCTATTGATCCAATGGTTTCAACAATGTTCACATATAATATTTACCCAGTCATTTCGAGCTACCAGCCGTGGAAAGCGACACACAGTGAAGATGTGAGTCCTGGATTGCTAAATTAGTTTTATCGGGGAATGAACGTTTTCCAGTAATGGCGGTCAAATACCCGCGCCATATTAACTACCTAATCAGCTGTTCCTCGCATGAGCTACGCATGTGTAAATGGAGATGATTTTTCATAATAAATTATCATAATACACCTTTTATCGACCTGAATAATCTTAGACATGAGCTTCTAACGGAATCTCTGTGTTTTTGTACAGTCGCAAACTGTGACTGAAAGTTTCAGTCACAGTTTGGGCTACTGGCGATAGGCCTACGTGCGAACACATACTTATATAAAACCTACATGATCACTTGATCACTGCTGGAGTGTTTCTCACTTTATATTTAGGCCATGTAATTATATAGGGTACCGTCACACTTCAGTGCTCAGAGGCGCGATAACCAAACAGACTGGGCGTTCACAAACTTATACCGTGCGATTGACAAGCACTGATCCTAATAGAGATCGCTATTTTGGGCTAAACACGGGACGCTGACATAATGTTGGTTTAATGTTGGTCAACCATCTGCGACGCTGGCCCAACGTTAAAGCAACATTGGTTCAACGTCTCGTTTCAGCTGGAAATTGTATTGGGAAAAACCTAGGTTGTGTAATACTACTTCAGGATGATGATGTCTAACTAAAATGTACGTTGGAATGATTTGATAAAATATGGCATGAGAGGCACAACGGTTAAAGGTTGTGGCTCTATAATCGCCACTGCCTTTGGTACGGGTTCAAACCCCGCTTGGTGCAGGTTTTCAAAGCGATATCATGTTTCTCACCTCTTAGCATTGAACATTGTTTTGATGTTTGTGTCCTTGTGTAAGGCATTTTATCATCAATGCTTCATGTGACTCGGATGTAAATGACTATCTGGTAGGTCAGAGATGAAAATGTGTACCATGAGGTCAATGCGCCAAAAACGCTGCAGGCCTGTATGCTATCCGTGGAGTTGATGAACAGGTCCAGTGGACAGGGTGTGAAATGTAAAAAAGTTGGATGATAGGCAGTAAACACAAATCATTGATAAAATGCTGTTTCAATGCCAGCCCATCGTCTGCGACGCTGCCCCAGCATTGAAACAAAATTGGGTCAGTACATTGTGGGTGGGTTTTCAGACTATCATCAACTTGAACGTTATCTAAATTTACTTTTCCTGTACTGGCGATTTGGTCAGTGTCTCGTGTTCGCTGGGTACGTTTCGAGACTTGTCAACAGGCTATAAATCTGAAACTATATCTTTAATTCCTCTCAGATTCTGATATATGTTTGCCGCAGTATTAAAAGCAACGCACAATCACACGTATCAATCAATAAATATCAATCAATCAAAGAATAAAACTTCTATAGCGCCTATATCCTCAGCGGACCGAGCTCAGAGGCGCACAAATTCTTAGCGTGATCATGTGTCATAATCGAGGCCAAAGCAGGCTCGTCAACAGGAAGCCGGGTTGCTGAGGAGCTAGGGTGTAGTGTTTCATGTGTGATTTTTATCATCGTAGGAATTCTAAATAATAGGTATGTATTCACATAGGCCTACATTACCATAAATACCTGTCAGTGACGGACATATCCCAGCAAACACTTTATATAAATCACCCCAAACAACAACAATGTTGGGCCAGCGTGTCAGACGTAAAACTAACATTGAGCCAGCATTGGATCCACATCGCGTGTTTTCTGGGATTATCTGACACATAACGGTAACAGTAATTTAACACACAAAACCATACCCAAAATGAACACAACATCCTCAAATATCAGACAAATATCTGTCTAAATATGACTGACCTTGCACAGCTGTTTTCAAGTGTAGGCTTACTTGCTATCAAGCGTACTTGCTTAAATGTTTTCTGAACTGACATCGATGTGTTTGAACTAGCCATAAAGTTGATGTCACCTGTGGGCTACGGAAGGCACGGTGTGTATCAGCTGGAATATGTACATCGATATTTAAACATCCAACATCCAACGTCCAACCACCCACCCTACCTAGATACATAGGCCTACACACTCACAACGAGCAAGCAGGGATAGCTGCATCGATATTTAAACAGAGTCCAACCACCCACCCTCCCTGGATACATAGGCCTACACACTCACCACGAGCAAGCAGTGAGCGATTCTCTTTTCTATAGTTTGTGAGCTTTTTTTACCCCATATTGAACAGCGAATTAAATGTTAAGTAATACGGAATGCTACTGTTTATTAATCGCACAGAAAGCTTCAGATTTTGTAATGCTAGCAATTATTTTTATAAATTTTACTTTGTTAGCATTTACTTTCATAAATTATATATTGGTACCATTATCTGATTATTGTGTCAGTATATGAGCCATAAACATGATAGTCTGCCATTCTTACAACTAGCAACAATCCTAATAATCTCATTTCAATCAGGAAGTATTAAACATGTTAAAAATCAAAAACATTTTAAAGCACATTTTAATTTTAAATTGTAGAAAAAAATATAAACTATTCATAGAAAGGATTAATATAAACAATTGCAGGGCAAAAAACCATGACTCCATATCTGGCCAACAATAAAACCAATGCTGGTTTAATGTTGGGCCAGTGTCGCAGACGGTTGGTCAACATGGTTATGGTTTTCTGGGTATGCAGGTTCACCTGTTTACTGTTATCATACCGGTCGTGATTGGACTACATAGGAAGCACACGACGTCTAGGGTACAGAAGATAATATATCACAATTGGCTAATTCAGTTTCCCCTCCGCCCCGCCACATTCTGTGTATGAACATAACATGTTGGAGCCACACACACTATGAGGGAGACCTGTTTATCTATGGGAGTCTCGCACTTCTCATGAACAATTAATGTTCAGACCAGGTAGGTGGACATTAATTACTTAATGTAGAGTGCCTGAGCTCACTCGTTTGCGACTAGAATATGAAGATGTCAAAACCACAGCGCCCACAGATTGAACTGATAACATTAGCTCTGCCCTTGGCAAAGCTAAAAAACTACAAGCAAACGTTTTATTTTTAAAAATGTTATGGAAGCCTCTGTGAGTAAAATTATTGATAGTTTAAAGCCTAACACAAGTGCTGGACCAGACAATATTATGTGAAAATAATAAAACAAGAGATTGTTCCCTCGTTAACCATAATAATCAATCAATTATTAAAAACAGGCATATTTCCACAGAGCCTAAAAATTGCCAAAGTTATACCACTATTTAAAAAAGATGATCCCACTGCTGTCAATAATTATTGACCCATTTCACTTCTCTTTCAGCATTTCTAAAATATTTGAAAAAGTTATCCATCAACAATAAATTCATACCTTTTAAAAATAACCTTTTAAATGTATATGGAAGTCAATATGGTATTAGATCTAATCATTCAACGGAGCTTGCAGCACTTGAATTGATAAACAAAATATCAGGTGTTATGGATCGTGTGTAAGCTCCCCTAGCCATATTTTTAGATTTATCTGAAGCTTTCGATACTTTAAACCACAAAATTCTCCTACATAAACTATCTTTCTTTGCATAAAATACATCTTTTAAAATTTACTAAGTAATTATCTATCTGGCAGAAAACAATACGTCAAAATTAATCTAATGAAAAAAAAATCCAATTACCACAGGTGTACCGCAAGGATCCATTGTAGGACCTTTATTATTGCCAGTTTACATTAACGCTTTACCCGAATCAACAAAATTGTTCAAATTAATTTCCTATGCAGACTTTCTTAATCAACATTAACTATGTGAACAAACAGGACATGTCAAATAAGCTAATACTGGAGACAAAAAATACCTCCAAAATGAAAAATGTCGCTGATCGGCTGGTGGCTAATTATTTATCTGAATCTAAATTCATGTTATTTTTTAACCCCCCAAAAATCGACATATGCCAAACGTTAAGCTTAATAACATTGATATGAGCCATGTGAATGAATTCAAGTTTCTAGGCCTATTTATAAACAATAATCTCACTTGGAATACACATATTAATACAATTTTCAACACACTTTCCCAGTTTAAAATTGAATGCCTGCAGTGTTCAGGGAGAGGACGGCCGCTGGTATGTAGGCGTTTATGTGTTCTGATCAAGCGTACAGGGGTGGAGATGGTCAGCTATTGAAAGTTTTTTGGTATGCCATGCACTGTTGTTTTGAGTGTCCAGAGGAGGGCATTGCAGAGCTGGACTTCGAGTGTGACCGACGTTATCTGACCAGCCTGGCGCAGAGGCCAACTACTTACAAAATCATATAGTGTGGTATATAGAGGACGAAGACTCGTGGAGAAGTCAAGACTCCTAGAAGATACCTAGGGAAGAAGAGGATTCGAAACATGGACCACGTGTGACAGCGCACCAGACGAGGGCGGATGACGACGCTGGTAGAAGGCGGCACCAGGCATGGCAAAGCAGTATCATCACTGATCATGAGTATTAAATATAATAAAATGCACATTTGTATACATTCACTGTGTTAGTTGTCTGTTATGCGCTACTGATCATTCTCAACAAATCAATTTTGGGACACAGTCCATGTAGTTGGGCAGGAAGAAGGGGGTATCGTGCACCTCCCGGAAATCAATTTCTAATTGCTGTTTCTAGATTGGAAAAATGCCATAGAAAACTTTTGCTATGTTAAAAAGTTGACAAAATGTCCCACATACCATTTTTATGCAAATTAGTGACGCCATTACTGGAAAATGTATATTTCGCCATATCTCAGCTATTAGTGCACATAGCTCAACAATTAAAGTGTCTAACCCCATGTTTTGAGGGTCTAAGATCAATTTAAAACTATTTCGAAGTGATCAGATGTGTCTAATATATGTTATTGCGTGAAATATTGCCGCCATAGCTCAGCCAATATTAAAGATAACTGAGCATAACAAGTTTCCAGACCTATGTTTTGAGGGTCAAAGAACATAGTAAAACTATTTTCAGAGCGATCTGATATGTCCATGAGAAGGCACTTGTATTCGTACTGGAGAACATGTTGTCCAACATACTGAGGTTATCTTGCTATCGTCATTGCACTTGCTCGACGTCGAAGAACTGACTGGCTATGATGAATCAGAACTATCAAGCTGAGAAACTTTTGAAACGGCTACAGAATAACCCAATGAAAAATCATGTCATATTCGGGAAATTCCGAAAGAGCACACATGTTACTTTTCATTTTGGCTACTGCACAGTTCGGTTATCGTTCTTGTTGATATTCTTGCACCAGCTTACATTCTTGGAAGTGCGGATCAGTACCAGAATGTCGTTGTCCTTTTTGCCGTAATGGTGGCCACTAAGAATCAACAATAATAATGGAACTCAATTCTGAAAAGCTGACAGCAACAAGATCAACATCACTTACTCACAGGCGAAGGTGATCAGTTAGAATCCCATTAACAACTATATTCATTGTTTGTTTGTTTTCAAATGGTAAGCTGTGTCAACCTGTGTTACTATATGAATCTATCATCTCAAGTCATCCAGTACCAGGAGCAAAGCAACGTGGCATCCCCGCTCCTCGTAAAGTCTAAATGAACCAATGGACTTGGAAGAACTCATGACTTATGGCTGTACCTCCTTGGCTTGGGTCACCAAATGGCTTTTCCTCGAAAATCAACAAAGTCTCCCTCCTTGACTAGACTTACCTTCTGGAAGACGCTATCCCAGACAATCTGCCATACCCAAGGAGTTGACGATTTGCTCATACAGGATGACATGACACTGCTACATACTTGTACCAACCTTCCCCCGACCTGTTGTGAGATCCTCATACAGATTCTCGATCAGACAGCGATCTCGACTGACAGTTATGATCCTGTGTCTATCAAAGCGCAGGAGAGGTTGAGACGTAGCAGCCCAGAAAACATTGTAGCTGGATCAGCTGTCAGGCAGCCATATTATTACAAGAGCTTCCATGCAAACTATGACACAAAAAAACAGTTATGTCAGTTTTGCTGTATGGAGTGGTAAGCAGGCCTGGCTTCCAGGATGGACGGAACAAATGTGGCAGTCCTCATTGGGGAGGGTAGAATTCATCAATTTGTTACAACATATAGCTAGGTAAGATTGTGTTATGTTTTACTAGTCTTGCTACTGCATTGCCTATTCCCACAATATTTTGTTTTTATCATGCCAAGTGTTTCAATTTATCAAAACACAAGTGGGGGTGCAGTACCACACACTGCATCAGGCCCATTCAATCAATATGACTGTGTGACACAGGATCGGGGAAGCACAGACTGATTGTCAACATACAATTACCTGACGTGGCTGAGTCTCTCGGAGAAGACTATTAATGTACTGTGCCACCCCCCTCGGCTAATGTGTCCTCAGTGGAGAGGATTAAACCAGCTCATTCAAAGGCAAGGGAAAGGTGGGGCAACCTAAAAAAGCTGTAACAGAATACCAGGCTCTACAAAACATTCAGGCACAGCTGGAGCAGTTTGCCTACGTATTTGATGTACTGACACATTAGTAAATCTTCTGTGAAAGCCGTCCATGTCAAACTGCCCCACAAGATGGTGAGAGATGAAAAGAAGTTAAGTCAAGAGTCGACCTGTCTCGCCTTCCCCGTTCCAGTCTGCTTTGGAGCCACACATCCAGCATGTGAACCACCGGGTTGCTTCGTGTATGTAAGGGGAACAACAGGGGTGGATGAAGACTGACCTGGGAGTCTGGGAACCACTGTGATCATGTTGTCCTGTCCTAGCAACCTCGCTGGTTGATTTACTGGATGCTGGTGATCGGGAAGGAGATGACCAGGTTGATCATGAAGAATATGAGGAAAATTATGAGGTTTGATGAAAGTGATAAGTGATGAGTAAATGGTTGGACTGGACCCTTCAGAATCATCTTGTCAGTCCTAACTTGCCAGTACGTACAGCATGCTATAGCATACATTCTAGAATACATTCTACATATCACGTACTCAATGGACCGAGCTCAGAGGAGCACAAATCCTTAACGGAATGTTAAAATTGTTTCGGCATTACGCATTGGCACAGGCACAGTTCCATAAAGCTGGGCCAGATATAGAGAAAGCTCTTGACCCAGTCTTAGTTTTTATATGATGACCAACAAATCGATTTGAAATTGTAGTGCAGATATTTTGAGCATTTCGGACAAACAAGTAAGTCAGCCAGATATGCAGGCTTGTTGTCTTTTCATGCTTTTAGGGTTCGGAAAGTTATTGTGCATATTTTAAAATTATTGCGAAATTTGACAGGAAACCACTGTAATCGTTTTAGAATAGGAACGAAACAAATAAAACGTGGGGGCCTTGATTACCACTCTTGTAAGGCAGTTCTGAACGCGTTGTTATCTAGCAATATCTTTTTCTGGCATATTTTGGAAAAGTGAGTCACAATAATCTAACTTGCTACTGACCAGTGCCACTGCAATTTGCTTGGAAAGATCTAAGGACGCATATCGACGCATGATATGATAGAAGCATGCCCTACATGTTTGGGATATACTGTATATGTCTTTTTTGGGATATGTCTTTTCGGAAATCCGGGCTACTGTCAAATACTACACCAAGATTTTTGGCTGATGCAGATGGATTTGTGTCTTGACCTAGAATTAAGCATGGGGAATTATTTAAGATTTTTTCTCGCTGAAGTTTGGTCCCAGTGAGAAGAAAGTCTGTCTCACTAGGATTAAGCTTCAGCTTAGACCCTGTCATCCAGGCCGACACTGCCATTACACAATGTTGCAACTTCTCAAGAGATTCCTTAGCGTTGTAAACGGTTAGAGCCATGGAAATTTGAGTATCATCGGCATAGAGATGGTGGTTTATGTCAAAACTGGAGATAATAGTGCTGAGTGGTGTAGTTTATGGGATAAAAAACACTGGTCCCAGCACAGAACCCCGTGGAACCCCATATGACAGTGTGACTTTATCTGACAGACTGTCTTTAATTTTTACGTGTTGGTGCCTATTTTGCAAGTAAGAAGAAAACCAAATTTCACCCTGCCCATATGTAGATATTCCATACCAATCGAAAAGTTTATTACATGATGTAGCATGGCCAATAGCGTCGAAATTAAGGTCAGAGCTGTAACTTCACCTTTGTCCATAATAATGATATCGTTTTGTATTTTTAGTAGAGATGATTCTGTAGAATGATGTTTCCTGTAAGCTGATTGTAATGGATTAAATAGACGGATGTTTTTTTTATATGAGCTTGCAGCTAATCGGCTACTACCTTTTCTAAGATTTTGGAAATGAAACTCAAGTAGGATACAGGCCTGCAATTATTCAGTTAATTTAGGAAGATATGTTGTTTTAAGTAGTGGTCTTACATGAGCTTCTTTGGTTTTTTTTTAGGAAATGTACTTGTGTCCATTGAAATGTTAATTATATCAGTGATGGGAGTTACTAATATATCAAGACAATATTTCAGCACGCTTGTAGGAATAGGGTTCAGATCACATGATTTTAACGATGAGCTCAAAAAAGGTTTTTTAATTTCATCTTCTGTCGCACGCTCAAAAGAGTTCATTTCGGATCTAATTTCTGTTTTTTTTGCACTGGTGGAATATTATTTAATATCTGGAAATTTGGAACGGATAATTGAAATTTTATCCACAAAATGTTTAGAAAAATGTATAGTGTTAATATGTGGTAGAACGTGCTGGTATACATTTTAAGATACATTCTACAATATTTTCATGTACTGCGACACATCATAGTGGTATTATGTGCTAGGACATACTAATGTGCATCCTAGCATAAATTCACAACATGTCGTGTACTAGGACATAGTGTTACTCTGTTATGGTGTTATTGAACCTTCAGAAATACATCAGGTATAGATAGATAGCGTGTGCAGTTATCAGTTTTTATACCCTAATACTGACCCTCAAAACATGGGGTTAGACACTTTAATTCTTGAGCTATGTGCACTAATAGCTGACATATGACAAAATATACATTTTCCAGTAATGGCGTCACTAATTTGCATAAAAATGGTATGTGGGACATTTTGTCAACATAGCAAATCGTTTTCTATGGTATTTTTCCAATCTAGAAACAGCAATTAGAAATTGAGTTCCGGGGGGTGCACGATACCCCCTTCTCCCTGCCCAACTATTAGACTAAATAGCCTATAGAAACGAAATTCCCATATTTCTAATTATTGACATGGTTGTCAAAAATTAGAAATCAGGATTTTTGTCGCTATATCTAGCCTAACTGATAAATGCGCCCCACAAAAATTAAAACAACTTTTGTAGTTCTAGTCTATGGACATTGTTAGGCCTACATCATATGGTCATATTAAGACGCCAAAATAAAATCACCGATTTTTTTATGAGTTTAGTCTGGGCCAGTCCCTTTAATAGCAAGGTCAAACGTATTGCAACCTATTATTACGTTGACATGATGTTGGTGTGATGTTAGCCCAGCTTAAAACCAATGTTGGATGAACGTCTCAATGCTGGGTTTAGCTTACACGTCGTGATTTTGCCTGAATATGGGTGATCCATAGCCAACGTCATTCCAATGCTGGGCCAGCATCCCAGAAAAAAACAAATAGGGGTCTAGGATGACGAGCCTATGTAGGGTTAATATTAGTCCACTGCCTGCGGCGCTGGCCAAATATTAAATCAACATACCTCGCGCAAATGAACACCGTTTGCGTTTGATAAAAGGCCCAGGGTTCTAGGCTTACTTTAGTGGAAGTCACATAACTCGTAGGGCGGGAGCCTTAGTGCAGTGGTTGAAGCTGCCTGCTTGGAAAGTAGGAGATCGCGGGTTCGAGCCCCACTCTGGCCTTCAAGTTTTAAAGAAACAAAATGTTTTTTCCCCGCTCACTCATAATGATTCAATATTGTGGGAAGCTCCGTGACGGAGAGGTGGAGTGCTCGGCCACAAACCGCCAGGGATTGAATTTCGAATCCTGTGTCTGGAGGGCAGTGTCATCTCACCATCCTCAGTAGTTAGATATTATTCACTTCAATATGACTTGTGAACGCCATTTTACAAACATGTATTAGAGGATATTATACAAGGATCTGGAGGTTGTTATATCTGATTATGTTTCTAAACCAAGTAACATGAAACTTCACCATGTTCACCATGTAGCTAAATCAACAAGCCCGACAGTCGTAAAATGTCATAAGCTCTTAAATATGCTCTATAGAAAAGTATTGACTATATGTTAAGACCCGGGGACATGTTGAGGATAAGCTATAAGCGGTGAGTAATTCTATTGAAATGAAAATACTAAAACCAGAGAGGATGGGCTGATCGAGCTACGTCGACGCCACGTAGCTGCCACGTAGATGAAACATATAATGAATCAATAATGTTTTATTGAAACTACGTCAGCATGAACACAAAATAGCCTTATGTGGCGGTCACACTATCACGTAAAGGCATCCCGTAAGAGCCACGTAATACGTGGCTATCCCGTGGCGTGTACAGCATCTACGTGGCCCTTACTGCATCTACGTGGCTCTTATGGTGTCTACGTGGCGCTTACGGCAAGGTGGAGTATAAATTTCAAAATGTTCAAAATTTTACCACGTAAAGTCAGCACGTGGCACTTACGTGGTGCATACGTGGCTATACGAGGCAGTACGTGGCGATACGTGGCGGTACGAGGCTAAACGTGGTACTACGTGGCGATTACAGGGATTGCATAAATACACGTGTCGGATCCCTGACAGTCATTAATCCTGACAGCAGCATCTTCAGCAACAGCAATTAACATTAATCATGATAAGGGTTGGAAATAGAGGTAGGAAGGTCCGAGGCAGGAAAGTTGCCCCACCTGCAGTAACTGTTGCCACTGAGCGGAGTTTTCCCCCAGAGGAGAGTGCTACCACCACCGCCGGCATCGGGCAGAATGTCACCCTACCTCCACCCCCACCCCAGCAAACCCGGGCACGTACCCCCACGCCACCTGATCTCTTTTTTCTGCATATGCTGCAGGACTAGTCCAATAGCAGCATTGTACAAAGCATGCTGATATTGGCGGACTGTAATCTGCAGTCTCTGTCTTCTTGGAACTCTCATTGTGGTCATTGCTTTCCTGAAAATGAAGATGCTTTTGAGCTGGCAGCTCCTTTTATAGGATTTTGATGATTTTGCTTGACACTTTTACGTGTCTCTCACGGGACACGTTGCTCTAACGTGGCAGTGCGTGGCTTATACATGGTACGTGGCCTTTACATAGCAAGTATGTGACGATTGCGTGGCGATACATGGCATTACGCTGCTCTTACGTGGAAATTACGTGGCTGTGCGTGGCGCACACAACCTGTAGAGACTTCAATTGTAATCGTTCTCACTCTACCCCTGAATGCGATGAGGCCTTTTCCGCCTATTTGAGCACCCCTCTCCACGCGACTCCCAACTGTCGGCCCCTCCCCTAAATTTCAAACTCTGCCCAAAATTATGAAAGTGGTACATGTAGAATAAATATAGCTTTTATTGCAATAAATATGTTACCCATACATTTCTAATTCAAGTATGTCATAGCATACATATTTTACTATAAATAGAGACACATAATTTATAACGTTCTGAATTATTTTCTTGACTTTATATGAGCACATTTAATCTCGAAATTACGTTTTATTTTTCAAAATGAAACCACATATTTTGCGTGCGTTTTCGTTCATAAGTAGATAATTAGGGGGATTATATCGACACAAAATCACAAGAATAAGAGTTTAGCCACTGTTTAAACTGTGTTGATTTATTAGCTGATGTAATCCCCCGTTTTAGGCTCTAATTATTCAATTTGTAATCAGAGGTGGCAATATTTGACAGTATAATCCAGTTGTACACACTCTATAATTGTGTGATAGGCTGTACAAAAAACAGTTTGCATATGGCAAGGATACAGTGTTGCCTCAACGTTGGGCCATTATCATCGACGCTATCACAATGTTGGAACAGCGTTGCCCAAGTTCTCGCATCGCTTCGCGTATACTGTCACTTGGCTTGATGTTCCCAGGCCAGACGGTGCCGTCTGATTGCCGGCGCGTTGCGATTAGCTTTGATGTCTAAGCTTGGGGGGTGTCGCACGAGAGGCACATGTGTCCTCCTGGAGTGGGGTCCCAAATAGGTAGACACAGGCTCATATCTGGCAGGGTGTAGTGGGAAAACAAGTACACCCTGCACGCAGGATGGGCGCACACAGCCAATTTTTGGGTGGTTTTACGTGGCAAGTACGTGAATATTGCGTGGCTCTATTACAGCTACGTGGCTCCTACGAGGCAGGATGTTTACTGGGCGTTTACGATCCCGTAAATTAAATTAAATTTAATTAACCATACGTGGCTCTCACGGGATGCCTTTACGTGATAGTGTGACCGCCGCATTATAAAACAAGCGCGCCGTGGGCAAAAGTTTAGTTTAGTTTTCAGTCGGAATTAAGTAAACGTGAAAATAACAGGCTGTTCTGCATGCATTGATGCTGACGGATATATTATGGAACTATCAGCTAGGAGGCGAAGAAAACCACCCTGGACAAGCGGCTCCTAGCTGATACTGTCAAGAATGCAGACACAAGCATGTATTTAATGTGAACGGTATAAAAGGTGAAAAACAACAAGTGTTCCTGAGAGTTATTGAGGCTGCTGTTTACTGCGTTGTCCAAATCAAACCCTACGTTGTAGGTCGAATCTGACTTAACCATTCCGGGTTAAAGGTTGTGAAGCTAGAGACAAGAAGCTTTACTTGGGCTTTATCTTGCCAGAAGCATAGACCCCCCAACTTTACCCTATGATCTTCACACATAAACACGCGACACACCTTGACATAGAGATATCATAGTGGTCCATTGTACTGTACAGACGCAGGAGATTCAAAAAAATACATTTTATTGTTCACGTGCGCTGTGGTACGAGCCGTACATCTAGAATTAGTCAATTCCTTGAATTTTGATGATACGGCATTGGCTATTCGACGATTTGCGGCACGTCGTGGTATTCCGAGTGTCGGATAATGGACGCACCTTCAGTTCCATCCATGATAAGATCACTTCCCTGTTTAGGCATCCCGGTCCGCCTTCAAAATTATCGCTCCACACAGTCCCTGGTGGAGGGTTAGTGGGAGCGATTGGTGCAATATGGTAAAATGGCGTTACATAAGTCTTTGGGAGCACACATATTAACCCGTGTTCAATTGCAAACCATGCTATGTGAAGTCCATTGACTTTTGCGGGGGATAAACCGGATCATCCATATGTCATTACTCCTGCTAAATGCTTGATATCACAACCTGAGATTCCTAGCCCTATCACAGATCCAGAATCCCTACAGTAGGGGCTTCTTGTTAAAATGAATTGATG
Source organism: Flabesymbios commensalis (assembly GCA_964017125.1). Classification (NCBI taxonomy): domain Eukaryota; kingdom Metazoa; phylum Annelida; class Polychaeta; order Terebellida; family Flabelligeridae; genus Flabesymbios; species Flabesymbios commensalis. The sequence continues at coordinate 4,539,349 of OZ024911.1, forward strand.
TTTTTTGACGAATTTACTGTTTTTGGGAGCTTTGGCGTACTGAGTATTTACGTAGTATACCTATGGGTGCTAGTTGCACGGGGAGAGAGACCCCCTCGCGAGAGGATCTGTTGGCCTTCTTTGTGAGGAAGTGTGATCTCGCGCTTTGTGGCCTTTGCGTCTGGTTGAACAGGTTTATCCAAGTAATGATGGACATGTGCGTTCAGTTGAAGTAAGAACTAAGAAAGGAACTTATACTCGGTCCATTCAGCAGCTCTTACAGTTAGAAGCTGTGACCGCTCCTAACTCTTTGTGTTCAGACACTGCCACTACATTGCCACCTATCCTCCAAGTTCCACAGGCTCCTGTTGAGGCCCTCTTCCTCTTCGCTCCTGTTATCGCCTGATTAAACCTGTTACCCGTCTTTGCTTTAATATTTGTTAGATGGTGTCTGATTTGAAAACTGTGTTTAACCATATCATGTTTAATGATTTGCTCTAATTATTGTTAAACATGTTAACCGTATTTAACTATTAGCTTTAATAATTTGTTTATTCATTGTTTAACGTGTTGATTAATTAAATATTAGAGATTGGTAAAAGCTTGTCACTTCACGTTTAGACTTGTTTGCCGTGTTTGCTTTATACCCTGTTATTTTATGTTTATTGTCATTATTACTACAGTTCCACTAGTTGTCTCCGTATGAGATTTCTGTTGGGTCTCTCGTGTGGCAGCGTGACCTGAGGGGGGGGGGGAGTTTTGGATATCGTGCCAACACTGCACTTTGTTAGGCACTCGCTTCTGACTGATCGACCCTGTCACTCTGTCATGCGGACTGGAGGACTTTGAGCCAGCGTTAGTCCACTGGTGGTGCGACTTGATAGGCTGAAGTTGTTATTTGTTGTTCGGACGCAGAGCCAGGATTGCTCGTGTTCGGAGCTGCCGGCTCGGAGCGGGCCGGCGGCTCTGAACACGAGACAGCTAGGTGAACGCTCACAGATATAAGCACTGTTATGTATATTGCACTGCACGAATGAATGTTAAGCGCAGCACAATTAAGACAACCTGGCAACAACTGCTTGGATATGGACATGAAATAAAGGTTATGAATCGGCTATACTGGTTGTTTTATAGTGGGAAGAGGTTCCTGTGAGTGGCAAAACTTTAGGAGCACACATTTGTTCAATTTCAATGACATTAATAGTGACATAGGGTGTTATAGCAGAGAAATGGTCCACATTATAGATACCATGAATTTGTGAGGCGACCGGTCGCGAGCTACCGAATGCTGTGAATGACCGTACAGATTCAACACCAGTACAACACGGTGAAAGATGATTAATCACTTCTTGACGCACATAAGAACAATCTGAGCAAGTATTTAATAACACTGTTAATGACATAGGCCTACTCCGTTCGCCTTGGCAGTAATCTGTAATAGCTGTGCTAGAATCTGATTGCGACTATGGCACAATCGCATATTCGGTGCGCCGGGGGGGGGGGGGGGGGGAGGTGACAGCATTAACATAAACAAGAGGCCCAGGGGCCTTGCAACTTGTCAACAGCATTGCAAAATATCAGCTACAGGTGTGTCAGATAATGTATATCTATGCTCTCAATTGCATTATCATGAAAATAAAATATGTATAGGCTGGTAGTATATATTTATATCTCATCCATCATTGGAATTTATATTATATGTTCGATTCCCACCATACATTTTGTTGATTTTTCACACATTCTGAAGTAGGCCCACTGCACATAATGAAAAATGCTTGCCAAAAAGTCATTTTTACAGGACTACAATGTTAATATTATGTATACGAGATTAGATGTGCAATTATTATTTATTCTGGGTCTTTTATTAGGCTCCAGATAGCCAGTAATTTTTACGAAGTCTTTATTCTTCAATTTCAATTTTTCTGCCTTAAATAGGCCTAACAAAATCGTCACGGAGTTGTAAAATATCAACTTTTAATGTTTCTTACTCAGCCGTGAAATCTACAGCAGCCCTAATCCATCAATATCACATGTAGACATAATGCACTTTTACCACACCCTCTTACGTAATGCAAATTACGGAAATCACAAAACTAACAGTAGATCGACCCAAAGATAAAGACCCATGAAGGCTTTCTCAACTCATACGATCTTTGCTGCAATGTTACTGTAATGTTATCAGGCAAACATCGGGTCAGGTGTTAGTTGGGTTTATCAAATGTAATGAAATTAAATGAATGGGGTTTTACGCCACATGTGTTGATATATAGGCTAAACTGGGCCAGAAGAACCTCCTGAGGATGGTGATATGAATGAGGTGAAACTGCCCTCCAGACACATGATGCGAAATTGAGCCCTGTTAGTCTGCTGCCAAGCACGTTATCTCTCGGTCATGTAGGCTGCCCACAATATTCAATCTTTACGATTGAGCAGGGAGGAAACATTTTGTTCTTTAAAACTTGAATACCAACGCAGGAGACGAATCTGCGATCCAAGCAGGCACCAGGGCCCCCGCTCTTTAGTATTGTTGCTACATATATACAAACACATTACCTGATTACTGATATCAAGATGATGTGCTATGTATTCTTGCTAGTATCTATAAGCTGATTAAAAAAACGGTTCCAATTATTGATTTTTATGACATTGATGATGTCATAAATATATTGGTTTAAATATATATTTTTTTTATATGTGTCGTTAAAACTCACTTATATGGCACAGAAGCAATTGACAATGTAGGACTATATAATGATGTGGTCATTCGTGCATATAATACAGATGTTTTAGTTATTAGGGGATGACAATGTTATATCATCAAGTGACGAGACAGACAGTTCAAGTGACGTTAATTTATTATTCGACTAATTTAAAACATCAAAATATGATTTAACTTTAATGGTTGTCCTAAACTCAATATTATATATAGCTGACATATTGGATACTTTATGCTTTGGTACAAGATAACGTCCAAAGAAATTTAATTTAAGCTTATAAGATACCCATGTTATGTTTAGGAATGAGATAAAACCGAATAATATGTGTTTATTTCTGACTAAATATATATAATACATATAATACATTGTTTTCAATGTGTACTTCCACTAGGCCTATAGGGAACATACCGAGATAGTGGAAATAGTTTCACTTTTCCATCCGTCCACCCCGGTGTCCGCCTTTTAGTCAGAAGGCCCGTTAGTCAGAAGGCTCTTTAGTCAGAAGGCCCGTTAGTCAGAAGACCCGTTAGTCAGAAAACCAGTCAGGATGATTAGTCAGAAGGCGCGATTGTCAGAAGGCCCGTTAGTCAGAAAATAAGTAAGGATGACTGGTCAGAAGGCCCGTTTGTCAGAAGGCCCGTTAGTCAGAAAATTACCTCTTCGAAATCATCTCATATGTGAACAACCCTATGACCAATTATTTGTCTTTATTTATTTACTTGTGACAGTAACAACGTCTAGCACTTTCATAAGGGTTGCGTTATTAATAGGCTACTCATTATGTTTTTGAACCTAATGTTGCTGACGTAATTCCCAGCTTCAAATGAATGAAAATTACCCATAATAAATGGATCAAGTGGTCATTGCCAAGCTGTCTGTAAATAACAGTGAATTTTCTACATATATGCTGAGAAAAAATGGTCGAGATTACAACATACTGCTAATAGAATATAATGAGATTCAAAATTTACGCTGGTCCTAATTAGCAGGGTAATAATATATACTGCATTCACATTATATGATAGTTCTCCCGTGCTTAGGTAAACTTCACTTTCTCAAATATAAAACAAGCATTTCCACACAAAAGAGTCGACAAATAATGCTAGTTATCAGAGTATTTGGAGAAATAACTTATTATTTATTCTGAGCAAAATGATACATTTATGAACGCTTGACATAAATTAAACAGATGGCTACAAACTCCAATTGAAAAATCTTGTGGGGTTTTCTCATTACACACTTTTCACACCTATTTCAGTAAAGTTTATATATATGCAAAAAAGCATAGTGCTAAATAAATAAAGCGCACTCATTGCTGAAAATAACCCAGCCAAGTAACCAACCAGTCATCAATAATGCTAGTTTTCAATATAAATGTACGAACTACGAACCATCGTGATTTTTTTTTAAGATCATATCCAGATCATATCGACTTATTACCAACTAATAGTCGAGCGTATATACTAATGTCCCAGAGACGCAACATTTGACCTATCAAATTCTGACTAAAGGGCCTTCTGACAAAAAAGCTTAACTGATTTTCTGACTATCAGGCCTTCTGACTAACGGGCCTTCTGTCTAACGGGCCTTCTGACTAATGGGCCTTCTGACCAACGGGCCTTTTGACTAAAGGGCTTTCTGACTAGCGGGCCTTCTGACTAAAAGGGTGTCACTGTTCACCCCAACCTCACATCATGACACATAAGTAATTTCATCAACGGTTTGCACCGTTTTTAACATATTACAGTCACTTAATTTACCATTAACTTTGCAGAAATTGAACAAACTACTATTTTACCCTAATCTTTAAAGGGTTCCTAATTAAGTAGGTTTTGTACAGGCTTTGGCATTTAAGTATTGTTTATCCTCACGCACTATATATCCGAGAGTATCATGCCATTGAGATGTTTATGCACAGATTATGCTAATTAAATCTGTAATTAGCACCAATAAAACACTTTCTCAAGCTCATTAAGTACAGGATTTAACACTTAAGAACGATGAATTCGGGCTCTACCACCAACCACCTTGTCTGTGCCATTGTCTTTGTGCGTGTACTCGGTATGCTAATTAATCACTAATTTGGGCCCTAATTAAGGGGCTATATCATTAATTGGTACATGCTGAGGCACCTAAAATTGCCTTCTTGGGATCCTGACGGTCTGTTCTACACATGATAGATATACTTCATACATTTTGTACTCGCAGTGCTAAATTAATCAAACCTCCTGGGCTCCTGGACTATATGGCCCATCATCGTTAGATTAACGTGGGAAGTTAACTGAAAATGTCATGCTCAATCGCATGTTGAAATATTTATAACACTTTTTTTCTGGAAAAATGGCAAAAAAATTGTGGGATCCATGGTTGCATCGTGTTATCCATGGTTGCATCGTGTAGTAACGATTCGTGCTATAACATTAATTACTGACACTCTATTTACTTTATTCAAACACATATCTTAGCGCTGAAATGGTTTAACATTCAGCGTTTGCAAGTAGACCCTATCGACTTCGGGTCATCACTCACGCACGTGAGGTAATGTCACGTGTTGTGCCAACACCCTTTATGAGTGTTATTGGAGTCGATCACATAGATCGGGTGCTACTCATTGTCTTCCTAGGGACCTGTCGGATCTCTTCTTGGGGCAGTGTCATCACCTTCCTGAGTTGTTGCCGCTAGGCCTACACCTAATTTACTGATCACCTTAAACCGCTAAGCACGACGGCGCTTTAATCCATTTATGAGCCATTGAAACATCTAGATTTCTAAATTGCTTAGTCTTAAATTACAAATTAAACAAATACGAGTAGTTTTCTCTCACTTAAAGTTGTGGGTCAAGGTAGTGAGACACAACTCTAAGTGTATGAAAATTTAAATTATGTTATTCAGCGGTTTAAGGGTTAATATATTGGTCATCATCAACAAATTTTGCAGTACAAAATAAATTTGTAGGCATATTAATATTTGTCATATATTTGTACATTTTTTGTATTTTTTTGCTGTTCATTTTAATGGCACATAGTCTAAGTCTATATAGACATCTACACCAGGTTCAAAGTAGAGGTTACCTTTGAAAATACATTGATAAATCGGATATAACAGGTGTGGCCAAGTTCTGGCGAGGTTACTTAGCCCCCTGTGGCAAGGTTACCAAAGCTGTGGCGAGGCAACTCAGCCTTCTGTGGCGAGGTTATCAAATCTTTGGCGAAATTACCGGTGGCGAGGTTAACTTGTGGCGAGGTTACCTGCTACCATAACAGGAATAGGCCTACCCCAACAATGTTGCGAGATATTGGCAATGGTACTAAATCTGACATTCCACCGATTTATCTGGTGGAGTCCAATATTTCGTTGGAATCAGCAACATTTCAACTATATGGTTTTAGTAGCTCGTTTTATACCATACTTCATTTAAATTGTATTGGTAAGCAATAGGCCTATATGTTTTGGATCATGGGATGGCGAACCTTGACTCTGTTCTAATAACGCTGTATACCAAATTAAATCTTGAAACTAATGCAGCGATACACAGCTCACAATTTGACAGTGTGGGACGTAATGGGCATTTATTGGCGGCACCACCAACAGTAGATACCGCCATATAAATAATATTTTTCCTGCTTGGAAAAATAGGCGTATGACATTGGGAACTGAAATTTAAAAAGATGCACTGGTAATGACTTGGTAGTTAATTCCACAGAAAATGAATTATATTTTTTTATATGGTTAATTCAGCAGGCGATCTGTTATTATTTAGCCGGGCCTAGAACTTGTCTTATGGCCCACTAAAATTAACTTGTTGCGTCAAAAACATCACGTAAAGTGTGGCGCACAGATAAAATGATGTCAGGCCAGTTTTAATTTTTTGTGGGAATCCCGCAAGTACTCTTTATAAGTCAGAAACTGCGTATTCTTTACATGTATAATTAAGTAGCTAAGCGTGTGTTTTGACAGAGTGTTCAATGCTCAAAAGATGTTGTCGACCAGAGCTCGTTGGGAAATGATATCCTCATGCATTCACTCAAAATGACTGGTTGTAAAACTATAATATGATGATATAGCCCAGGAACGTTAAATTAATGACAATTATATAAAAAAAAAATGTTTTTTTCACCATACTTTGTCCTTTTTTCATGACAGATGGTCGTAATGAAAGGGTTAACTTAACTACATGGACGGGCATTGCAATAAAAGTTGTTATTCAGTCATATTTCAGGCCAGAAGTGTATAAACTTTACCAATTTCCATTGCCTCTGATCGCTAAGTCCAAAAGTCTATTTATAATAATACGAAATTTGATATTCTTGGAGATAAATATCTTAGCCAAGGTCTAATTGCTATATTGAGTAAGATAACACAGGTGACTGCAGCAGAGGGGTGGGAGAGCGGGGGGGGGGGGGTATCACCCCCCGACAGAGTGACAAACGCGAGAACACTTATCACAGCAAATATGAAGCATTGACCCAAGGTTGTTCTACTGTTGGCCCGGCATCCTCGACGTCTGCACGACATAAAAACAACATTGGGTCAATGCCTCGAGCTAACTTGGCTTGCTCACAGCCAATCAGCAAACTCCAGGCGCTGACACAATGTTAGCCTAATGGTGGCCCACCGTTTACAACACTGGGCCAGCATTATCCCAGCATTGGTCCACCAATATATAGGCCTTAACGCTATAAACGTTCATCCAATGCTAGCTTATTGCTGGCCCATTGTCTACGGCAATGACTCAGCAGTTAAACAGCATTGGCTAAGCGTCTCGTTTTTGTAGAGTCACCGACAACTCGATACACTGACACAATGTTGGTCCAATGTTGGAACAGTGTCATAAATGATGGCACAACATTTAACCAACATTGGATCATGTTGACTGCCTAGAACCAGCATGACATAGAACGCTTCTGCTCACAGCAAAACCAAGTATCTGCTTATTTCACAAGTGTGCAGATACTGTCTGTTGAAAAACAAGAAGGAGGCAGTGACATCAGTGTAAAAAAAGTATATTCTTGCTTTACAAGTGAGAAAATACAGCCTTTTGGCAGCGCTGTGGCAGGAAGAGCCAGGTAAAAAGCAGTAAATGCCTAGTTTACCAGGGACCCGATAATGCCTTTTGACTTTGCACAGGCAGAACAGATGTTAAACGGAAGTTAACGACAGACGTTTGCTCTGAAAGTCAGCCTAAAAACTTGGAGTCTCTGTCTCCAAGTTAAAAAACCAGCTTCCAGCGTCACAGCAGTATGACATGACAATCCGTGATGCTGGCCACCACACGTTTCACATTTTTCCTGGCAGGAAGACTGAAGATGTTCGGTATTTAAGCAGGTGTAACACAGTCTATGATGATGACATTCGTCTCTTCGCCCGCGATATGACAATTGTAGAAATTGAGAACATTGACATATGGAATCGCTGATGGAATCGCATATGAGATCGCTGCACAACACACAATAAACAGGCGAAGTCGGAGTAGCACTATAGTGTAGCAGCGGCCGGTCTATGTGATTGAAGGGGGGGGGGGAGTTGTGCACGGCTTGTTGTAGATTCACTTTCTCTACTCGTATAACAGGAAGCACGATCATGTCGTTTAAGTTCTTCATTTAAACTGCTTAAAAGAAGGTTTAAGTCACCTTGCTTTCCGGGACTATTGCGTGCCCACTCCAGCCGACATTCCATGGGCAGCTTCCCCAGCACCATGGGCGTAAGCAAAACCCATATTGGCTCCCTTGAACACTAAGCATTTCTAAACTTCTAACGTGACTGTGTAGCGTGTTATTCAGCTGCCACAAATTAGCCGTAACATTCGGTGAGGGGGGTGATAGAATATATAAATCCTCCACATGACGGAAAATCAGAAGTTGTGGATCGCCGAACCGCTCCTTTAATATGGTGATAGCAGTGTCATAATGGTCAGCAGTGACAAAAAGCCCTGGCACAGCCGCCAATGTTGCCCATAACCTAAACACAAACGGCTCAACGTGTGAATTGTACATGAACTGATTAGATTCAAATAGTCAGTGATAAACGTTGGTCATAAGCGATCGCTGTGACGGACATCATTCGTAGTGCTGTAAACCTATTACAATGTTTGATGGCATATTCTATCACAGTTTATGTTCATGTCCACTTAATATTACCAACCAGGCATTAATACATCTCCTGACGTCAAAAATAAGACACATCCGCTAGTTTTGAATCGATCCCAGTGGATTAAAACGTGTGTCCAAATACTCTGCTCCTAAAAAAGTGATTTAAAATAGAATAAAGCGTGACTTTGGACAGAGTACGTCTAGTATGTCAACATAAAAATTTAAGTAATTAAAAAACACTTGTAATTCACGTTATTCATTGTGCAATTGTAACAAGCAAACTAACAACAAAATATAAAATAAATTGAATCTATAATCATTTATACTGACAAAGAGATAACGTGAATAATATTTTTAGTGAAAATATACCCCACTCTCATCAGTTGAAATCATTCTATGTCACATCTGGTCACATTATTGCTGCCGTTATCCCGGAATATCTAATATTTAATGCTCGTTACAAGTCCACGTGGAATTCTTTCCATTTCGAATGGTGCAATTTAACAAATAGTAAGAGTTATTACTGAATGTATAGCGTGGAGTCCGACGTGCCATATTTGTGATAATAATTTAATAAACAATTAGTCACAATGCTACATGTACACTGATTGTTTCAAGCACATTCATTCTTCATATAAACGGAGTACATGGTTGTATTACTTGGTTCTTCAAAAATGTATTGACAAAAAAAACTACATAGTCAAATAATGTCTACAGTAGAACTTGTGAAACTTCCTTAGTACAAATAAAAATCAATCATGATATATATTCTGTGTCTTTGATTATTGTTCAAGTATTCAACATGTTCAATAATCCATTTCTGTGACTAAATCTACAGAAATAATTAAAATAAATATGCACACTTGATCCAATTATTGTTTGTATGTCTTAACGCAAACACTTTACTACACAAAAAATCTTACAAAAAATACATTCAACGAATATGTAATCCAATGTATGTAATATCATTGGAGACTTCAGCCGTTATGTGCCCATCTAAGGACTCTGATGATGTACTCTTCACTGTCAATAACAGCTTGGTCTGTAACATCTGATAACACTAATGATGTTTCCTTCTCCAAAATATATGATATTGAGTTTCACTCAGTTCTTCAGCAGTTATTTTCTGTCTGAAGAACCCGATGATATGTTCTGGCCCGCAAAATGTTCCAATGAACACCACACGGTATTCATAATGGCAGATTATGATGCTGCAGATGAAAGGCATGGCATACTAAACGTAATATATGGGCATCACATCATACTCATACAATCTAGGATATCCCTATTTCTATAGTCATAGTGTGTATAATTTATCACAGATCTTTATATAATTTTGTGTTTATCACCCTGTACCATCATCAACTTAAAAAAAATCATTTGTGCATAGCCACATTATATGTAGTATATGTGGCAAATAAGTGGATATCCAACTCATGATTGTCCGATTAAATCACTGTTCATAATACGCGGAACAAGGGGGGTGGGGGGCATAAAGCACTTCGCCATGGACATCATAAACTACAGTTGGAACTTTGAATACTTTTGCAAGGAATCATCATATACCGGTACATTTGTATATTTAGGACCAGTTTCTACAGAACGATTTTCATCATAAGAGCTCTAGAATTTGTAGTGCGATTCCTAAATATTTTCATTCAATAGCCCACGTGATGACCTTGAATTTAAAATTGACCGACAAACAATGGGGTATCACAATATCAATTTTAGAGCTCTCACACCATGCACATCAAAAATCGTTCTGCAGAAACTATTTTACACATACAAATGTATATTATGATACCTCGGACAATTACTCAATTACTCAAACTACCGACTGTCAGCCAATGCTACTTTCAAAGTGTACATTGGTTTAAATTAAACCGACATAACTTCACTACTTTTATTGACGGTGAAATACACCATTTTGCATTATGCAATATTTGTTAAATAAGGGTAAACTGATTGATTATTGTTTATGTCCAATACAGTTAATCTGCTAATCCTGATACAATAAATATGTTAAGTCTTGTCATATCAGGCGTAAGGTACATTATACTAACTTAACAACTGGTACTTAGATCACCTTGTAGTAGCATAGTCAAATCAAAAAGCGAATCTCTAATTCATTGGGCAATATTTTAGATGTATAGCATCAGACACATGATTGCCTGATAAAATACAACACACGTCATCTCGGCATTTTAATTACGTGTCTACAGGTTTTGCATTATGTAGTATGTGGAAGACAACAAAGCTGATTGGTTAATGTTAATGTTTACGTATAACACAGTTAATCCTTAGGTAATGTAAGTTTGACGCTTAATACCTTTTATTACTGGTAATCACATACGTGTAAAGATTAAAGGTTTGTGTCTTGTATTCAGATTTATTAATTTGTACATTGCGTGAAACATGTCCTGATGACAGGAAATTGCATTATTAGAATGTTTATGTTAAACATTGATGCCTAATCTTGTTAGGTTGTATTTCACACGTTGTTTCTCTCCCAGTAACATGTAGTAATCATATGCCATAACATGTCCACCCCATGTACCTACATACAGGTTGTTCTGTTGCTGATCAATGTATAAACTGTAAGGTTTGGTGATGTTAACCAGACATCTCACGTCACCTCCATCTTTACTGAACAACAATAACCTGTTATTAGTATGATCAGCCACCAGGTATCTGTTCTCTGAGTCTCTCACTACACCACGGGGAGTAAACAGTTTTACACCACATGCTGTGTCTTTATGACGTATCTGCTGAGCTCCCTGTCCATCAATCCAGATGATCTGATTTGAGTTGTCTGTAACGATGTAGCCGCCAGAGGGATCTGGTGACACGTAATACAACAATTGGTCAACAGATAGCGGCTTGATCGTGATGATCTCATCACCTGAACTGTTATACAAGTGAAGGCATCCATTACCTTGATCTGCTACAACCAGGTTATTGTTGTGATTTACACAAAGTCCACACGGCGTGTAGTTGAGCTGTTTACTGTGTGTGGTACCGAGTGTACAAGTGTCACCTACGCTCTGTACAGGAATGTAATATAAAAAGCGTGGATTATATGATGTAATGATCAGCTTGTCACCGTCATCCTGTGTCATCACCGTCACATCACGTGAACTCTTCATTCCATCTACTATGTGTTTCTTTACCAAGTCACCTCTAATACTGTACATGTACAATGCAGCATCCCACTTTACCAGGAAGATGGTGTTGTTGTACATACATATACCTGATACAGTACTACCTGCACTAAACCTAGTAATTTCTCCAGTCTCTGATGCCACTTGATCAGGTTTCTTACAAACAGCATCAGTCTTACTTGTAGCGCCTCCTTCCTGACGTGACACCACGTCCATGCCGGTATCCCCTTTTATATGTGGTAACACAAATGTTGTATGAGAGGTTTCTGTCAGGGTGAGATGATTTGCGATAGATAGATTGCTCTTCGTCACATCCTCATCCATCCAAACCACACCAGGTATTTCTGTCTTCCACCTCTTCTCCACAGCCTCCTCTAGGTTGGGCAGGTTGCTCATCTGATCATACACATCACCTGCCAGCAGACTCTGACCAAGGAAGCGTATGCTTTCTAAGTTCACCTCTGCGAGTTGTTGTTCATCCTGTATAGATGAGGCCACTTTGTCCACTCTGGCTGCTGCTCTCTCTATGTCTGACATCAGCCTCTCCTCCTGCTGAGCCAGCTTCTCTCTAATCTGTTTGAATGTGCTGGTCACCTGCGTCTTAAGGCTGACAATGTGATGTTGAGCCTTGTTTACCTGTTGCTGAGAGGTTTGTTTGGCCAGATCTATGCACTTCAGTAACTTGTCAATCCTCTCTAGCAATGTGTCCAGCCTCTCCTCGCACGGCTTGACAAAGGGACGTAGAGTTCCCAAACTATGATCACTGTGTTCCGTTGTACAACATTCATGACATATGATCTCCTGACATGTCTTACAGTACATGTCAAGCATCTGGTTTGAGTGTCGCCCACACGGGTGATGTGATTTAGCTGATGTAGCCACCTTGCCCTTGGCTTCTGCTCCTTTTATGGTTTGATGTTTTCTGTTGAAGCGAGAAGCAGCATGTTCGTCATTACATGTCTGACACAGATACTCCTGACACGATGTACAATACATAACGGCTTCACCCTGACAATCATCTAGTGAACATATCAGCATCTCTCTGTCAGCAGTAACCGTCACTTTCATCTCATCTTCATCATCATCAGTCTCCTTGGTGCTCAGCTCCTTCAGGTTGTCCATGAAGAAATTTGGTGGCAGGTTGGTGAGGTTGCCTCCAGGAAGAGATGTAACCTTTCTGCAAATAGGACAGGTCATCTTCTCTGGGTCAGTGGCTTGTGCCATGTACTTCTGTAGACATTTTACACAGAAACTATGATGGCACTGTAGAATACAGGACCTCTGCATGTCCTCCATGCACAGAGTACACTGTAGGTACTCCATCAACACAGACTTCTTCACACTGGCCATGATCACAATATCTGGAACAAACATATGGAATTAAAGTTTAGTTCTGTAGCTAGATATATTTACCATAAACATAACTACAACATTTAGTCGGTCAACTTTCCATGCTTTTCCTTTTATCTAAAAACATGATATATTTAAATCACTTTTAAAATCATGTCAAAAAGGACACCACAGTCCAGGTACAACACCAGAGAAGGCATTTCATTTCTGCTTTTATTCGAGTAGTTAAAAATGTTTACTGCAAGTGGTAATAGCTGGCAGGGCACGGTCGTTATTGATAGTTTGCTAGTTCATGGAATTTGTTTGACAAGAGCTAAGGATAGACTTTTTCAATTTGATGCAATTAGCTGACACGATAGAAGTATAAACCTACATGTTTGGGTTATGTACTTTTTTCATAATTATGCTACTGTCTAATACTGCACCATCAGGCTGATACAAATGGATTTTTGTCTAGACTCATGATTAATCATGGACAATTATTCAAGATTCCCTGTATCTTACCTTGGGCCTGGGCCCAGGACCCATGATCCTCTGGAGAATACAACTAGGTCGGGCTGATATGCGGGACGATAACACTCTATATTTGAAAATATATGTATTTAGCCTGGGCTGAAATCTGAGACATTTAACACGCTGAATTTTGCTCGGCATTTACCAGTGTTTAAGTGTCGACTTTGTTATCCAATATTTGTGCATAATTTTGATGTGTTTAATGCGAATATGTCGGATAAAATTAAATAATTGGTGTATTTTGTCTTCAAATTAGCGAGCGAAAATGGCCATAAAATATCAGATATGTTTTTATTTTTGTTACACATACATGGATTCTGCATGATTTGAAGTTGATAAATGTATGTACCATGTTTTCGATAATAAAAATAATGTGTTTTATGCATTTCAACTATAATGCTACAAACAACATTTTTAAATGAGAATCTAAAACTAGACTAGTTAATCTGTTAATAGGGCATATTAGGTTATACAATGCATTCAAAACTAGGTTTGGGTACATTATATTCCACCATGCTTTCATCATGTTCATGTGCTTAGTATATATAGAATGGCGTCCTGATTTTACTTGTAAATATGTAAGATGACGGCCATCTTGACTTTTATGATAAAACAACGAAACAATGAAAATGTGCTTTGGCCCTAAAGTCAAACCAAAAAATAAATTGATCATTCCGTGTGACAAACCAAAAAATTATGTGTCATTTACCATGTGTTTACAATTTTTTGTTCATATGAAGGTGAATGTTGCGGCATTTTGGATTTTTTCTATGAAATGTAACATTTATTCCCGGTCCACTAAGTTATTAAAAATTAGTCATTATCATCAGCATGTTTAGCGGTTTCACTCCTTCAGGGGAATACCATGTACCCAATGCTTTATCAGCGAAGTTTATGGCTATATTCATGATAATTAATGTAAAAGTAAAGATAGAAAAAACGGCGGATGTTTTGGTATTTTCTTTTCCAAATACACTAAATAAAGTCTCAAATAAAAATCTCGCAGAAACCATTAATTGTGCTTTCATGTGCGAGAAACCATAGAAAATACTGGGTTTTATTCACATTTTGGTGGTCATTATGTGTTTTGCCAATCTGAAGCTGAAGGTCACCAAATATAGAAAGTTATTCGACAGATTCGAGTCCAGCACACACAAATTATGAAAAAAAACAAGTGGATACAAAATTATACAATTAAATGCCGATCAATGTTTCACATTTCAGCCCAGTCTAACTACACACATTCCACTAAAAATTGTTGACATTTATAAATATAAATAACACTCATTTTTAAGCATACACATATCTGGGTTCAGAAAACATAGGCAATATTATGTTCAATAAATAAGTTTTATTATGTCATTTCCTTCGACCATGTTGAATAGTTTGTTTCGCTGTTCATTTTGATTATTATATTTAAAACAATCATGTTTGAACGTATGTGGAGAGGGGATAATTATCTGTTATATGGTATATCGCATATGTATTTTGGTTAACCAGAACAGCAATGACAGACGTTTACGTAACCAGGTAACTTTATCCCCTATTTCGAGACAAGTTTGGGAGAACCCTCATATAAGTGATCAAAATATACAGTTTGTCTCTATTTTTTACTGTTAGCAGTACCAAGGCTAAAAAAGTTGGTGTGGGTAAGATGTGTGGGGGTGCATGTAGGGTGGTATTAGTCCATTGTCTACATGTGAACAGGCACTTCCCTCCCGTTCAGTAGCCATGCTGCGTGGAAAGACATTAGGGGGAGTCAGTTAATAGTGGTTTACGTCGCTTTCTACAAAATCATGTCAATATCGCGACAGAAGGAAGCCCGAAGTCGGGACTATGCACTACTCTTATCGAATGACTTCCAAGGGTTCTTTACAGTGCCCAGTACCATGCAACGTAAAGTTTGAATAAAACAGCTTGAAGCACTGTATATGTCAAATCTCGATGAGAAACATCCGGCCCGGCCGGGATTCGAATCCAGTACTGCTGAGTTTCGAGCCACAACCGGATCGAATGAGCCTTCGGGGTCGGCCATAACAGTGACACGCAGAACGGTTTTCAATCAGTTGATCTGACCTGATATAAATCACTGAAAATCTAGCCAAAGTCATGGTGACATGAATACATGTTGAAAATTTACGAAAAAAAGTATTACCATGTGAGATTGATGTTGAACTATGTTAAATAAAGAATATTTAAAAAATCAAACTTAAAAAACCGCCTTCGGCCCTATTGTTTCTGATCAAAGTTATGCAGTTATGTTGTGTTTACATTTTGAATTAGGTATGTGTGTCTAAACGCCATCTGTGATTGATTTAGGTATTTGGTTCATACTGAGAGAGGAATGGAAAATAATCAAAAAGACATCCAGATGATGATGTTTCAGGAGATTTATTTTTCCCTCGAAACATATTGATTCAACATTAACATTAACAATGTTGATCATAATTTAAAAATATGTCTATATTCGGCGAACTGGTCGCTGTATCGCTGTATCGATATGAGACACTTGGTTATTACCTTTTCTAAAATTTAAGAAATAAAACTCAACTTGAATGCAAGCCTTTTATTATTTGGTTGTTTTGATATTGAAGTATGTTTACTTATACAATTTGTATTGCTTACAAATATTGTTATTTGCGTTACTGGGCTAAGACTTTTGCTTAAATCACTTTTTCGACAGACTTAAAAGTTGGTGTGTGACACTGTGTGTGTGGACTGAAGAGACATGATCAGCCAGGAGCCCTTAATTTAATATGCCCTGCTCTAAACATTAACCATTATAATACTAGAAGGAACTACCACTAAAGTGCTAGTGAGTTTGGACGGGGACATTGTTTCTGAAGTAGCTAAAACCAACATGATTTTCAAGAAAGATAAGAACAAGAAAGGTAAAACACAGAGACAGAGAAAGAGATGGAGAAAGTAATAAAGCGAGAGAAAGTGATAGAGAAAGAAACTGTGATAGAGAAAGAGACTGTGATAGAGATGGAGAATGTGATAGAGCAATAGAATGTGAAAGAGAAGGGACAGAGACAGGGACAGAGAGACAGAGACAGATGCAGAGACAGAGACAGAGACATATACAGAGACATAGAAAGTGACAGTGACAAAGATAGAGGCAGAGACAGACACAGAGAGACAGAGACAGTGACAGGGACAGTGACAGGGTCAGAGACAGAGATATAGAGACGGAGACAGAGACAGATGCAGGGACAGAGCCAGATACAGATACATAGACAGAGGCAGAGACAGATACAGAGGCAGAGAGAGATACAGAGGCAGAGACAGTAACAGAGACAGAGAGACAGGGACAGAGAGACAGAGGCAGAGAAACAGAGGCAGAGACAGAGAGACAGAGCCAGAGATAGAGATCTCTTTTTTTATCCCTTTTTCTCTCTTTCTCTCTCCATTACTTTCTCTATCACTTTCTCTGTCTCTGTGTTTTACCTTTCTTGTTCTTATCTTTCTTGGTTTTAACTACTTCAGAGACAATGTCCCCGTCCAAACTCACTAGCACTTTAGTGGTAGTTCCTTCTAAACTCACTAGCACGTTGGTGGTAGTTCCACTAGTTATTATTATTAGTAAGGTCTCACTCCCCTAAATGCTTGTGGGTGGCTACTGACTGAAGAGTGCATCATAAATTACTGCTTTATTTGGTTGTTATCGCTTCTGGTGAAGTAACAAAAATACAGGAGTGTTGCTTTTATGTGGATTATTTGCAAGGACACATTGTTTTCGTGCTGTGTGTTATAAGGTATATGTATGTTGTGAGATTACTGGATGGATAGATGAGGGGGTGACAAGGATTGTTGTGTAAGAATATATTCAGGGAGGTCATAATTATGCGCAGTACCCCTGTCATGTGACCCGACCTGAACCATTGTGTCACCAGGCTGTGACTCCCGCCGCCGGCCTCTGATAAAATACATTTTTCTAACAGAAATGTCACAATTCACCCAACTATACTGTGTTGCGTTCTCAAATTCTATTAGGCCTACCAGGCGTCATAACTATCCACACATGCACACAAAGTATGCTGTCCAACATACAATTGAACACCGTTTTCGAGATATGACAGTTTAAAGTTTTTGTAATGTATTGTCAACGAGTTTTTGTGACATTGAACCCTGCCGTACAAAGACGTTATTGGTCGGATCGCTTAGAAAAGCTATACCACCCTACCTGACTACCCAACGACCATTGTGGGCAAATTTCAAGTCGATCACGTCAAAATTCAATGAGAAATAGATACGCAAAAAACGGCTGTACGTAGAATAATAAGAAAGTATCCACTTGAAAAACAATAAATACCTTCGCCCAAACTAATTACCACACCCCACTCTCCCTCATCAGTCATTTTACTAAAAACACGCCACGCTCTCCCGTATTAGCCATTCTAATATTAACATGGCCCGCTCGCCTTCATCAGCTAATATATTATTAACATGCCCCGCTCGCCTTCATTAGCTAATTATATTATCACCATGCCCCCCTTTCCTTCATCAGCTATTAAAATATTAACATGCCCCGCTCTCCTTCATTAGCTATTTTAATATTAACATGCCCCGCTTTCCTTCATTAGCTATTATAATATTAACACGCCCTGCTCTTCCTCATACGCCATACTAACATTAACATGACCGGTTTCCCTCATACACCATTCTAGTATTAACATGCCCTGCTCTCCCTCATACGCCATTCTAATATTAACATGCCCGGCTCTCCCTCATAAGACATATTAATATTAAAATGCCCCGCTCTCCCTCATTGGCCATTCTAATATTAACATTCCCCGCTCTCCCCCATAAGCCATTCTAATATTAACATGCCCGCTCTCCCTCATAAGCCATACTAATATTAACATGCCTTGCTCTCCCTCATACGCCATTCTAATATTAACAGGCCCCGCTCTCTCTCATAAGACATATTAATATTAAAATGCCCCGCTCTCCCTCATTGGCCATTTTAATATTAACATGCCTTGCTCTCCCTCATACGCCATTCTAATATTAACAGGCCCCGCTCTCTCTCATAAGACATATTAATATTAAAATGCCCCGCTCTCCTTCATTAGCTATTTTAATATTAACATGCCCCGCTTTCCTTCATTAGCTATTATAATATTAACATGCCCTGCTCTTCCTCATACGCCATACTAACTTTAACATGACCGGTTTCCCTCATACGCCATTCTAGTATTAACATGCCCTGCTCTCCCTCATACGCCATTCTAATATTAACATGCCCCGCTCTCCCTCATAAGACATATTAATATTAAAATGCCCCGCTCTCCCTCATTGGCCATTCTAATATTAACATTCCCCGTTCTCCCCCATAAGCCATACTAATATTAACATGCCTCGTTCTCCCTCATATGCCATTCTAATATTAACATGCCCGCTCTCCCTCATACGCCATTCTAATATTAACATGTCCCACTCTCCCTCATTAGCCATTATAATATTAACATGCCCCGCTCTCCCTCATAAGCCATACTAATATCAACATGCCCCGCTCTCCCTCATAAACCATTATAAAATTGCTATGTCCTCTCTCTCTCTCATTAGCATTCTAATATTAACATACCCCGCTCTCCCTCATTAGACCAATAGAAATAAATACAATTATTGTAAGGTTACAAATTATTTAGTCGGCCTACACGGCTAACGTGAATCCTTCTATCAGACTATGATAAGGCTTATAAACTTACCAATATTAGCCAGGGAATGTAGACATATTCTGCTGTAGATATTCTTGTAAATCCTGCATTTAGCAGGGAGTTTAATGTTAGCGATGCTGATATCTTTGAATCAGACTAGTAGGCCTGTCTAGGCTGCATTGTTGTGCACACGCAGGTGATCTGTCTCAGCTTGTATAACCATGGAGAGTATACAATAACCTTGCATAGCCTACAGTGTAGCATATTACTGTCAACTCCAATATTTTTACGTGTTCTCCCAAAACATTTTCTCGATGAGACATTTTATCTATAATATGTTATTGAACTATTTACAAGCTTACATTATTATTTAGTATCCGTCCACCTAGCTGTGAAGCGAGCGTGTTGTATTTGTTTTCACTCAGGTGACTTAATTATCGAGATGAATCTGCTTCTTTCATGCTCTGAGGGGATTATTGGATTAGATGGAACAATATATTAGTTAATCTATGTGAGTTTGGTTGACGTATCGTCATTTACTTGATGGTTCTCCACTAATAGAAAATGACATGTGTGTGACGCTAATATTTAGACATGCTATATCTGCCTTGAATTAATTTCGCGGAATATTTTTAATATATTTTAGCTTCAAGGGGTTTACAGTATTTATCTGTCCTGAGCCACGTGAACACTAGCCTGAACACTGATGTAGTCACAGGGCCAGTGGTCAGGCTACGTGAACACATACTACAGTCCGAAGCCAAAAGGCTGTATCCGCTTACTTTACAAGTAAGCAGATACTTCCTTTCGAAGCCAAAAGGAAGTAAGTAAGCAGATACTTCCTTTTGGCTTTAGTACAGATATACTGATAACGTCACGTGATCCACAGCAATCTCTGGACGTGGAGACGGTGCTGGTCTGATGTTGGGCCAGCGTCACAGACGGTGAGCCAGCATTGGACCAACACCGGGGCAAAGTCCAGAGTTTACAAAACATTCAGCTGACGATGGTTTAATTTTCGCCGGCGTCGCAACATTGCGAAGGTGATCTGTCTTTATTGGGAATAATAATACAATAATAGACATATACATAGGCCTAATTATATTATCTGGGGGTAGTGTGACAGATTTAATAGAATAATAAATGGACAGATTTAGTACACTACCATGATCACTTCACCAGACACTTTGATCCCCACAGAATATATATCTATATATCTGTTCAGTATTACCCTTTGAGCGGTGACTTATATAATTGGCCTATATATCTGTTCAGTGGCTGATCCTGAAGGGGGGGGGGGGGTGTCCTGACAATCTTTAAAAAAATTAATCATTTCATTGTTTGACACTGAACATTTCCTCTCGTGGTGTCTCGAACCCGTTTATTAGCCGATAAGTCTATTAAAAGATTTCATTGATTTATTCATCAATTTAAATAAATTGCGAGAGGCAAATGAAATCAAATTCGAACCCTTTTTCCCTAAGTTCTGGATCAGCCCCCGCTGTTATATCTCTGGCTAAAGGTTTTTAACAATGCATGATACAGAGACATGAATCACATTTAAAAACTGTAATTTAAAGGTGATCTATCACCCCTTATATGGTATGAATAATTATGTCCTTATATGGGGTGATTGGCTTTCATGTGACCCTCTCAGAGGGTCACATGATAGCCAATCACCCCATATATGGAAACACTTGTGCCCCATCTTGTGGCAACTTTGATTTATTTGTCACAAAAGTATTCAGACTATATAAGGGGTGATAGATCACCTTTAAAGAGGAAAATTTTGACATTTCCGACCAAAACTAGAGGGTTTATTTAGGTGAGCTTTGAATAATGAACAAATATGGTAAGGGAGACACACATGGAACATTTTGTACACAACATTTGTATGACGCTAATATTTAGACATGCTAAATCTGCCTTGAATTTATTTCGCAAATATTTTAAATATATTTTTACTCCAAGAGGTTCACAGTATTTATCTTGTCCTGAGCCACGTGCATACCCTACGTGAACACGTACTGCCTTGTAAAGCCGAAAGGAAGTATATGCTTACTTTACAAGTATACGCAGATACCGCCTTTTGGCTTTGCAGAGCAGTATTGGCATACTGATAACACTGCCTGATCCACAGAAAACTCTGGAAATAGATCCGGCGCTGATCTAATGTTGGGCCAGCGTCACAGACAGTGGGTCAATGCCAGACCAGTACCGAGTCAACGGAAATTTGCGAAACATCGAGATAACGATGGTTTAATGTCGGTGGACATCGCAACATTGTGAAGCTGGTTTGTATGTAGGCCCCTATTAGGCTAGTCAGGTGGCCCATGGTCACTATATGACCTGCCGTCGGATTTTTGTTCCCAAATTGATTTTATTGTTGATTTGGATTATCTAGATACCTGGCAACACGAAACCACCTGGGCACATATTTTTGGATGAACTGAAGGGGGGCTGTAAGAGGATTTTTGTGAAGGGAGGGTCCAATTTTTTTAAAATAAATGTGATTGATTTTTTTTGGATTGTCTAGTTATCTGGCAACACGAATCCACTTGGGTACATTTTTTTCTGAGCTGAAAGGGGGTTATAGGAATGTTTTTTAAGGGTCAATTTAAAATAAAAAAAATATTAATTATTTAACCTTCCCGGTATGACGGAGCCGCCTAACTCATTTACTGCACGGGCCCCAGTCGCACTGACCGCCATTTTGTTTTTACAGCCAGTTGTGTAAAAACGACACTCGCGCTGCCTGCCAAAAAATCGAATGCCATGAAATTGAGAAGAATATTTCAAGTGCCTTCGAAAACTAGGCCATTTTTAAATGGAGGTCATTGTGTCAGAGCCTTGCGATGTCATCAGGGTATATTTAACCATGATTACAATTTTTTTCTGCAGTTCTTATCCAGTCAAAAATTTGACAACCGTTTCAAAAGCAACGCACCAACCAAATCAACCATTTAAAAAAGATCCCGTGTTTGTTTTTTGTGTTTTCAGACAAACACAATCACAACTAGAACTCCGAGGCCCGGCTGTTTGAGTGCTATATAGACGAAAAATCGGCTTAATATTTTCTAAACATAACAGTGTATTAGTCTTCCTCATGGGCCAAAATCCTAAATGTCCAGGTTATCATTACGGAAAGAACCAAGGAGACAAGTTAAAATATATCTTCAACGTGTATTCCTTCCACCGGTGCTGTTTAAAATATATCTTCAACGTGTGTTCCTTCCACCAGTGAGTGCTGTTTAAAATATATCTTCAACGTGTATTCCTTCCACCGGTGCTGTTTCAATTCTTGCCCACGATGTACCTTGTACAGAGGATGTACTAGGCCTACCCACCAAAGTCCGGTTCAATGTTGGGCCAGCGTCGCAGCCCATTGCTGGTTCAATGCCGGTCAATCGTCTACAACGCTGGCCCAACACTAATCGGGTGGATCTGCTGTATGCTTATCGCAAACACGTGGCATTCACCCAATGATGTTCCAATGTTGATCCGATTTTGAAACAGCATTGGGTGATTGTACGGTGTTTTCTGACTGCTGTTATGCGTGTGACTCTTTCCATCACGGCGCCAGAAACACCAGATAACACAATACATTGGCTCAATGCTGATGTAATGCTGAGCCACCGCCTGCGACGCTGGGCCGACATTATTCCAACCAAAACCCTTTAAGCTCTAATCACTTATTTATTCGTGAATGTTTTTTTTCTGAACACTTTTTAAAGACGAAAGTATTGAACCAAGGGACCTCAAAAGTTATGTTGGACTGGTTCACAGACATGTCAACCATTTCCCACACACATCACCCCTCTTTCCCCTAAATAGGACACAAACTCAGGCAAAATAAACTTAAAAGGTTCCTGGCGGCCAGGCCTAATAAATACCGGGTTTTGTTCGTCAAGCATACGCTTTTTTGTCAATTTGATTTGTTTCACTAATCTGCATGTGTTTTAAACACAAGATTGAATGTAGTTTGCCCATGTAATAGTTTTGCAGACACTCTGATATTTCGCAATGTCACTTTTTCAATGTTATTTTAATTTATTGTCGAATAAATTTAAGATGTTAAGTGAGCTACGCTGTTGTTAAACCTTCCGTGTAACATGTTCCTCGTTACCCCCTTGTAAACTGTCAACTACTGCCACGTTACGCTCTAGTCACCTGTCAACCCCTTTCTCGTTGCATCCTTGTAACCTGTTAGCCCCTTTCTCGTTGCCTCCTTGTAACCTGTCAACCCCTTTCTCGTTACACTCCTTGTAACCTGTCAACCCCTTTCTCTTTGACCTCTTGTAACCTGTCAACCCCTTTCTCTTTGACCTCTTGTAACCTGTCAACCCCTTTCTCATTGACCTAATGTAACCTGTCAACCCCTTTCTCTTTGTGTCCTTGTAACCTGTCAATCCCTTTCCAGTTGCCCCCTTGTAACTTTTCAACCCCTTTCTCGTTGCCTGCCCTAGTTTAACCTGTCAACCCTTTTCTCGCTGACTGATTGTAACCTGTCAACCCCTTTCTCTTTGTCTTCTTGTAACCTGTCAATCCCTTTCCCGTTGCCCCCTTGTAACTTTTCAACCCCTTTCTCGTTGCCTGTCCTAATGTAACCTGTCAACCCTTTTCTCGTTGCCTTATTGTAGCCTGTCAAACCCTTTCTCGTTGCCCCGTGTAACCTGTCAACCCCGTTCCCGTTGCCAACCTTGTAACCTATCAACCCCTTTTTCGTTGACCTCTTGTAACCTGTCAACCCCTTTCTCGTTGACCTTCCGTTACCAGTCAACCCTTTTCTCGTTGCCCTCTTGTAACCTGTCAACCCCCTTCTCGTAACCTGTCAACCCCTTTCTCGTTACCCCTTGTAAACTACCAACCTCTTTTTCGTCGCCCCTTTGTAACCTGTCAACCCCCTTTGTAACCTGTCATCCCGTTTCCCGTTGCCTCCTTGTAACCTGTCAACCCTTTCTCGCTACCCTCTTTATAACCTGTAAACCCTTTTCTTGTTGACCTCCTTGTAACCTGTCAACCCCTTTCTCGTTGCCCTCTTGTAACCTGTCAACCCCTTTCTCGTTACCCTCCTTGTAACCTGTCAGTCCTTTTTTCGTTATCCTCTTGTAACCTGTCAACCCCTTTCTTGTTTCCTTCCTTGTAACCTGTCAACCCCTTTCTCGTTGACCTCTTGTAACCTGTCAACCCCTTTCTTGCTGCCCTTTGTAACCTGTCAACCCATTTATCGTTGACCTTCCTGTAACCTGTCCACCCCTTTCTCGTATCGTTGCCCTCATTGAGACTGTCAAATCCTTTCTCGTTCCCGCCTTGTCATGCCACCTACTTGACACTGCTGCCATCGGAAGTTTTTCATGAGCAACGTATTACAACTCTAAACATTAGGAAAAGTCAGTGATTGTTCCTAGCTGTTTGCTGCTGCTGGGGAAGGACTTCCAGAATGTAACTGACTTATCACTGGTGTCCGCCATTATGTGCCCATGGTATCATATATTTTCTATATGCTAGCAAGTACATATATACGTGTAACAGTAGTATACTAACAATGTAAATCTCTCATTAAATATACTTGGCTTGTATTATCAAATTTTATCGTTTACTATTCTAGTATGAATATATTTATTTTTAACATAACAAAAAATTATCTCTAATATCACGCAACAGTTTAAATTATCAATTGTTCGGCTTTGTGCGTTGTAGATAATTAATATCTATAATTATGTATTTATCATTTAGTATTCTAAGACACAGATAAGAATGAAGTAATATGACCTTGACAAAGTCGACATAAACTCATTTGAGGTGATTGTTATGGATATGTCATAAAAACAACTTTAGACCCTGCTTCCTTTAGCAGGCAGATTACCCCTATTAACCAACTTTTGACCATTGGCAGCACGTCACGTCACGTATAACACGTCACGTATAATATATACGTGTAACAGTAGTATACTAACAATGTAAATCTCTCATTAAATATACTTGGCTTGTATTATAGTATCCAGTCATTAGCAAAGATTAAACCCACATATTGGGAAAAACGTTTGAAAAAAAGTAATGTCTGATGCCATCATTTTGAATTTAAGTTATACACCAGTAAAACATATTTAAATGAGAAGAGGCATAATGCAGATAGTAGTAGTAGTACTTGTATCGTTGGCTGGGTGGTATGCTACACTCGGCCCACATTTATTTAACTTTAAATCACTGGGCTTATTAGCAGTGTCTCTGGATAACGACAATGCTGGTGTTGTATGGTGTCAATTATCAATTAAGTGAATGGAACAGAACGTTCTGTATATAGGATTCAGCATAAAAGACTTCCATTTAGGAGACAAACATTTATTAAACCATTGCTATATATATATCTATATATATGCTTCTGGAATATATGCTGCAGTTGATTTTAGTTATGACATGACATTCGTAATATCATAAATAGATGGTTATCTATTTCTGGTAATACACATTCTAACCAAGAAATCTAGATTCCTTGTTCAACTATCAGTGAAACAGATCTATATCTGCTACTATTGACACCCCTTTTATTAACTGAAATATTGCCAACAATCTTAGTATATCAGCCTGGGGTCCCACACAATCCACAACACATTACTGACTGTGCCGTAGGACAGATTTGTGTGCTACCTGGTGCTGAATAATGTCTTTAAAACACGCTCGACCAGTGCTCTAGCTGTGTTAAGTTCTTTTGAAATATCGTTTTTTAGCGATCTAAGGGTTGGTTCAAAACAATAAAAAATGCACTTGTGTTTCGTTCAGAATGTATTCAATAACAAAATGTGGGAAAAGTGGTAATACAGCTGTTTATAACTATACAAATGAGGATTTTGTTGTCACATAGGGTCGTCAAAATGTAACTAGTGAGAGTACCCTATTCGGACCTTTGACCTCATAAATCCTTCATGCAACAAGATAAAGTTTTTATAACTTGATACGTTGGAATCGGATGACAGATATACAAAATGAAGACAACAGGCATTAGCATGCTCATAATCGTACACATGCAGAGCAAACGGAAGAGTTACATTCTACGAAATTTGTTATTTTTTTTATTGGAAATTATGATTTTCAGCAATCTAAGGGTGCGTTCATGTTTTCTGAAAAATATCATTACTTCATCTATGTTTCATCCGGAATGTATTCAATGACAATATGTGACAAGAGTGGTAATAAAGCTGTTTATAACTATAAACATGAAGATTATGTTATTACACGGGGTCAACAAAATGTAACTAGTACTAGTACCCCATCCGGACCTTTGACCTCATAAGTCCTTCATGCAACAGATGACAGATATGCATAATGAAGACAACAGACATTAGCATGCTCATAAACATACACATACAGAGCAAACGAAATATTTACATTCTACGAAATTTGTGATTTTTTTTATTTGAAATATTGACTTTCAGCGCTCTAGGGGTGGTTTCATATTTTTTTTTAAATCACAACTTCACATATGTGTCGTCCGGAATGTATTTAATGATAATATGTGGCAATAATGGTAATAAAGCTGTTTATAGCTATAAAAATAAAGATTATGTTATTAGACGGGATCGACAAAATGTAAATAGTGAGAGTATCCTATCCGGACCTTTAACCTCATAAGTCCTTAGTGCAACAAGATAAAGTTTTTCTAACTTGATACGGTGGAACCAGATGACAGATATACAAAATAAAGACAACAGATATTAGCATGTTCATAATCGTACACATGCAGAGCAAACAAAAGAGTTATATTCTACAAACTTTGTGATTTTTTTTAAATATTGACTTTCAGTGTCTAAGGGTGGGCTCATGTTTTCTGAAAATGATCATAACTTCACCTATGTCCCGTCCGAAATGTATTTAATGACAAAATGTGGCAAGAGCGGTATTAAAATTGTTTATAACTATGAAAATAAAAAATCTATTATTACGATGGGTCGACAAAATGTAGCTAGTGAAAGTATCCCATCCGGACCTTTGACCTCATAAGTCCTTCATGCAACAACTTATGGGTTGTTAAATGGGACATAGTGGTACCAGATGAGTGATGGACCAAAATGAGGTAAGCATACCTTTGTGTGCTCATAACCATGCAAATTTACAGGAAACGGAAAAGTTACATCTGGAGAACAAAACTACCTTTAATTTGGAATATTGACTTTCAGCGCTTAAAGGGTGGGTTTATTTTTTCTGAAATATTTCAAAACTTTAGTAATATGTCATTCTGTATTTAATATAAGCAAAATAGGATTTACAATGATTTGAAGATTGTTTAAAACCTTTGAGTTTTGAATTAACTGGTGTTTTAACAAATGCAGTATTTAGGCTCGAGAGTACCCTTGAACATCCCTCATTTCAGGAACTTTGCTGCCACAGTAAAGTTCTACAACCACCCTAATGATGTCCTAGGGATATTTTCCTGTCATAATAACAACACAGACCTTTGCCACTTTTTGGGTCAAGCGAAGTGACACGTTACAGGACTTGGCTCCCAGACTATACAGTGTTTAGACAAATCACAACGAAAGGTACGAAAAGAAATTTGGAAGAAATTATATGAATAAATTGAATTGAATCATCCTGAACAATCTGCTGCTGCCTTGTTACTTTGACGGGAGAAGGTTGAGTGTTACCGCCCCCAAGTATAAGAAGCTCAGAGACTGGGGACCCTGTCACACTACCTCTCGGTCATGGAGGCTCCCCACAATATTGAATCTTTAAGAGTGAGCGGAGAATAAACATTTTATTTCTTAAAAACTGGAAGACCGGAGTGGGATTGAATCCGCGATCTCAGACTTTCCAAGCAGGCAGCCTTAACCACTGCACCGTAATAAATCACATGAGTTGTGTTGATTTTATCCAGAAGTGATATCAAGTGTTTTTTTTACCATTTATGTAAAATGTATGTGGGCCTACAAGCATAGGTTAACTTAATTTGAAAAGGGTGTAGTCTATGTATAATTTATTATGTAATACGCAAAATATTTGTATCTATTATATAGGTGTTCATATGTATATTTTTAATGTTTAATAGATTTTCAACATTCGTATTTGCATATCCATGTGGGCCTACCTTAGATATCTAATTAGATACAAACTATTTCAGCCTGCCCATTTTCCACCTGTGGTGTGACCCACTATGGTCATCCTATGTTGTGTTATTCAGATGATGCTGCTTTATTGTTATAAACCATTATCATGTATATGTCCTGGTCAAATAAATAATTCTGTTATTCAGATGACATCTTATAGGCTTATATGTCAACTGGACCAATTATTGGAACTGTCTAGGTCCAAAAATAGTTGTTTTCATTAACTTTAACCCTTATAATGCTGAAATATTTTTGTATAAACCATGGAGACCAAAGGGTTTTTATCAATTTGAAATCATCATAAATGTCATCATTCTGCTTCATTTGAATACCTATGTTATGGGTCCACAACCAATATAAATATGTTTATTATTTCAGTGCGGGGACCGTCATTATACGTCAGATTCTGCCGTATATAGACCGTCACCGCACTGGAAGGGTTAGAGGCTACTATTTATAACCTGTCGCTCACCATATAGATGTTCTCTCGATACGTTGGAATCGGATGACAGATATACAAAATGAAGACAACAGGCATTAGCATGCTCATAATCGTACACATGCAGAGCAAACGGAAGAGTTACATTCTACGAAATTTGTTATTTTTTTTATTGGAAATTATGATTTTCAGCAATCTAAGGGTGCGTTCATGTTTTCTGAAAAATATCATTACTTCATCTATGTTTCATCCGGAATGTATTCAATGACAATATGTGACAAGAGTGGTAATAAAGCTGTTTATAACTATAAACATGAAGATTATGTTATTACACGGGGTCAACAAAATGTAACTAGTACTAGTACCCCATCCGGACCTTTGACCTCATAAGTCCTTCATGCAACAGATGACAGATATGCATAATGAAGACAACAGACATTAGCATGCTCATAAACATACACATACAGAGCAAACGAAATATTTACATTCTACGAAATTTGTGATTTTTTTTATTTGAAATATTGACTTTCAGCGCTCTAGGGGTGGTTTCATATTTTTTTTTAAATCACAACTTCACATATGTGTCGTCCGGAATGTATTTAATGATAATATGTGGCAATAATGGTAATAAAGCTGTTTATAGCTATAAAAATAAAGATTATGTTATTAGACGGGATCGACAAAATGTAAATAGTGAGAGTATCCTATCCGGACCTTTAACCTCATAAGTCCTTAGTGCAACAAGATAAAGTTTTTCTAACTTGATACGGTGGAACCAGATGACAGATATACAAAATAAAGACAACAGATATTAGCATGTTCATAATCGTACACATGCAGAGCAAACAAAAGAGTTATATTCTACAAACTTTGTGATTTTTTTTAAATATTGACTTTCAGTGTCTAAGGGTGGGCTCATGTTTTCTGAAAATGATCATAACTTCACCTATGTCCCGTCCGAAATGTATTTAATGACAAAATGTGGCAAGAGCGGTATTAAAATTGTTTATAACTATAAAAATAAAAAATCTATTATTACGATGGGTCGACAAAATGTAGCTAGTGAAAGTATCCCATCCGGACCTTTGACCTCATAAGTCCTTCATGCAACAACTTATGGGTTGTTAAATGGGACATAGTGGTACCAGATGAGTGATGGACCAAAATGAGGTAAGCATACCTTTGTGTGCTCATAACCATGCAAATTTACAGGAAACGGAAAAGTTACATCTGGAGAACAAAACTACCTTTAATTTGGAATATTGACTTTCAGCGCTTAAAGGGTGGGTTTATTTTTTCTGAAATATTTCAAAACTTTAGTAATATGTCATTCTGTATTTAATATAAGCAAAATAGGATTTACAATGATTTGAAGATTGTTTAAAACCTTTGAGTTTTGAATTAACTGGTGTTTTAACAAATGCAGTATTTAGGCTCGAGAGTACCCTTGAACATCCCTCATTTCAGGAACTTTGCTGCCACAGTAAAGTTCTACAACCACCCTAATGATGTCCTAGGGATATTTTCCTGTCATAATAACAACACAGACCTTTGCCACTTTTTGGGTCAAGCGAAGTGACACGTTACAGGACTTGGCTCCCAGACTATACAGTGTTTAGACAAATCACAACGAAAGGTACGAAAAGAAATTAAGAAGAAATTATATGAATAAATTGAATTGAATCATCCTGAACAATCTGCTGCTGCCTTGTTACTTTGACGGGAGAAGGTTGAGTGTTACCGCCCCCAAGTATAAGAAGCTCAGAGACTGGGGACCCTGTCACACTACCTCTCGGTCATGGAGGCTCCCCACAATATTGAATCTTTAAGAGTGAGCGGAGAATAAACATTTTATTTCTTAAAAACTGGAAGACCGGAGTGGGATTGAATCCGCGATCTCAGACTTTCCAAGCAGGCAGCCTTAACCACTGCACCGTAATAAATCACATGAGTTGTGTAGATTTTATCCAGAAGTGATATCAAGTGTTTTTTTTACCATTTATGTAAAATGTATGTGGGCCTACAAGCATAGGTTAACTTAATTTGAAAAGGGTGTAGTCTATGTATAATTTATTATGTAATACGCAAAATATTTGTATCTATTATATAGGTGTTCATATGTATATTTTTAATGTTTAATAGATTTTCAACATTCGTATTTGCATATCCATGTGGGCCTACCTTAGATATCTAATTAGATACAAACTATTTCAGCCTGCCCATTTTCCACCTGTGGTGTGACCCACTATGGTCATCCTATGTTGTGTTATTCAGATGATGCTGCTTTATTGTTATAAACCATTATCATGTATATGTCCTGGTCAAATAAATAATTCTGTTATTCAGATGACATCTTATAGGCTTATATGTCAACTGGACCAATTATTGGAACTGTCTAGGTCCAAAAATAGTTGTTTTCATTAACTTTAACCCTTATAATGCTGAAATATTTTTGTATAAACCATGGAGACCAAAGGGTTTTTATCAATTTGAAATCATCATAAATGTCATCATTCTGCTTCATTTGAATACCTATGTTATGGGTCCACAACCAATATAAATATGTTTATTATTTCAGTGCGGGGACCGTCATTATACGTCAGATTCTGCCGTATATAGACCGTCACCGCACTGGAAGGGTTAGAGGCTACTATTTATAACCTGTCGCTCACCATATAGATGTTCTCTCGAGATGCCGTATATTTATTTTCATCACGCCACGTGGGGCAACATGCTGATTGGGCAGAATGAGGTGACAGGCGTTATTTTGAAAGCGGCCAATTTATTGCACCCATTCTGACATGTGACAGTTTGCAGGTATGAATAGTTGATATGGTGCGTGATATACAATTCAGAAAGTTAGTGGTTTTATAAACGTACCTGGATAAGTTTGGTTTTGCTGCTAAATGTAAGATGACAGTTATAAAAATATGCAATTGTTTTTAAATCTACAAAAAAACATGACACATTTAATACTGCAACTAGAAACCGTGATGTTGAGTGGGCATATGCTATTACATTTACATTCTATCATTAATGTAATCGATATTATTCTTCACAGATGAGAAAAAATGACAAAAGCCCTGCTTTGCGTCTTCGGATGTGACAATCACAAACATAACTTCCAGTAATTGTGCTCGACAAAAATCCTCAATATTACACAGCGATCAACAGTGACGCATATTTACGGTAATTTAAAGACACTGGCAATTCCACATTGATTTATTTATTAGTGCAGTTGTAACAATCAAAATCAAATATACTAACAACAAGATGCAAAATCAATGTAATCCATATTCATTCATCAATTTATTTTGTTGATAATTATACCCCACTCTGATCAGTTTCAATCATTATATAATACATCTGGTCACACTAAGCTTCAATTATTACAGAATATCTAATGATCGGTACAAGTTCATGTGAGTTCTTTCCATGTGGAATAGTGCAACTCCAAATATTTACTTATTACATAATTAAACAGTGTTTTTATTAAATGGATAGCTCACACCATCACATGCCAGTTCTGTGATACTGGTTTAATAATAAATTATTCACTAAAAAATTGTCACAACACCTGCTGCAATGATTTACCGTAATTCACAGACAGAAACATTATGCATTTAATTACAGTTCAATAGAGATGTACCATGTTATATGAATTATAATTTATCGTGAATCGACCCTCTACATTCTGGGAATATGTTACGTGAGATACATTTATTCATCAAATGTAGGGTATATTTATTCACTAGGCAATATTGGGGATATATAGCATCAAACAAATGATTGTGTGATAAAATATAACCCACGTTATTTCGCTATTTTTATTCTACAGTATTTTGCATTATGTAATGCCTGTTGAAGATGGGGAAAGCTGATTGACTGATGTTGATATATGACACAGATAATCCTTAGTTAATTAATCAAGTCAGAGTTGATTAGTGGTAATCAAATACCTAATTTCTATATTGCTTAAACGTTGTGATGACGAAAATTACAATATTAAAACGTGTTTACATTACACCTATTTTTTTAGGCTGTATTATATGGGGAGTTTTTCTCCCAGTAACATAGCAATCAAACACGACCACCTGATTCCAGTATTGATGTAAGCTAAAAAAAATGTTACACTTGACCCTGACTTTAAACTGAATTGTACTCAAGTATTATTCATCAATTGTAGTTTCCATAACGATAAAACTGATAAATAGCCTAATACTGTCCTGGATATGTAACACTGCGCAAAAGGGGGTCGTATTATGTACCAGTCGGCACAGAGTGATGCCGCAATATGAGCCACATTTAAGCGAATTCGGGTGCCGTTGATGCAGACGTCATCGTGCGTCATGCAGCGCAGTTGACATCGTCACTGACGTCACATCAGCACAGATTTGGGCGTTTGCGGGCTGAACGTCAGCAACAGATATACGGGTACAGATGACACAGATAATGCTGATAAATAAGCTGATCACCAGGGGTCAACACTGAATGTGTGCGTCCCATGAAAGACAAAAAATAGCTAGTCATGACGTCCTTTATCTGTGTGTAGGCATCCTGGCTCATAGTGTATATATAGTAGGCCTATTCCGTAATATGTATGTGAATAAACAGTGACGTCCGTATATATATGTCTGTCTCTTGAATTATAAAAGTGACTGAAAACAAACAAAAAGGTTTATGGTAGGCCTAAATGAAACAAAATGATTTTTAAGACAGCTTGTATTCATGTATATTTTGCAGGCTTACCCATGCTACGGATTGACCCGTATTTTACGGATTTTTTCATGTTTATAAATTCTATGCACAGATTTTTTATTAGGTTGATTCGACGGATTTTTTGCATTTCTGCAAACCACCCTTTTCCATTGCGATACACCAAGATTGGTTTCTATTTAGCCTCTAACCTCATATAATCACTGATTATATAGTGAGAGATAAAAATATTATTATTTGAATTAAGGGGACACCTCAGGGACTTTAAGGTGTGAAAAAAAAAAAAAAATATATTAGGATAGGATTTAACCCACCCACCCTCTCATCCCCTCAAAAATATTATTATACGTTTAATGATGTATGTATAATGCAATTCAATTCTACATTTACACAGTGTTCTTTATTTCTAACGAACCCGGTGAATGTGAATACATTGAGACTTTGGACAAACTCTAGATCAGAGTCTATGTGACAACATTTTGATCAATTTCACTTTCGCTGCATTAACCTGCTCAATGATTGCGACACGTGAGATGCAAGATTTCAACCAAAGCCCCAGTTTTTAAGATCCAAATTGGCCGTAGACCCTCCCACCCTCTTACGATTTGTTTTTTAGTTATTGGATTTTTTTTATTTCTTTAAGACCCCTCCTCATAAACGCAACACACCCGCCCAGCAAACACTGCTTACTTGACCTTGTGTTGTTTTAATATGTGTTCGCCGTCTGCAACGCTGGCCCAACATTAAACCAACACCGGGTCAAGATCTCGTGTTTTATGGGCGATGAGGCATTTCCAGCACCCTGCCCCCCCCCCACCACTTGAGATGTCGAACCATAATCAGTTAAACTGTATACAAATCACTGGTGATCACCGCCACAGGAGCAAGCCATCCTCAGGCATTACGTAATAGGTGTGAGCGCAAGCGTGTTGTCAAGGTGTCTTACAGTCACAATAGCCTTGATATAATATCTTGGTCGTATCCCAGCAGACACATGACCTCGATATATTGGGCTAATGTTGAGCCACCACCTACGACTCTGGCTCTACATTGGGCCAGCAATAGATCAATGTATCTGCTGGTTGGTGTTATTCACCCCTCCCTGTACGCGGTGCGTGACGGCCTTAATTATCACCTCTATTGTTTATTTAGCCGTAATGACAAGTGGTGTGGCTTGTTTGAAAGACAGATCCGCTAAATTAAAAACCTTCTATCTCACATCATTATTCAGTTAACCAGAACCATATATATTTTTGTCAAATTGTAATATTGTATTTTTATGTTGTAACGGGGGAATTTGTAGGTTAGTTTTAATTCGAGTATTTCAAAGAAACCTGTAAGACCGCGATTTTAAACTCTGACTGTATATACTTTCGAACATGCTCATATTAATTTCACAGCACTCACCCCTGCAATCGCGCAAGGGTTACCAATGTTGCGTTATTATTGGCGATTTTGCTTTATACGTTGATTAATTATATTGCGTTACGAGACTAATATAATTACAGTTAATAGTCGGGTAATTTTCATTTTTGCGAATTGGCGAATCTTACAAAGTTAAGGCCCAGTCACACTGGGGTACGGTTTGACCGTAAGCGTCCGTAAGCGTCCGTAAGCGTCCATGATCGTACATTTCCAGGCGGTCACCGCGTCACTTTTCGCGGCAACCGCGTCCATCCGTCGGCGGCTGCGAATTAACTTTTTGTTCAAAAATTCGTGGCCAAGCGTGGCTGTCCGCGGGAGCCCAATCATCCGTGAATCAGCGTAGAGACACAGCGAGATGGTGTATAAAAACCGTGGGCATCGTACATACACCGTAGGTATCGTAGGCGTACGCGACGGAGCGTAGACAAGAAATGGCTCACCCTGCACCCATCTCCAAGGCGGGGCCCCTACACTGGCACACGCTGTCCCTACGCTGTTCTACACTGTTATACAATAGCCTACGCTACCCTACGCACAGCGCAAAATATTTTTGGTGTTGCACCGTGAAACGGTCAGCGTAGGGGATCCGTAGCTACTGGCTGCGCTTAGTCACGCTTAGTCACGCTGCCTACGGTCTCTGTACTCCATGTTTTCGTTTCTGTACACCGTTTGACGACATATCACGCTTACTCACGCTATGTCACGGTATGTCACGCTGCCTCACGCTGTCTACGGTGTATGTACACCATCTAGCTGTGTCTGTACACAATTTTGCGGTGTCCGCCACCCAAATGTGTTAATTTCCGAACCGCATATGAAAACGTCATGGATCGGAGTATTTTTCATTTTTCTCTGTTGACCTTCCCCAAGTTCCATCTGCTCTGTTGCTCTTCTGTTGTTCCATCATTGTCGTCGTCCTCTCTGAGTAGTGCTGTATAGATTGTTTCTGCATGCAGTTGGCAGAGCATTGACGAATCACTACTGTGAAACTTGGTCTCATGGCAAAAGAGAAGGGAAAGCAAAAAAGAGTAGCCGCAAAGAAGCAGTTATATGAGAGAGAAATTCCTGATTTCTTATTTTCTGAGGGCTTAGAAATGAAAAGGCAAAGCAAGAAAAAAAGCCGCAAAGAAGCAGATATAAAGACGAAATTCCCGATTTCTTATTTCGGACATGCATGTCCAAAGTAAGAAATACGAGAATTTTCAATTCAGCTCTCGTCAATGGACATATTTACATCATAATGGTCATGTTAAGAAGCCGAAATAAAAATACTGATTTTTTGATGATTTTAGCCTGATTGTCGCTTTAATTATGTTCGCGAGGATACTGTGGAGCATATAATTTTTCCAAACGTGCGGTAGGTCCCTTATACACTTTTTAAAGCTACATGGTCGCAAGATAATTAGAGGCTAGAGCCCTTTTATTTACGCTGTTTAAGCTATTTTTGTCTCTCATTTAAGCTTGAATTATATTTATATCCGTGTTTGTAATTCCCTGATTATTTTTAATAAACATATATCTAAAATGAACTCGGACCTCCTGAGACCATTAGTGGCCGGTTACGCAATGCTTGGCGCCGTCAGTAACAGTAACAGTGGCTAATTGAGTGTGTCGCACCATTTCAAGCCTACTAGTTAGGCTATCATATGAATAATATAACATCCTTGATATGATGTCTTATTGCACAATTTGGAAAAACATAATATTAGTGTTGTAGTGATTTATTGCACAATATAAAAAATTGCAAAGACATCGTGTTCGTGCTGTAACGTTTTATTACACGATTTAAATAGAAAAATGTAAGGGAACATCGTGCTCGTGTTGTGATGCTTTACTGCCCGATTTAAAAAGATTATTATTTCGTGTTATAATGCTTTATTACACGATTTGAATAAACATGTTACTTTGTTGAATAATTTATAAATTATATTAGCGTAATGGATTTAAAGCTGTTGCATAAATATGTATATATGCTGACACGGATCACTGTCATTATTGATAGTAAACCGACAGGGCTGATTGACAGGCATGGTTCAAACTCTTCCCATCTCACTAGACCTTGTATCGTATGACCTCGCGTCGAGAGTGATATTTCCCGAGTTTTGAGAAGCACACTGGGTTATCTTAAAAAATACCATTTATTTTAGATATACTATGTTCAATTTTTTCAATAGGCATTAATCATGTTAATCTATAGTATCATTATTATTTATTATTAAAGGCATTTATATTGCTTTATCTCGATTGATTCTAAGCTGATAAGCCGCAAAGATCAAAATAATTACGTGGAATTTGGAAATTGGTTTAGGCGACTAAAATTAACATCTGACGGGCCCACATGACTACCATAGTTTTTGTGGGTATCCAGGTATCTGGACACCTGGAATGAGATATAATTTGAAGATATCTTTTGCTATAAAGATATTTTTCACTTTATATATCAAATATTATAACATGCATTACAATAAATAAAAATTGAGAATATCTTTCATATAGGAAAAATATATTCTACAACGTAGGCCTAGATTTGTTACGCAATGAGAAATAAAGAAGGAATAAAATAAACATATATCTAGGCCTAATATACATAAATTCAAATTAAAATAGAATATTGGACAAGCCAGTGTGAAACACGCGGACAAGCGCACGGACCAGCATGTACAAACCCAATGGGAAAAGTCATGTGGGTTGGCTTTTAAAATGTCGTATAAACACGTGGACCTGCGCGGGTTGTCGCACTTTTGTGCACACACACCGTCTCTATGTGCAGACAGACCGTCGCATCGTGTAGGCATTCCGTCTGGACGTGAGGTAAGCGTACACACACCGTCTCCCAGTGTCGCCATCGCGTCAGACCGTCTCTTTTCGTCGGTTCCCGTGAGTGAGCGTCCGTAAGTGTAGAGACACCGTAGGAAGTGTGCATGAGTGTACACGTACCGTAGGTGGCGTACGCACACCGCGTGCGGTATGCGTACGCCACCTACGGTACGTGTGCACTTATCCACGCTCATACACGATTCAGACGCTCACAGACGATTTCTACGGTATGCGTACGCCATTTTTCGTCCATCTGGGTGTGTAGGCACACCGCGCGGAATAAAACACGCGGTTGGAGACGGTCTGATGCGGATTGCCGATTTCGGCTATTTTGCTCAAACCGCGGGCAGCGTGTCAATCCGCGTCTCAGTGTGACTGTAGCTTTAGTGATTAGCAAGCATTTACCAAGATGGTCAGAGCAAGTTGATCACTACATATATAGGGCCTATATTTCTAGATATTCCCTATTAAACAAGGAGATTGATTAATGTCAAATAAATGTTGGTCCATCATCTTCGATTTTGACACAGATTGGCTCAGCTTTCAGACAACGCCCCGTTGGGATATTACAATAATTGAGCCGCGACTCCACCTATTCACATGTTGGTATACCCTGATAACACGAGACGCTGACCCTGTGTTGGTTTAATGTTGGGCCTGCGTCGCAGACGGTGGCACAACATTCTCCCAACAAAGACTGATTGTCTGATGTTTGCAGGATAAGACCCAGCCAATACAACACATTTGTGTAACATTTGTACAATGTTGGACCAATGTCGAAGACGTTTGGCCGATGTTGCATAAATGATATACAAATGTTTTGTGTTTGCTGTGACCAGAGACCAACAGTTAATTACGGTAGAAATTGTTTTTAAATTAGCCCAGTTTTCTCGCTCTTTATATTTTAAAGCAGCCCCTTGGGATGACATAAATGTTCGTTTTTAATTCCGTACTGAAGTAGTGTATCCCACGGATCATGTTTTTATTTTTTTCAGAATTTTTATATTTTTATAAATATTTCTAATCAACATTTCTATGAAGCCAGAAGTAACCCAAACAAACTATTTGTATACCTGAAAGACGATTGAGTGTTCTCACAGCATTGGGCCACATACTGATGGCATCGGCCCAGCGTTGTGTAGACAATCAGTACTGAAGGTGTGTCCTCTCGTGTCCTGACTAAAGGACACCAATTAGCGGCGAATGCTCTGATCTTACCGTCTGATACGTGGGAATATGTGATGTAAAGTGCTGAATATTGCGGACTTGTTTTGCTTACATGGCAATATACGACCTGGAAATACAACTATTTCACTCTTTTTCGGTGCTTTAAAATTGTTTTTTTGACTTTTTCGTATTTTCCGTTAAGATCAGTAGGCTATATAGCTTTATTTAGATTAAATTTTCAAAAT
Source organism: Flabesymbios commensalis (assembly GCA_964017125.1). NCBI lineage: Eukaryota > Metazoa > Annelida > Polychaeta > Terebellida > Flabelligeridae > Flabesymbios > Flabesymbios commensalis. The sequence continues at coordinate 4,578,731 of OZ024911.1, forward strand.
TGACAACATTGAAAATGTCTCATCCCAAGGGGTCCCTCAGAAGGGTAATGCCTCGAATACAAATATAAAAATAAATATGAGATTTATACGACCTCAATATTCAGATCGTACAATTTTAATAGCAATGTAATATTAAAATATGACATAAGTAAAAATGTAATATATTTGTATATGTATTTCCTTTGTAACGTCGCATCAAGTTGTCGTATGTCAATCACCGTAATTAACATGATTATTCGTTGTGTGTAAATTCTACGCGTGGCTTTTCAGATGCAGTCAAGCATAAAACTACACGTTTGTTCATCTGGTCAACGCGGATCGATTATAACACGGTAAGGTCATGGACCCCAAAAATTCTATACCTTGTTTCCAGAATACCGTGTTATAATTTTGAAAATCTACAAGATTTATTGAAATAGTAAACAGTACTATGTGCCTCGCGTATACAAACTAATCGCTACCGCCGACAACGCACATACACGGACAACGGATTCATCGCTTGAGTATTCACACAGCAGTTCACCTTGTTCACTCAAGAAACGCAATGCGTAACGCCCAGTGTTGAAACAATGTGTGGCCAATGCTGGGTCAACATACATGTATGTGAACGAGGAACAGTCTTTCACGTCATGGCATAATGCCTGGCTGTGAGGGGAGGATTAGTGGTTCGCTGAATACGCTTTGATAATATATCTGTATAGCATAATATTACTTCATTTCATCACCTTATGATGGTGTTGACAGAGTTGCCCAGAGTCGCATGTTCTCATGAAATATTATCTAACAAAATTGTACGTAAGTTTGTAAGCTGTCATTCACATAATATTACAACTACTACAAGTAGTTTAGGATTGTATAATGACGTGTTACGGATTGCTACAAATATAGTATAAATAATGTAAGTGAGAAAAAAATCCACGAAAAATAAAATATACACAAACAGATACAGCATGCCTCATAATATATGCATTGATTGATTCACATTGTATTACAAAATTATTATGAACCGTATAATTATCATTGCATAATTATTTTTCATAGTTATAATGTCGTGACTAAGCAACAAGAATACATAAAATATCTAATATTTCGGTCAATATAAACTAAATATTTTTGTGAAACAGAATCAGACTGGCTATAACACTATATATACAATTACCAAATAATTATGCACTGCCCTCTGGTGAATGGAATAGGTGTGAGTTAATAATATTATGTGCCATCAGCCGTTCGCGCATGACACCCTAGAACGCAGCGTAGGTCCAATAGGTATATGAGTAGCCGCTGACGTCGCCGCAAACGATGCTCGTTGTATGGAAATTCTGGTGTGGGCAACAACCACTGACGTACCGTATTCACGTCAGTGGCTCAAGATTATCCCGAATACGGGCCATTCTCTTGCATAGAAAGCACCAAACTGTCTTGAATACGACCCCCTTTTGCGCAGTGTAAGATGTTGTATAAACATAAATTGCATCATTAATAACTGATGCCTGACATAATCAACAATGGCATATGAATGGTACATTTAAATACACCCGAAACCCCACATTTGCATTAAATTAAATTATATCATCACCACTAACAGTTATATACAAATTAAATGATATATGTTATATTTAGAAGGGGAGAAAAAAAGTTGATGATAATATACACCCTCCGATAAATTGCAAATATTCTATATCGCATCTTAGTCATATCATTGATTTTGGTGATGATGAAATGCGTGAAGCAATTTCTTACTGAATACATTACAATAAATTGGATTGTCCGATAAAATATTGTGAATATATAGCATCAAATACATGATTATCTGCTGAAATACAACACATTTCGTGTCACTATTTAAATTTAGAATGAAATAAGCAGTTTGTATTACGCTATGTTTGCTATATATTGGTAAACTAGTTGTTTAATATTTGTTAGTCACACTATAACGGTTAGATTGCTAGTAAAGTCATGTTTTATTACGTAGGCCTTCTCATGGAACAGGTATGCTATCTGATATCACTGATTAGTTAATCATATGGTTAGAGCCTGCTGTGACAAAGGGGAGTTCCGTGATACGATCAAAATGTGTAATGTCGGACACAAAGATTAAACATTGATGCCTAATCTTGTTAGGTTGTATTTTATGGGGCGTGTTTCTCCCAGTAACATGTAGTAGTCATACACCACCACCTGACCATCCCATGTACCAACATACAGCTTGTCCTGCTGCTGATCCAGATATATACTGTAAGGTTCAGTGATCTTGTGTTTGACCAGACATCTCACGTCACCTCCATCTTTACTGAACAACAACAACTGGTTGCAGTCACGATCAGCCACCAGGTATCTGTTCTCGGAGTCTCTCACTACACCACGAGGAAGAGACATGGCTATACCACATGTCGTGTCTTTATGATGTCTCTGCTGAGCTCCCTGTTCATCAATCCAGATGATCTGATTTGATTCGTCAGTAACGATGTAGCCACCAGAGGGATCTGATGACAAGTACCGCGGCTCCACACCAGATGGCAGCTTGATTGTGTTGATCTCATCTCCTGAACTGTTATACATGTGAAGTCTTCCATTATCTCGATCTGCTACAACCAGGTTATTGTTGTGATCTACGCAAAGACTCCATGGACTAAAGTCTAGCATCTGCTGTTGTGTGTTTCCGATCATACATTTACCACCAGCATCACTTATGGGGAGATGACACAAACTGAATGGATCACGAGTTGTGATGACCAATTTATCATTGTCTCTCTTTCTTATCAAAACCAATCCACGTGTCCCCTGTATCCCCTCCAACACGTGTTTTTCAATTAAGTCACCACTAGCATTGTACATGAACAGTGCTGTATCATTCAACTTTACTATGCATGATATATATTTATATACACATATGCCAACCACTTTACCATCCACACTGAAATTGGTAATTTCCCCAACGTTTCCTGACTCTGATGTCTGTTGATCAGATTTCTCAAATTCAGCACCAATCACATTGGCAGCGTCTGTCTCTGGACTTGGTGCACTGTCTCTATCGGTGACTCCTTCTAAACTTGCTACAATGTCGCTTCCGGCACCCACTTCAAGGCACGGTAACATTGATGTTGCACGAGAGATTTCTGTCAGAGTGAGATGATCTACATCAGACATATTGATCTTCTTCTCATCCTGGTCTGATTCATCCATCCACACCACACCAGGTATCTCTGTCTTCCACCTCTTCTCCACAGCCTCCTCTAGGCTGGGCAGGTTGCTCATCTGGTCATACACGTCACCTGTCAGCAGACTCTGTCCCAGGAAGCGCAGACTTTCTAAGTTGACCTCTGCACGTCGTTGTTCGTCTTCTGTTGATGAGGCCACTTTGTCAACTCCGGCTGCCGCTTTCTCTATGTCTGACATCAGTCTCTCCTCCTGCTGAGCCAGCTTCTCTCTGATTTGTTTGAATGTGCTGGTCACCTGTGTCTTCAGGCTGACTATGTGATGCTGAGCCTTGTCTATTTGTTGCTGAGAGGTCTGTCTGGCCAGATCTACACACTTAATTAACTTGTCAATTCTCTTTAACAATGTGGCCAGTCTCTTCTCACAAGGCTTGACAAAAGGAATTAAAGTTGTATAGTTATGGTCGCCATGCTGTGCTTTACAGCATTTGTGACAGATGATTTCCTCACATGTTTTACAGTACATGTCTAGCATCTGGTCTGGATGTCGACCACACGGGTGATGTGATTCAGTTGATAACGTCATCTTGCTCTTGGCTGCTGCTGCTGTTATAGTTCTATGTTTTTTTGAAAATCGACCAGCAGAATGCTCGTCAGTACATGTCTGACACATATACTCCTGCTCTAATGTACAGTACAAAACGGCTTCAACCTGACAATCCTCTAGTGAACATACCACCACCTCTCGATAAGCACTAGCCGTCACTTTCACCTCATCTTCATCACCATCAGTCTCCTTAGTGATCAGCTCTTTCAGGTTGTCCATGAAGAAGTTTGGTGGCAGGTTAGTGAGGTCACCATGAGGAAGGGTTGTGACCTTTCTACAAATAGGACATGTAATCTTATGTGGGTCAGTGGCTTGTGCCATGTACTTCTGTAGACAATCTACACAGAAACTATGGTGACACTGTAGGATACAGGATCTCTGCATGTCCTCCATGCACAGAGTACACTGTAGGTACTCCATCAACACAGACTTCTTCACACTGGCCATGGTAACCAACACACTCTGAAACAAACGACGGAAAATAATGCTTTAAGTATGGCTATATATGCCTCTCAAATTGAACTTGAATTAAGAAATAAGGAAAGCCATGTCGGCAAAAATTATAATAAATCCTAATTTATATTAAATAAATTAGGAAAAATACGTTATTATGAGTAGATAAATGTGGTTATCAGGCAGGTTATACTGTGCATTTATATAACTCAATTTTATATGACTGATTTAATTAATTTTCCCAATGTAAATGTGCCCTTTTCAAATTATTCGTAGCGATGTCTTAGTGCAATTATAAAGGTTGATACAATTTCCATAGAATCATAAATGACAGCGTCTCTGATTCATTAACTTTACACATTGTAAAAATGATGTTAAACCTCACCGTCACAACTGACTTAAAATAATTGTAAAATCGCTTATTCATGTTAGAGCTAATATACTAAATTCCATTCCCAAATTATCACACCACTTTAATATTTAGTAATACTAGAATGTGTATGTGACGATGGAAAGGGGGTCGACGAAACCTCGCTTAGGAGCATGTTATAAGTGGTTATTATATATATATACCAGTCGATTCCACTGGTAGCCTATTTATGGTGTCAAATTCTCAGCCCGCCCCCATTTCCGGCAATGTCATCAACCAGATTCTCCATCTAGAGACCCCTGGGAACAATTCTAGACATGTGGACAAATGTTGTACAGCCGGTTTAGGTAACTCCTTAACTATGGCTCTTTTTGGTGTCTGCTGCTGTACTACATTGGGAGCCAATTGTGACGATGGGAAGGGGGTCGACGGAACCACTCGAGCGACTCGCTTGGCCACCACCAGTCACAGTGTATATGTTTAGCATTGTGCAGTACTATGAACCACGGTGTCATGTTATCTGAGAATGTGGTGTGTACAATTAATACAAAGAACATCTGATGAACGTGTAGCATACGGCATGTTCATTGTGAGGACATGGTTAGTGTGGAAAAAGAGAAGACGAAAGAAGAGGAGATATTGGATAAGGTTGTGGTAACAGCCAAGAAATGAGCTCGTACACAATCACCACCAACAGTTCATCTCCTGTACTATTGTACTAGAGTAGCTGATAATGGTTTGTGTATGAACTCTGTATCCAGACCTAAACTCTTCAGAAATCAACTAATTGGAGGCCATTGGACACTTTTTAGTTGCTGACGATTCACCACAGACACCGAAATATGCAAATCCCCCATTTTTTTGTTGGGGGGGGGGGGGGTTTAAGTAGGCCTATTCGGCGGGGTGCCAAATATTTGTTAAATCGTGACTGTTGAAACCCACATTTCGTTCCCAATAACTGTGATTTAAATGGCTAAGAAGATTAAAAACGACCATAGTCGCGCTTGGCGGTTTAAGGTATGTTATCAGAATGTCTGAATATGACTTTATAACGTGACATGGTTTTATAAAGTTTAAATATATCAATTGTTGTATGCATATCTTGGAATATTAAGGTTCATCACGGCATCATGAATCATGATTATACTATTTCATATTATAGTGCCGTTATATCGCTAAACAAGATATCATATCTTAGCGTTAAAGGACAATAGTGTGGTATTATAATAACGTATGCTTATCATTAATATACCATTTACTGACATAACTTTTCATCCCAGCATTGTCATATGGCATAGATCTCCTAACTGTACTTATAAAGACGAACGAGATATTTCAAACCATGTATATATTAAAACCTTGTTAGCTTGCTTTATTGATATCAGAATACTACCAACTACTATTTTATTCCAGAGTATTCATAAATCGAGGTGGAACAATTTGCAACAGAAGCGATTTTTCCATTCTTGAATTGAGTATTGTTTCCAGAGTGACCAAACTTTCCATTTGAGTTACATATAAAAATTATTATCACATCTATAGTAAAAATGTATGATAAACAGATAAAGCTGGTGTTACCCAAATTAGACCTATGATAATCTATTTTAGAAAACAAGACAATAAAATATCAGCATATTTTACTTGACTTTCATGTTTCATTTTAATATTAGGGTAGCTAGTGCAAATGACTAAGATTTGATATGTAATTGCTTTCAAAAATATTGTTAATTTTAGAAAATCCATGTCTTGCAATGAACTAGTCGTAGTAAACTGTTGCTTCACGTGACTTTTAGCCACTAATAGTTATTTAAGTGACATTGTAATGAGGCCTACTATAAGAACAGTGCAGTCCATTGATGAGATGAATGATGTACAGATGATGGCGTGAGGGTGGGGTTATAGGGCAAGGTGGGTTTTTGAGCGTGTTTTTCTTCACTCGCCCAATATAAAGGGGTTCTGAGCATGTCTAGGGGATTTACCCCCAGGCATGAACTAGGTTCAGTAAGGGACTCCACTAATAGAATTACACGTCACACAAAATACAAGTGGGGCTGGATTTTTTGTCGCGGACAAATTATTTATTGTATTTATTTCAACCCGGCTTGGCAGAATATGTATTACATGCTCATATAGAACAGTCCTTGAAGTAAATTATTGATTTCATGCAGGGTCCGCCGGAAATTATATATTTCAAAAACACTCCAGCCCCCCTCTCCCCTCCCCTGGAGATTAAATAGTGGCCCCCTAATTGAACAGCAACACGAGACGTTAAACAGATATTGGGTCAATGTTGTTGAGTGACCCATCGTCTGTGACATTGGGTCAACATTAACGGAGCATTTGTTCAACGTCTTGCGTTTCACTGTGAATTACCAGCGAACACGATACGTTCACCCAATGCTGGGCTAATGTTGGCCCACGTCTACGACGCTGGGCCAACATTAGCCCAGCATTGGGTGAACGAGTCGTGTTGACCAGCTATTGTCGTCATCGACCTGATGAATTACAATTGCTAATTCAGTGATTTATTAGACTTACCTGTACTCTGGTACTGGGAGAGATGGTCTATTCTGATGTAGATTTTCTCATCGTATTTATCGGATTAGAACTGATATTCCTGATCAAGACACACGACACACAGTATCAGACTAAACTGTAGCCTTACAACAGCGACCTACCCAGGCTTTGTGTATTCGGCAGACGCAGACGGCAGACGCGACACGTGTGTATTCGGCAGACGCGTGTATTCGGCAGACGGCAAATTCACCATATATATTGTAGATCTGGTAATTTTCGCGTGTTTAGATTTTCGCGAATTTGTGATTTGTGGACTTTTTACATTTACAAAGTATAAAATTCGCAAATTTTCGATTTCGATGATAAGTATAACACGCATAATTATAATTTTCGCGAAATCCGCGAAAAATAAAACCTCGCGAATACTCCCAGGTCACTGAATGTCGAACTTGACCTTCAGATTAGTTTCTTACACATGAGGTAAAAAATGAAGGCCCTAAGTGAAGGCGTTTTGAAGTTATAGCGCTTACAAGCCATTTTGGTTTCCGTGATTTGTTGACCTTGAAATTAGGTCAAGATCACTAAATGTCAAAATCGACCTTCAGATTAGTATCATGCCCATGAGGTAACAAAATGAAGGCTCGATGTGTTATGAAGTTATCACACGTACAAGCCATTTTGTTTCCCGTAACCTTGAAATTAGGTCAAGGTTACCCGACCACCATCACACCCCCCCCCCCCCGGTATCGTGTTTACTGGAGCGTTGAGTTTCGAGGCTGGGACTGTGTTTGGGAGGATTTACACATCCCACTACCGTGAAAAAGTGTCACATATCAAGCTATCGCTAAGGTGATATATTGGATATACAGCTGGAATCATGATAACAGTTTCTTTGATATTGCACTGTGACCTGACAGCTTCCATTGGTGTTGAAGGAAGGAGAACAGTTTATGAAAACACGTTCCCAGCAAACACGATATAATAATTCAACATTATGAAAATGACAATAGTAAACATCCTAGAAGTGCAGTAATTACCCAGCAAACACGACACATTGAAACAATGTTGGTTTAATGTGGGGCCATCGTCGAAGACGATGGGCCATCATTAAACCAACATTGTTTCAATGTGTCGTGTTTGCCGGGAAGGCATGGTCTCCTAGGGTGGTAGGGGATCCAGTGGGGGAGTAATTTTCAAGGCCTGAAGATGCAAAGTCAGTCTTCCCTGTGCGTATAATTGATAAAGCAACTTCAAAAAGACTTCAAAACTTTCGAGATTTCAAAGTCTGAATCTGCTATACGAACGTCTGCGTCTGCCGTCTGCGTCTGCCTGTCGCGTCTGCCGTCTGCCGAATACAAGCGTCTGCCGAATACACAAAGCCACCTACCCATGGGTAGTTTGACAACCTGTGTGTTGTATATAACCACGGCATTTATCTGATTAATGTATGGATTTCACGACAGCGTCGCCAATATCGCATATACGCCTGGTGTGTGTACGAAGCGTGCGCATGTTAAATCAGTGAATATGCATAGGGGAGAAGTGCCTATTATGAGCATAGTATGGGAAGTATGGGAACACTGTCCTGTGAGCGTGAATAGTATGTCAATGACAACTGAACCTAATAAAATATACATATGTATGATTTTTCTATCAAAATATATATTTTCGCCTTTTTGATAACGACATTTTTTTATTTTGAGGAAGTTTTAATTTTTTTGCAATCCTGCTCATAATAGGAACATCTGTTCATAAGATGAGCATGGCCAGTACCTTTAATGAGCAGGCATGCTCATAAAGGAACTACCATGCTCATATTAGGAACATTGTCTATTTAACATGACACTGTTTTGGCTGTCACGGTCATCAGAATGGAGCTAAATGTTTTGTACGAAGATAATTTTAAAGAATATTTCAATCATTACACGAATATACCATTTTTCTATATGCTGCTCGATGATTATTTAAAAACACTTGAAGAATCAAAGACTGTTATTTATTTGTGGGGCGGGGGCCCTAGGGTAGTGGTTAGCACCGCTGCCTTTCACGCCAGAGTCCGGGGTTCGGTCCCCGGTCTCGGCGGTTTGAAAGAAACAAAAATGTTTCTTCCTCATCCACGTGTGAAAGTTAGTATTGTGGGGAGCCTCCGTGACCGAGAGGTAGCGTGCTCGGCCTCAGACCGCCAGGGCTCGAATTTCGAATCCTGTGTCTGGAGGACAGTGTCATCTCAATCATCTCACCATCCTCAGGAGGTTCTCCTGGCCCAGTTTAGCCTATATGTGCACAAAGGTGGCCTAAAGCCCGATTCATTTCATTTTTATTTATTTGTGAATACATTTATAGGTGTTCCAAATTTGAGCAGGTCTGCTCATAAAGGATCCCCTATGCTCATATTAGGTGCAGTGTGTTATATTTTGTCCCTGATTTATTGTATAACTTTTCTCAAATATAAAACTCGTTCCACGCACAAGATTTTTCAAGATCTATGTTTCCAAAAAAATTATTATGTTCGAATTGGTATAAATAGAGTGGCGAATGAAAGATACAAAATACACTTGTGGGGGAACTAGAATAGTTGTTAGTACTAGTACTTTTCATTTTATGGAAGTACCGACTATTTCAACACCATTTTTCACCACCAGCAATAGAGTGTTTGAAATTAGGTCAATTGGATGAATGCATGAATTACCCCTCATTGCAACTTGTGTTACTCTGAGGACTATGCGACCAGAGGATAGCCGAGCTGAGCGACACGCGTCGGCGTTCCACCATATATTACACAGTAAAACCCACGTCTCTGGACGTCTTGGCATGTATGGTTGTAAGCCCCCCAGGCATGCCCAAAATGGGTGAGTGAAGTAAAACAACCTTAATAACTCACAATGCCCAACCACCCCACCCTCGCGTCGTCATCTGTACATATACAGTTTCATTTTTTATCATAAAGTTTGCACTGTTTTTTTTTAATATTGTTTACTGACCACTGTCGAAAAGTGACATTAGGCAACTATTTCACTAATTTATTTATTCTCACATATACCTGTAGGGAAATAATGTCAGATAAACTAAAGTTTGTAGTGCATGTATTTTCTATTATTTTATATTATGAGGGAATATGCCTGCTGATCTTGGTCTACTTCGCTTATGTAGATACTGTATGCAAATAAAAATCGCAGTCATTTGCGGTGAGGAAAATAATTGGCTTCAGGGGAATCTACATCTCAATTGTAGAGATTTAAGATCAAATTAATGGGCAATTTCACCAGATTATCTTACTTGCTAACACTAAAGCAGCCCTGGAGGGGGCTGCCTGGAACTTGCTGTAAAACGCGTAGGCCTAAACTTAATTAGCCCTATATCGTCACGATACCATAGATGTATGCATGACATGGTGAATGTCTGTTCTGTGTCGTTCAGGAATCAGTGTTCGATAAGTGCCGGGGAGAGAAGCCATTAGGGAGTCTCTCTGCACAGTGTAATTACGGAAAATGTATATGTATATATATATATATATATATCAATATAAGGAAAAAAGGGTTATTATTATTATTAGTGTTGAGTGACAGGCGAAGTAAGGCCGAGGCGAGAGGCCATTCGGACGGCGCTCTGCACAGTATTGTTAAACGGATCAATGTTTGATAAATGTCGGGGAGAAAGTTCATTAGGGAGTCACTCTGCATAGGTGTGATTCTCTGATGATTACTCCGGTGCTGGGTGATCCCGTCCGGGGTCTTCACTTGGAGCCTCGTGGATTATCATGACGGGGGGCGCTGCTACTGGGATGTCCCTGTTGGTGCGGATGGCGTTAAGTTCGAAGTCTAGACATGGCTGGAGAATGTGGGTTTTGAATGGGGCTGCCACTTGCTCTATCGTGAAGGGGCAGTTCCTGGCAAACATAGACGCGCCGGCGCGGTCGCACCTGAGCTCCAAGGAAATGGCCGAGGTTTTAGGGTACCTCCACAACAGGTATCCCGTGCGGCGGCGCCTGAGCATGCTGCTCACGCGCCACCGCAGGGGATCCCGGGGGTGATGCGGGCGGGGTTCTCAAGCATGTCCAGCGTGGCATTGAGGTCGGGACGGTCAGGTGGCATCACCGTTTCTTCTGGGATGTCCTGCTTGGCTGGGCTGGAGGTGGCGGCTGGTTCGTCAAACGTGATGTAAGGGACGGCATCGGTTAGCTGGTGGTTACCGGGATCGTCTGTAGGTGGATCGTCCGGGCTGAGGGGAGTGAGACGTTGGAGAGAGACTGCATCCTTGGATCCTTCCCGAATGTCGACGGGCTCATGAAGGTCACAGGTAGTTCCAGCGGCACAGGATGGTGTTCTGCCTCTGGGATGTCCTACCTGGGGACTAGCAGGCTGGTCGGTGGTCTTCTCTGACTGATGTCTGCGTGTTGGGTTTCTGTTGATACTTGCAGTATCCCGTCACGGCAAGGTGTGTCCGGGTGACGGGATACTGTACAGGACGGCGTGGCTCTCTTTTTCTATTTGGGGATGGTGTAGTCTCCCAGGCTGCTAGTAGTTGGGTGGTCTCGGTTTCTGGGGATGTCCGATAGCGGTGTGGAGCTCTGTACATGATACTTTGCTTTGTGGCGTATCATGTCTGAAAGGCGCTTAAAGGTTGTGGCGCACTGGCTGCAATTCAGTATAGTCGGGCCGCCGTGGAGGTTGTGACGTGCCACCTCATGCCTATACTTATTGGCCTTGTTGGTGAAGCATTGGCCACACCTGTCGCAGTGGTAGTTCTTGACTTGATCTTTTGGCATATTGCTGGTGAGTGTGGTCGTGGCTTGTTTGCGCTCTGCTTTTATGTCGTTGAGATGCTGGGCTCTGTGGGAAGATTCTTTCCTTCCATGATTGTTACGTCATAAAGTTATATGATAACCTAGCTATTACTTCAACAATGCCACTATCGTATGAAAAATGCCATGTGGTAATGCAGAACTATTTATTTTAAGTAATTGTTTATTATTATATTTTACACAAACAAATCATGGTGTGTAGTAGGACACCCTTACTCACTGCCACGAATGCCCCTAATATGAGCACATTGGTGCTACCAACATGAGCATATGCTCATAATCGGAACATCCGCTATGCTCATAATAGGACACTTGAGCATGGCTATTATAATTTACCAATACAAATAACACGAGATAGATACTCTTTTTATCGCCCACATATCAGAAAAATAAGGTTATGATTGATGACATAAAACAAACTTGACATCTTTATATGTTCTTCTATAGAATCACCATACATTTAAAGCTTATACGAAATTGAACTCGTTTAATAAACCTCAGTTGAAGTCACTTGATTTGTTCTGATACATTTGATGCTGAATAAAACTAATCTCAATTAGAAGCCTTGACATTGTCCTCGCAAAAGAAGGCAAAATACACCACCTGGTGACTATATTTCATGGAAATTCCAGCTATACTCATATTAGGAGCATGCTCATATTAGGACAACTTACCTTAATATACATAGGCTAGGTCGTACACACTGTGGATTTTAAGTTGCAGCACTATAATTAATAATAATAAATAGCATTTATAATACGTCATATATCCATCATGCCTTTAATATACGATCTGCTTGCATTAAGAAATAAAAAAAAATGGTTTCTAGAATTCTTTATCGAACAGATGCGCTTCATTTTATTAAAAATATTAATAAAATATTAAAGTTATTTTTTAAACAAATTAACACTGGTAACGTTTATTAACGTTTATGATTGATATCACTGTCTCAATCCCTAATTCACGATTGTAGTCAATATAAATAATACCTAAGAATGATCTCGATGAGATCAACTGATAGTTAACTGACTAACTGATTGAATGACTGAATGACTGATCAGTGGCGGATCCAGCATAGGGCGTACCCGGCGTATGCCCCCCCCCCCCTTATTGGTGAAAGTATTGGATTTTCATGCATTTTTAAAATAAAATGAAACTAACACCCCTTTTTCAGCCAAAATGTAGCTTACGCCCCCTCCTTTTACTTGCACATTCTGGATACGCCACTGCTGATTGATGAGAGACTGACTAAATGCCTACAGACTGATTGTCTGACCGACTGATTTCATCAGTACGTATAATTAGGCACCAGTTGAGTCAACTTGACCAGTGCATAGGCCCACTTAGTAGGCCTATACGTGTTTGTCGTATTCCATTGTCAGTGGCAGATCCAGAGGGGGGCGCAGCCGGCGCCCCTCCCCCCGTTCAGGGTAAACAACAACAAAAAAACACTAGAAATATGGTATAGAATGCTTCATTTGAGGCGTTAGATTTCAAGATTTTTCGGGGGAGCATGCCTTCGGACCCCTCTAGAACATGTAATTTCCAGTTGTGTTGTGTATAAATTCTTGCAAAAATGCCCCTCCCCCCGTCTGTCAATTCCTGGATCCGCCACTGTTAACAACCTGATCCAATAAACTAGACAATATTTGTCTCTCAACTTAAACAAGTCACCACCAGACGTGACACCTGGTGAATGACTATAAACATCAACAGGTCCGTGTCTCCACGTAACCCTCTTTATAAGTGTACTTTAATTATGTCACCAATGGAGCACAGTGGATTGCTACTTTAACGTCCACATTTCCAGGTGTATTTTAAATTGCCGTGAAGACGGGTGTCAATGACCTTTGAATAGTTATTGATCATACAGAACACATTTAAAATGACATTCCACCATATATAAATGTTCGAGTTTAGGCCTATAATCTAATATCACAATTATCCTCCAACTGTACATTTTAACCCTTGGTCACAGGACCTACAAGTTCATTCGTGTGTCAACTCTCTGAGGAGCATACAGTCCTGCTGCCATTTCGGCGCATTATCGTAGCCTACATATTGTCATCACTCTCCTACCAGGTACTCATTAACACAGCATTTGTATTTGACCTTTACATCTAAAGGCACGTTTCAGCATTTGTATTTGACCTTCACATCTAAAGGCGCGTTTCGGTATTTGTATTTGACCTTCACATCTAAAGGGGCGTTTCAGCATTTGTATTTGACCTTCACATCTAAAGGCGTGTTTCAGCACTTGTATTTGACCTTCACGTCTAAAGGCGCGTTTCACCATATGTATTTGACCTTCACATCTGAAGGCGCGTTTCAGAATTTGTATTTGACCTTCACATCTAAAGGCGCGTTTCAGCATTTGTATTTGACCTTCACGTCTAAAGGCGCGTTTCAGCATTTGTATTTGCCCTTCACGTCTAAAGGCGCGTTTCACCATTTGTATTTAACCTTCACATCTAAAGGCGCGTTTCAGCATTTGTATTTGACCTTCACGTCTAAAGGCGCGTTTCACCATTTGTATTTGACCTTCACATCTAAAGGCGCGTTTCAGCATTTGTATTTGACCTTCACATCTAAAGGCGCGTTTCAGCACTTGTATTTGACCTTCACGTCTAAAGGCGCGTTTCACCATTTGTATTTGACCTTCACATCTGAAGGCGCGTTTCAGCATTTGTATTTGACCTTCACATCTAAAGGCGCGTTTCAGCATTTGTATTTGACCTTCACGTCTAAAGGCGCGTTTCAGCATTTGTATTTGACCTTCACGTCTAAAGGCGCGTTTCACCATTTGTATTTAACCTTCACATCTAAAGGCGCGTTTCACCATTTGTATTTGACCTTCACGTCTAAAGGCACGTTTCAGCATTTGTATTTGACCTTCACATCTAAAGGTGCGTTTCAGCATTTTGTATTTGACCTTCACATCTAGAGGCACGTTTCAGCATTTGTATTTGACCTTCACGTCTAAAGGCGCGTTTCACCATTTGTATTTGACCTTCACATCTAAAGGCGCGTTTCACCATTTGTATTTGACTTTCACATCTAAAGGCGCGTTTCAGCATTTGTATTTGACCTTCACGTCTAAAGGCGCGTTTCACCATTTGTATTTGACATTCACGGCTAAAGGCGCGTTTCACCATTTGTATTTGTCCTTCACATCTAAAGGCGCGTTTCAGCATTTGTATTTGACCTTCACATCTAAAGGCGCGTTTCAGCATTTGTATTTGACCTTCACATCTAAAGGCGCGTTTCAGCATTTGGATTTGACCTTCACGTCTAAAGGTGTGTTTCAGCATTTTTATTTAACATTCACGTCTAAAGGCGCGTTTCAGCATTTGTATTTGACCTTCACGTCTAAAGGCACGTTTCAGCATTTGTATTTGACCTTCACATCTAAAGGTGCGTTTCAGCATTTTGTATTTGACCTTCACATCTAGAGGCACGTTTCAGCATTTGTATTTGACCTTCACGTCTAAAGGCGCGTTTCACCATTTGTATTTGACCTTCACATCTAAAGGCGCGTTTCACCATTTGTATTTGACTTTCACATCTAAAGGCGCGTTTCAGCATTTGTATTTGACCTTCACGTCTAAAGGCGCGTTTCACCATTTGTATTTGACATTCACGGCTAAAGGCGCGTTTCACCATTTGTATTTGTCCTTCACATCTAAAGGCGCGTTTCAGCATTTGTATTTGACCTTCACATCTAAAGGCGCGTTTCAGCATTTGTATTTGACCTTCACATCTAAAGGCGCGTTTCAGCATTTGGATTTGACCTTCACGTCTAAAGGTGTGTTTCAGCATTTTTATTTAACATTCACGTCTAAAGGCGCGTTTCAGCATTTGTATTTCTCATTCAAACACAAACATTTGAATGAGAAATGAGCATTAATTTAGTTTCATCGGTATTTGTTATGAATCAAATTCTATATAATTGAATAATTGTTATAAAAATTATATAGCTTATAGAGCTTCAATTAATAATGCAAACGGCGCTATGTCAACAGTTTCGGCTAAGTTATATAATTGTTACCCACTGGAGTTGCCGCGATTCACAACTCCCAGTGGGTAACAATAATACTCATTTGTTAATACAGACGGCGATACATCAATAGTTTTATATTAAAGCCATAGTTAAAGCCATAGTTAACTGATGAATATTTGCGGTCATTTGGCGGCCTGTACCCTGCTGATTGCAGCTGATTTTGTATATATATTTTTGGACCTAGCGTGAATCAACATGTAGCCCAGTGTAGTATGGCCTACACACGATGCGATGCATAGACAACTGATAGGTCTAGACACTGGCCACGCATGCGCGCTTGAGAGCTGACCACAGGTTTAATAGTACTCGAAACTAATGCTAATTAATTCCATCCTGTCATAGGCAGATTAGTTGTTTCCACACGTTGAGTGAGAACGAATACCTGCAGGATGATTACTTCTACTTGAAACTAATGTTATTTAATTCTCCCAACCCACACCTTCTATTCAGCATACACTTTTTTATCTCCCCGCGCCTTCAACCCACGAACATCACAGAATATATAAAAAACCGTGGTCATATAACCTTATACTCTTGACTTGACTGGCTTGGTAGTGAAACAAGCTTCAAATATGACAGAAAAACGAGTATTATATCAGTTTGACATATTGATAAACATTGGAAGGCTAGTAGGGATCTGCGCATGTAAAAGGGTAATTGCTAGAACATTTTCAACAGTTCACATTTCACTTTGTTGCATGACCGATTCCTACATACAGGATACTACAGATGACATACGCCTCACATAACATTTAGACATCGTGACCATCACCTGATATTCCGCCCACTACAACTCCGGTAAAACTCTCGTGTGTGTGTAATTTAGAAACGATCTTTAGATGCAAAACTTTAGATCTGGGGACCATCCCAATAAGAATCTTAAAATAAGATTATCTTAACTTTCACTCATTTTCATTAGAAAAGTTAAGATAAATCTTAACTTTTGTAATGGAAATAAGAGAAAAGTTAGATGATCCTAATTTAATTTTTTTTAGTGGAAAAGGGCCCCTGGTTTTTAATGTGAATCTTTAATAGCATTATTACGAGCTCAGACACTTTTTTTCATAGCAAACATATGTTAATCTCACCTACCATCCCAGAAAACACGAGGCATTCACTCAATGCTGTTTTAATGTTGAGCCACCGTCTTCGACGCTGGGCCAACACTGAATAAATGCCTGGTGTTTGCTGGGACAACTTCAAATACCATTTCCACACCCTGGCTATATCACCTGATACATCATCCTCTCCACATGTTAAAGGCTGAGATGTCACTCTCAAATACGTTCACTACGTTTGTATTATGTGGAACTGCCAGTAATATCAGCTATCATAATAATAATGTCAGATTGGAATGATATGTCAAATTAAGATTATGTCAGCCTTCGCAATTTAAATCTGTAGTTTTGTCCAAGACAATCACATTAATTTCTACAGTGCACGTTATATGCCTCTTGTTTGCTGGAACAACTTCAAATACCAATTGAACGCGGGGGGGGGGGGGGCGGCTATTGCAGTGGTTAAAGCTGCCTGCTTGGAAAATCGGGGATTCGCGGAATCGAACCCCACTCTGGCCTTCAAGTTTCAAAAGAAACAAAATGTTTTTTCCCCACTCATTCGTAAAGATTCAATTTGTGGGTAAACTCTGTGACCGTGAAGTAGCGTGCTCGTCTTCATCCCGTTAGGGCTCGAATTTCGAATCCTGTGTCTGGAGGGCAGTGTCATCTCATTCATCTCACAATTCTCAGGTAGTTCTCCTGGCCCAGTTTAGCCTATATGTGCACAAAGGTGGCTTGAAACACCATTCATTTCATTTCATTTTCTCACATGTTAAAGGCTGAGATGTCACTCTCAAATACTATCACTACGTTTTTATTATTTGAAGCTGCCAATAGTACCAGCAATGTCAGATTGGAATAATATGTCGAATGAGATGATGTCGGCCTTTGGATTTAAAATCTGGAGTTATGACCAAGACACTCACATTCATTTCTACAGAGCACGTTATTTTCCTACAATTTCAATAAAATGACAAAGAATAGAATTTACAATAACCAACGTCAATGACCGAATAACATCATTCAATAACTGTGAAAGTGGCACAATACGTCATTCAGATACCTGATAAAATGACAAAATACAAATCATATCAAATAAAAAGTTACCATAGCGTCAATTATTTGTTGTTTAAAATTGTTTTGTACGTGTTGGGTTGATTGTAGCAAATTCTGTTATATAATTATTAAGATGCGTTATGTATTTGTATATAATATAAACAGTTAGTATGTGACAATAAATGGATTCTTGCCTGTTAAATGAAACAAACCACTAAGAGGAAAGTGAATGAATAAAGTGACGTTTTTACAAAAGTGGATAGCTGATCAAACAGACACATTCATTTTTGTACTTTTATCTTCGCCTTTGATGTCATTCGTCTCCGGCCAGGAGAAACATAGAGGCTGTTGCAACAGTCATTGACAATGAAAACGTAGTTTGCATATTGGCTACATCTGTTAGACGATTAATGATTGGGCCAAGGGGACTGGGAACCTAAATGACGTCATCGCTACTAATCTTCAAATGGACGATCGACGTTTTTCTGACAGATAGAGCTGTGGATTTATGAACGGTGGCTTTTGTTATTATTATTTTAAATGCTTTGTGAAGTCAAAAGGACGCAAATATTTATACAGACAAATGAATTATAAAAATATAAATAAATAGGCCTATAAACAGCAGCTAGCAACAAAATAAAAACACGGAGTGTATGTATCAGCTTAATTACTGCTCCAATTTATTCAAAAAAAAATTCGAACAGCTGGCAATAAAATAATTCTCACTCAACTCTGCCCAATGAGTAATGAAGGTGACGATCACTTATTTTAGGAAACACACAAGTACAAGTGTTGTCGCTGCTTTAGAATAATAACATGTGTCTATTTAGCTTGTTTTAGAATCAGGTGATGTTACTTTTAAATTCAGGAAACCATGCCATGACCCGTGACCATGCCAAAGCCACGTGACCCGTCAGAGCATCACGTGACATGCCGGTGGTATCATGTGAGAGAGGTGCCTATCACACGCAACCAGAGACACGCGGCTGGAGAACTCAGATAAGCATCACAAGCAACAAGTCATATCTTGAGTTTGTAACAGACCCAGATTGGCCTTGTAGTTAGACACTGGACGAAAGAAACAGACGAGAACCATATTTATTAGTTCCGTCTCAGCTCGTTAGTACGTAGCTTTATTAAGATTTCCTTCTTATCATACCTAGCACCCCTTGCGTTAATCATTGACTGCTGATGTCATTGTATAAATCAACTCTAGTTACCCAGCATATACCATTGACTCAATGATGGTTTAATGTTGGCCCACCGTCTTTGACGGTGGGCCAACATTAAACCAACATTAGATCAACATATCTTATTCGCGTTCGCATATTGGTCTGAGATAAGTTTCTGGAAATGGTGGCATCACTGTAAGAGGGTTCTCAGCAAGGGCTTGTCACACCAGCATGTGTTCCTTGCCAGCTATTGGTGACTGTCTTTAATGCTATAACGGATATAGTGTTCCTTGTGGTGGGTTTCCCCCTTGTCTTTACTATGCTCTCTAGCTAGAGTATTTATTCTGACAAAGACATGACATATATCTGTTATCATGGTTATTGGTATGGCATATGTTTGGTCTATTGTTAGTGAGTCTCCAAATGATGACCTGTTGTAACACAAACCAGCGTTTACCATCCAGCTGAATGTCTAGACATTGTGCTTGAGGGATAAATGTTTCTTCCAGGTGTCAACGACATAAAATGCAATGAACTAGCTGACTTGTCTAGATACCATAGTGAAAGAAAAGAATCAACTTTCTTGTTTAGATTGTTTTAATCAGAGTGGGGATTTCTCAGGCAGTAATTGGATGTTTCTTATGTCAGACAGAAAACAAATCCGCCTTACACCCGAGGACCTAGAGCTAATCACCGAGAAGCTGTGTGCGTGACATTGTCAACTTTTGCCTCATTGGCTGGCTAGAGAACTTGGCGCGTGACATTGTCAAATTCTGCCTTATTGGCTAGGCAAATACGTTCCATAATAGTCACAGAGAGGAATTGTCACAAGTTGCAGTCATCAATGTAGCCAGACGGTTTTTAATAGCTATATTGAATTGTTACATTTTTTGTCATGATACTTCTAATTTGCACGTTTCTGTATATATGTTATGTTTATATTTATGTATGTAAAATTAATTTTTTTTGCCATTTATATATGTATAATTTTTATGAGGGCCCTATGGCAGATGAGCGAACGCTCAATGGGTCACCCTCTATAAATGAAGATAATTATTATTATTATTATTACTATTACTTTATGTAACCATCTGTATCTATTGTAACATCACTTAATGTAATCATCTGTATCTATGGTAACGCCATTTAATATAATCAATCACCTGTATCTATGGTAACGTCACTTAATGTAACCATTTGTATCTATGGTAACGTCATTTAGTGCAACCACCTGTATCTATGGTAACGCCATTTAAAGTAACCACTTGTATCTATGGTAACGTCACTTAATGTAACCACCTGTATCTATGGTAACGCCATTTAAAGTAACCACTTGTATCTATGGTAACGTTTTAAAATATGTTTAGTTTGTGGGATTGTAGGATGTTTGTGGGATGTAACTACTACATCACCAGACCATGTTCAGATTTATCATAGGCCTAGTACATCGACTGGACCACCAACATATATCATTGGCCCAACATTAAATCAACGTGTTATGTTTACTTGAGATGACTTTTTCAATTTGCGTTTTCCAAATACCTGCTAAATGACGGGATATCTAATGTTATCGATCTAAAAAACAAGTTGAACTAAGGATAAAACTTATCCGTAGAAACACGGATGTTTGTTTACTGCTGAGGTGTTGACAAACCATTACCGTCCCAACAAACACTGTACCCGTTAACTGCTACAGTACTCTTAAACAGTTTGCATTTAATTTACGATAGATTGACGAGGCTACTGTAAATTTAAAAAAAAACTATGAGGGTTTAACCACTTAACACATGAGCCTGCTATACGTGATAACAACTGTGTTGTTTGTCATCAGAATTTGAACATTTGATAATTTTTTACCATTCTTTCCTAAAAATAATCGTACTGAAATACAGTGAATGTTCAATCATATGAGGATCATATTGTTTATGCAACTGGTGGCCAAGATATTTTGTTTTTCACCACGTTGATTTGAAAAGTCTGATTGGTGACACCCACCTGCCCCATCCCCCCCTTCGTGTTTTGCGTTAGAAATTGTAGGCATTTCAGATCCTCTGACTGAAAAGTAATACTGTAAAAGTTCAGATCTCTAAAATATAATACCAGAAAACTAACTGTGGCTCACTTGGTAGTTAAAGGGTTTTATAATTGTTCGCGTGGTAGTTAAAGGGTCACAGTAAAGAGGGTGAACACCACTCAACTCATTAGCAAGATAAACCCCCTAATATCGCTCAGCTTACTGTGCTCATAATAAAACACTTGACCTGACCTTGAGAACTCCTCACCAAGGTCACGTTATACACATCAGCTGTCTCTACTCTGCCTGTTGTTGATGTGAGGCATATTGTTTCAGGATAAATAAATATATTTCTCAAGAATTATGGCAGATATATTGACAGCAATCAAGCCACTAATTCTGCAAGACTGTACCTTTTCAACTAGAATTGCAGAAGTGAGTTCCAAGTTTAATGAACAAAATGATAATTTGTTTGTTTTAAAATCACCTTTTTAAAATAACATGCGGGGCTTAGGTTAGTATCTCGGTGGCAGCTGTCAATGCGGGGACGAGGAAAGTGTTTTGGCGGGCAGCTGTACATGCGTGGATTATGATTTTATCCCTGTCTAATGTCCCAGCAAACACAAGGGGTTGACCCAATGCTGGCTTAATGCTGGTTTACCATCTGCGATGCCGGCCCAACATTAAAGTAGCACTAGGTGTCCGTCTACTGTGGGTTGGGATGTGAACATTCCTAGCAACACAAGACATTTTACAAATGTTGTTTTAATGTTGGCCCAGCGTCTACGACGCCGGCCCAACATTAAAACCACATTATCTGTCTAGTGTGTGCCGTGATGTGAGCTGGGGAAGAATGACCTACATTACTAACCACTTCCTGGCACTTAACCCTCCGTCCGCAGACCACATGGCACATCTGCCCATCTCAACAAGCACGAGGCGCTGCTGACGTTGGACCAGCGGCGTAGACGGTGGGCCAACATCAGCCCAACAATGGGCCAACGCCCAATGGCAGAGTCATCAACCTATTCAGAATATTCTACATTATTAGAGTAAGGGCAGAGATAGACCTGAAATGGTTGCATATTTTCCCAAAAAAGAAATATTACAGTCTATCGTTTATTTGGAAATAGTGATCCACGCGGAATGATGAAAATGACACTGTCACCAGAAAGGACAATACTGACGTCATCATTACCAGAACGAGGCTGTCACCAGAGAGGGCAATACTGACGTCATCATCACCAGAACGAGGCTGGTTGTCCATCGAGACACCAGCGTGACGCCTGTGGCCCCCTGGCGACGCCTAGGGATTATGCTGGGGTATAATTTGTCCAATAAGCATACAGCATGTATAATAAAGAAAAGGCAGTCAGTGTCTTGGCACAGAAGTTCCATAGTATCTGGCAAATCCTGTTGTCACGATTCTGTCAATCTCAGAGGGATGCGATGTCAGAAACGAATACAGCCGCACTGTTCCTAGCGAACACAATGAATTAAACCAATGTTGGGTCAATGTTGGCCCACCGTCTACGACGCTGGCCCAGCATTGATCCAACATTGGGTTAATGTCTTCTGTTTGCTTGTTGCACTTAATTTTATTAGTACAGCAAGTGATTAGACAAATTATAAAAGCTAATATCAATACAAAACAGATGCAGTGTACAGGAATATTATAGATATTTTAAACATATCTCCACTCACCCAGAAGTTTTCCAACAAGGGACATTTAACCAATTTTAAGTTGATGTTGTGCCAGCGTCGTAGACAGTGGCCCAACATTAACTCAACATTGGATCGATGTATCGTGTTTGCTTGGTTGGTGGTGTGTTGTGCAGTGCGTGGACCTGCGCGAAATTAGCGCAAAATTACCAACTATTGTTTCAACCTTAACTCGACGACCCGCCGTTAACGTGATCCCACAGTCACATTGAGAGGGTAGACACAAGGAAATTTATCTGGAAGACTCACACGGGATATGAGGTTTACACCCCGGACGCACACATGGCGTGGTGATCAGGTGTACATACCACCAATGCGCCACGTCCCCCGCTCTGGTTTGTTGTAAAGACCAATGTATCTCGTTATATCCACAGCAGAGATTACATCTCATTCTGCTCCATTTCTATTGGTGACGTGTGATGACGGGTGAGACCCAGCCTGATTTGACACATGTCGCCAGGAATTTGGGGATCTAGCTGTGAAACTTTGCCTGGCGCCAGTGTTGGTGCCAGCAGCATTCATGTCTATAAGCTACACGTACTCTTGTTTCTGGTGTTGTTGTTTTCGTCTTAAAATACAACAGGGACCTAAGTCTAGTGTTAAACAGTAGATTCGGATTTACGTGCTGTGGTTTTCACCACGAGACGTTGATATCAAAGTGGTCTAAAAGCCCATTCATTCATTCATTCATTCATTCATTCATTCATTCATTCATTCATTCATTCATTCATTCATTCATTCATTCATTCATTCATTCATTCATTTATTCATTCATTCATTCATTCATTCATTCATTCATTCATTCGTTCGTTCGTTCGTTCATTCATTCATTCATTCATTCATTCATTCATTCATTCATTCATTCATTCATTCATTCATTCATTCATTAATTCATTCATTCATTCATTCATTCATTCATTCATTCATTCATTCATTCATTCATTCATTTATTCATTCATTCAGCAATTCATTCATTCATTCAGCAATTCATTCATTCAGCAATTCATTCATTCAGCAATTCATTCATTCAGCAATTCATTCAACACAAAGGCTGTCGACTGCGTAGGTAACGAATTTAATTAGAAAAAAAGGTAGCCGATTTAAAACGCAAATTCCGCGCAAGTTCCAACATATATAATGGTGATCTCATGCAGAGAGCCATTTAAAAACAATAGAGATGGTAGATGTATTTAAAACATTTACATTTATATAAGTCTTAATAACGAAACATGTACACATGTTTACAATAGCGTAAAGCATAATCTTCAAAGATTATCATTGTTTATCATTTGTAATATTATTATTATAGGAATTCAACATAATAGCAAACATAAAATAGTAGACATAAAAATAAATGACTAATGAGTAAAATCGGCATAATGTACAATGGTAATATGAGCACCCAACCACCCACTTACTTCGTCTTTTATACCACAGATGTAGCATTGCTTATATTTAATAATAATCATCATAGACAAAGGAAAAAACAGGTTTGCTTGCAGCGCAAGCAAATATCAATTATACACATTTCTATATTTCACACACATGTCATAGCTATAATAAGCTTAGTCATGCCGATGTGTAGAAGGCGCACGCTGATCGGCTTCTACAGGTTCTCTGTGATGTATTATCACCTGACAAACTTCAAGTTAAACATGTTCAGCTCTTACAACGCTGAATTATTTTTGTATAAACCATAGAAAACAAAGGTTTTTTTCAATTTGAAATCATCATAAATGTCTTATTTTAGCTTTTTTCTGGTTTATTTGAATAACTATGTTATGGGTCTACGACCATTAGACATATTTAAATTCTTTCAACGCGGGGACCGTCTTTATACGTCACAATCTGACGTACAGACGTCAGATTGTGACGTATAAAAACGGTCCCTGCGCTATAGGGGTTAATATATGGATAGTTATATCCTCTGAATAGTTCACCTTTGAGATTACTACATGTGGGCATTTAAAAAACCCCATCGCAATGGCTATTGCGTCAACAATTTCCATTACAACTTCCCTATTAGTAGGTATTCTCACACTCTGATTTTCACTATCAGACGTATATGCGTATATCGGTATCAGCCCATATCGCAGTCTAGTTGAACTGCAATCTATGGCATGTATGGCATTTATGTCATGATGATGAAAAAATACAAACTTTGGTATTTTTTTTTGTACAATATTGGGACATACAGCACATGTCACCCCTGATTTATTGGACGAGTGTTGTATATTCTCATATCACACTCAAATGAAAACCATTTGTATATAATGTCATATTGATCATCCAAATACATCTTCTCTTCATATAAATCAGTATCAATCTTAATACATAAGATGATAAACAATATATAGTTTAGTATATAAGGTAACCTATTGTGCATTTTATGATTAAAGCATGACATTTCTACCACTTGTAGAACATATCCTAAGGGTCATTTTAAGATGTGGATATTTTAACTATTTCTTGCCATTTTGACCTTTAAATGACCTAAAGTAACCTTGACATGACCTTGGTGTTATGTTTATGATTAACGGCAGTCTCTTAGAGTATTTGGCACATTTTTGGAAAACAAAAACATTTTATAGATATTGTAATACACTATTTTTACCACTTTTTGGCTTCGTAATTGGATATTTTGACCTTTCGAGGTCAATGACATCTAGAGGCCACCAGGGGTCAAATCTAACTTACCTCCACATCTTAAAATAAACCACAGGATATGTACTAATAATGGTAGAAGTTTCATGCTTTAAATCATAAAATGCACAATGGTTTCATTATGGGAGCTTAACCACTACACTAATATGTTATCATTTGCTTATTTTTTATCTCATTTCAGGTTGCTACATCTGTCTAATGCCTGTTTGTCACAGACCTTCACACTCTGGTTCACAGACAGGTATACAATGAGACGTGTAGGAAACCATAAAGTAAAAATAACATGATAAATATGAGTAAAACATGGGGTCCTCGAGTGTGAGATATTCCGCCGACATCAAGAGATCCCGGGACGTGAAATATTCTGGAGCAATCCGCGACTGGAATCCAGGAGTAGATGATTTACATTTATCTCAGCCAGCAAACACCAGATATTCAGTGTATGTTGGAACAATGCTGGATCAACGTCGACGACGTTGATCCAGCATTAGTTCAACATGCTGTCAAACATTTAAATTTCAGCACCCTTGATACGTTTGACTTCAATCGGCTTTACACTAAATTACACTACATGTCAAATGGTTTAACTTTTGAAATACTCCCTTAAATTTCACGAAATTTTGAAGGCAAGCGCCGGAATAGTTACAAAGAGGGCTTGCAAAATTACATGGAAATTGAGTACAAATTGACTGATAAATTAGCGAGAAACATCCGACGCGGGTGTTAGTTGACTGCAACTATAAGGATGGTGGCGGCCATTTTGGATTTTAGGCTCTAGCGGCGTTATGCCACTGATTTTGAAAAATCACCTCCTGAAGTATTGATGTCCAAGGTGACTAAACTACGAAACCAACGAGAAACTCCCTCGCCCTCGAAATTTTTACGGGCCTATGGGGCTGAACCAGGACTAACATACATATCACAGCCTGAGGCTATCATTCGGGCCTCTAGCATTGAGTGCGATATGAACATATACAACACTTGAATTTCAATTAGGTTGGCAAAATATGTTGATGTCAAAAGCCAAGGAGAAATTGATCACGGCTTTACGTCGTTTTTGATTGTGAACATTATGGCACAACTGAAAAAATTTACAAATGGAGGAATTGCTCACAATTTACAAATCATATTGACCATGAATGTAAAATAACAGAAGGAGGACATGTTTTTATTTTTTATTTTATTTGTGGAATGTACAATACAGTCTTGAGATTTACCCAAAGCGGCTAAAGGGTGGTTACTATGTCTTGACTTAGCCAACATGATCCATGTGACCTGTTATTTAAAGGGTGGTTTCAAACACGATCCTTCTCAGTCTCATAATTTAAAAGGTTGTTGTTATTGAATGACCTTCATGGCTGACCAACATGACCCAGCAAACCGTGATGAAGGGTGGTTATTATTGCTTGACCTAGGATTTAAAGGGTGAATGTGATTGCTTGACTTGGGATTCAAAGGGTGGTGATCCCCATGTGTTCGTTTTGAGTCAAACACGTGCCTTCTCGGTCTCAGTATTTAAATTGTTGTTGTTATTGAATGACCTTCATGAATGACCAACATGACCCATGCGACCCGTGATGTAAAGGGTGGTTATTATTGCTTGACCTGGGATTTAAAGAGTGATTGTTATTGCTTGACTTGAGATTTAAAGGGTGGTGATCCTCATGTCCTTGTTGTGAGTCAAACACGTTCCTTCTCGGTCTTAAATTTTAACCCTTTCAGGCCTGAATTTACCATTGTCATCTTCATCCATTACAAGCCTCGAATTGCTGTCGCAATTCTCGACTTGTAGTGAATGAAGATGATTTACAGTGGGTGACAAATGAAAAAAAGATAGTGTTATTTTTAAGAGAGTTCCACGAAAATTGTCGCTCTAAAACCACTAGTTGTAGGGAATTAAGTATTAAGTATTTCAGAGATGCAAGATGATGCTTTGAGGCATCGTGAGTATTTAAAGAGTGTTTGTTATTGGGTGACCTTCATCTCTCACCGGATGTGAACCATGTGTCCCTGTCAGAAGTCAAACATGCATTCACCCAAATTACCTCAAAAGCTCATCTTCTTTACAAACATCACGCCGCATCACGTGACGACCTCTATCACGTGACGTGTTAATCACGTGATATTGATCATGTGACATGCTGCTTAACCAATTGAATGCGTGACTCCCTGTTGGACATCTTACGTTTGGAGGTGGATTTCTGAACCTCAAATGTGAAAGGATGTAGTTAACTTATTCTACCTCTATTCTAACCATCACATTTCGTTATTTAGTCAGTGTGGTAGGAAGTAGAGTAGTATACTTAGGCCGTCATTTTGTATATCCTGCCACGCCGTGAAACTACTCAATTCACTGACAAACAAACCACACTAAATTGTAGGGATCAGGGACATAATTAGGAGATCAATCATGCCAGGGGCTTATTAAGGAATTAATACCCCCTTCTACATTCAGAACTGTTTTTTTGACAAATAAAAAACCCCTCAAAAATGAAAACAATAACCTTCCAATATGTGTTGAATCCACCTCAGGCAATGTGCATTGAGTGTTGCGATCTCCTCCTGTCCTTATATAGCGCAACATATTTTCATTTCAATGCGCTTAATTTATTTACCGGGCTGGCCAATTTTGGGTTTAAAATGTAGATCTCCCTTCTATGAAATCTTGCTTCTGCCACTGCAAATACACCATATATGTCATGTTGTCTGTAAACTGAACTGGTATACATATTACCTCTCGTCAATGGGTATCAAAATACAAAATGCTAAAAAACAATTGCTCGTCACTGCATGATTTCACGTTTTTTGGGGGGAAAGCGCCTCATTCTAGATTAAGTTTGTCACAAATATTCACACTTTGTGTGTTTAGACAGTCATAGAACTAAAAATTTAGAGGGGCATAAATGAAACATAAATATGAATAAAACATGGACTCCTCGAGTGTGAGCTATCCCGCCGACATCAAGAGATCCCGGGACGCAAAATATTCTGGGACAATTCGCGACAGGAATCCAGGAGTGGGTTATTTACATTTATCTGATGCAGCACACATATCATAACGCAATGCCATCATTCAAGACTCTAGAAGATTACACCACGGTTCATTGAGTGCGATATGGTAATATACACGACGTGGCACTTTTAATGGTTTACAGAGATAAATGGCGAACATATTGCATAGTATTGAAATATGCAGCCAAAGTATATCATGTGAGACTTCAGACGAGATATGCGAAAGATGTTCATTTGAGTGCGATACGGGAGAATACAGTAATCACCACATGATAAACCCTTTAAGCCCCCACGATGCATTGAAGCATCATTTTACATCACTGAAAACAGATTTAATTTTCCTACAACTGAGGAGTTATAGAAAAAAAATCCATGAAACTATTTTGCCAATACATGGCAATTTTCTTCAATTTTTTTCACTCGCTTCAAGTTATCTTCATCTACTGCGAGTCGAGAATTGCGACAGCAATTCGCGGCTTGTAGTGGAGGAAGATGACAATAATAAATTTAGGCCTGAAAGGGTTAAGGTTTGAGCCTTTGCCAATGCGCCGTGGCCCAACATTAACCCTTTTAGTGTGGGGACCGTCTTTATACGTCAGAATCTGACGTCTACAGACGTCAGATTTTGACGTATAAAGACGGTCCCCGCACTGAAAGAATTAAACTATTTAAACCCATAACATAGGTATTGAAATGAAGCGGAAATAGCTGACTGAGACATTTATGATGGAAAAAAACCCTTTAGTTTCCATAAATTACGCAAACATATTTCAGGGTAGTAAGATTTAACAAGACAAACCACGTATTCATTGGGTGAGTGCTCTTTTTCCCATACTACACTAAGTTGTAGCCTAGTTATTTTACCTCTGATTTTAGCGCGGGAAACAATAATTATGTATAGTATTATTTTACCTAATTTTACTTTCAAGTGTAATTACCGTGCATATAAATGCTATTGATGTCAAAATTAATTGGCCCGGGCTGGTCACCTGTCCTTAACCTCCTGATGTACACAATTTTACTTACAATTGCATATGTGTACCATTATTGTATAGGCCTATAGGTGTGTATATAAAGTCCAATAATTAAATAAAAAAATATGAACAACATTTTCTTATGGATAGAAAAACAACGAAGTAGGAATAATAATGGGATAAAATCCCACAGGAGAAGTTATTAGTGCCATAGCCAGCTCAATTGGTGTTACTCCCCCCCCCCCCTATACTTCACTTCTAATACTAAGGGAACCATAACATTATCAATTGATTATATCCTTAGAGCTAATGGAGCTGGCTATGGCAACAGTTGTATTGACATCAGGGAGGGATTAGATTCGCCACACGAGAATTTAAGTAAGTTATTAAGTGCCTCACTTAAAAAAACATATGGCACAACGTTATGTGTATGATGCTGCATGCTTAATGACAAAACCACAGCAGAACACCCCTCTCCCCCCCCCATTAGAAACGAAAATATCGCCTACGTACCCCTCTCCCCTATTGTATATTTGCCTATATATTTTTCTCTGACACATTGAATAACCACCAATACAATGATCAAAGCGTTCCCTCAAAAAAACTTACCTATCATTTGCGAACATGTTTTATTGTAAAGTTATTTTGTTAGATATACTGAGGTTATTTTATTTTATCTTTAGAATACAATTTTATTTTCACGCTACCGCGAGCAACAACTTCAAATTAATTATATTTGTTCAATTGGAGACGAAACGGTTGTAAATCTTGATGCTTGAAACGCATTTCATTCACAATTATTGTGAATTGTTCTGTTAATAAACCAGATAAAAAAAAATAATGCTTATAGCTTAACCCTTACAGCGCGGGGATCGACTTTAGTAGTCAGAATCTGACGTCTATAGACTGACGACTAAAGTCGATCCCCGCACTGTACGGGTAAAAATATGTATAATGGTCGTATACCCATAACATAGGTATACAAATAAATCCGATGGAGACATTTTTGATGATTTCAAATTGAAAAAGCCCTTCAATGTTCAGCGTTTTAAGGTTTGAAGGGTTACTATAGAGAGATAATGTCCATGGGTTTAGCAGGTACGGATCCAGTCATTTATAAATGGTCGCCGCGACGCACTTCTGGCGAGTGCTTATAAACACCCGTGTGTTTATAAATGGGCGGGCATTGTATATATAATAATCAATATATATAATTGTGACCCGCCACGCGAGAAGGTACCTCCCCGCGGCTTTATTCAAATTATTTATGACGTCATTTAAAATTTAATTTAAATGATTACACAACTAATTAAAAAATGCTTTCAGTTAATTAAGACAGGAAGAACACGGCTATCGAATTGACTGAAAAAAATCAATTCTGAAAATTTGGAACTTATGGCCCTTTTCGCGTGGTGGGTCACAATTATAATCAGATAATAATCTACAGTTTTATCGTTTTTGTAAGGTACATTATTGTATAACTCACCTAGGAAGTAAGATCAATATTCGAAATCTGCGTGTTTAGCTCTTGTATTGTGCACTAAATCGTGTATACAAAAAAATTGGCACATAGAAAATGCAAATTACGCATACAATTTTACCATCACTATATCCACCACCTCATGGTATTAGCAGAGTGGACCCCAAACGTATACATTTTGTAGCAATAACACTTTAAGGAGGTGGGGGGTCAGTGGTCAGAAAACCTATTTCTGGCTGTTTTTACCAATTAAAGCCTCGTATTTTACAGATTCTGCTTCCCAAGTGCTTTACTAAGTGGTGATGTGTTGTGTCAATTTATACATTATACCAAATCTGGTATAAATAAGAGAAAATATCTGATATTATGGAATAAAATGTCATATTGGCCGACCGTTTATAAACGCCCGGGTGTTTATAAACACTCGCCGGAAGTGCCCTGCGAGTGCTTATAAACGCACGGTCGTTTTTAAATGGGCGGCCGTTTATAAACGGCTGGACCTGTACCTGTTTAATGTTTGCCACCTCATATGTTAATGACGAATTGTTATGTATGAACATATAAACTAATCACGCTATCATTGCATTACTCACGAAGTTATTTGTTGATTCACAAATTGATTGAAATATCAGATCATACCTGATTAGATAAATGGATGTTTCTTTGTCAAGGATGTGGCATTAGTAGCCTTTGATATACTTCTCTAGTAGCCTTTGAATGCTTTGATATGCCTGCCTGCCTCACCCTCGAATATCCCTCCCGTGTGGTATTATCAGAGCTGTACTTTCTCTCTCTCTATCTATCCCAGCCTACACGACGTGTTGAGCCAATGCTGGTTTATTGTTGGGCCAACATCGTAGACGATGGGCCAACATTAAACCAACATTGGGCCAACGTCTCGTGTATGCTGCGATGCGGTGCCAGTTCTTTTATCCTCGCCTGTGGGGAGGATCATTTTCTTCTCAGCTCAAAGCTTTCACGCGTTTGAGACACAGAAAAAAACGAATGATGCTGGACTAATATTAAACCAACATTGGTTTAGCATATTCTATTTAAGGCTTATATACTTGACTTACACAACATTCGTATTGTGTGTGTGGGACATTGAAAGTTTGATTACATTATTTTTAGGGTTCTAGATTACTGTAAAATGGAATTAATGGATACATTTATGAATAATTGAAAGAATAATTGAATAGATGAATGAATGTATAAATGAATACATTTATGAAATATAAATGCATGAATAAATGGACGAATGAATGAATGAATGAATGAATAAATGAATGAATGAATGAATGAATGAATGAATGAATGAATGAATGAATGAATGAATGAATGAATGAATGAAAATAATCTCTCTGCCACCATCATTATGTGATTTAAATAGGATGAGCACGGTGTGACAGTGTGCCAACCCAAGTCGATCAGGACTTGAATACAATAGGACTACCTACAGAGGGACATTTTATGGAAACAGATTTACCAAAGGATCTGTCGTTACGCCCCCTGGTGAATAGAATGGAGGCAGTATTCAGCATTATGACTAAATAAATGAATTAAAAAACACATGGAAGCCGCAAAGCCTCAAAGGGGGATAACTGGCGCGAAAGTTATTCACATTATTAAATTTGCACAGCAAAGCATGTTTTTGATCCAAGTTATACTGTCCCATTACTCGCTAGCCTTGTCGTCTCTACGTTGCAGCGCCCAGGCATTCTACTTCCGATGCTAGCTAACCAAACAAACATATTTTATATTTGTTGTTCTTAGATACCTAAAAACAACACTAGGAATGCAAATTCTAAACAATGGAAATCCGGATTCAGCATGGCTCTGTCGCCACGCCCCCTGGTGAATAGGGTAGAACTAATATTCAACAGAATGAATCTGTGAATAAGTTAATGAATAAATGTATGAATGAATGTATGAATGAATAAATAAATGAAGCAATGGATGAAAGAAAGTACGAATGACTGACTGACTGAATGAATGAATGAATGAATGAATGAATGAATGAATGAACAAAAGAACGTACTTACAGATGAATGCATGATTCAATTAATCAAGAACCAATGAATCAATCAATGAATGAATGAATGAATGGATGAATGCGTGAATCAATCAATCAATCAATCAATCAATCAATCAATCAATCAATCAATCAATCAATCAATCAATCAATCAATCAATCAATCAATCAATCAATCAATCAATCAATCAATCAATCAATCAATCAATCAATCAATCAATCAATCAATCAATATTGATACAATGTTAGGTATATGTGCCTGTGAGATAACGGTTGTATTTGTATATAATTTGTATCCATGTAGCTCCCCCAGCTCACTCCCTGTGTAGTAGGCAGTGTGGAAGCATGTTAACATGCTTAACAGGGTTAAGGTGTGAGTTATGAGGCGATTATTGACAGAGGACAATGTGATTATACAGTAGACTGATTATACAGTAGACTGATTATACAGTAGACTGGACGGGGACAACAATGCCACGACCGTCAACAACAGGCATCCAGCTGAGTAATACACAGCTGACACCAGATACTCAAACAATACTCAACCAATAGTCAACCGATACTCAACCAATGGTGGCATAGAGTAATACACATCTAACATTAAACCGACATTGATTCAAAGTATCGTAGTGCTTTAAATCAATGTTGTTTTTTTGTCGCAGCACAACATTGTGCTGACGAAAAAATGGCCTAATTTAGCCTGTTTGTGCACAAGCGTGGCCTATAAGCCGGATTCATTTCATTTTCACAAAGTGGCTCAGCATAGTACATACATGACGCGGCCGCGAACGGCAAATACCCAGCAAACACGATACATTGAACCAATGCTGATTTAATGTTGGACCGGCATCGCAGACAGTGGACCAGCATTAACTCAGCATTAGTTCAACAAGTGGAGGTGTACTGAGCAAAAATACATTTTTTTCTCACACTTTATCATGAATTAGTAAATGTTTTTTATCTTGTTAGTTGGCTTGTTACTTTGTCTGTCCCTCTAATTACATAAAACCCCCTTCCCGGCGTTCAGTAGTGAACGTATTTGCACGAAACCCTTACGAGGCGTGTGTCTTACGGGCTTAGGAACAATCTATTAAATTTCAGATTTTGATCGGAATTGGGGATAACGATCCGGTTCACATAGATTGGTGGTAAAATACATTTGACCTCCCTTTATGGAAGACGATTTTATGACGTCATAGGCTCACAACTAATGTGTACTTTCACTAGACATGCTCACCTTTAGGAATTAATGAAATAGGTTGAATCTATGACGTCATAATTGATGAACTGCAGTGAATTTTTACTACCCACTTTATCACTGAATTCAATACAATATTATCACTGTAGGTTTTGGAGGTTTACCGTTTGGTACACAGATGTCGTAATGTCAAAAAGTGGGAGAGCGCCTTCCCTGGTAAGTGCCTATAGGGGGCTATCATATTATATCCCGAGCCAATGACACATCCTTTAAAGTTTGGCGATGATCCGGATGCAGGCCCCGTATTACGGTCATTAACTTGGGCGGAAGTCTCTGAATGACTGTCTGTGTAGATTAACCCTAGTGCGGGGATCGACTTAACCCTTTGACTTCCAGGCCGGAGTGCATGCCAGGATCCAGATATACTGGTGTAGGAGTTCTATTTTTCGTCATTTGAAGCTGGAATTGCTAACGCAATTTCCAGCTTCAAATGACGAAAAATACATAAATGTAGTATATATTTGACGAAAATTTGTGTCTTTTTATGGTTACGTTCATTGACGAATGACGACGGAAATTCCCGTCACGTATGGTAGTGAAAAGGTTAAGTCTAAAATCGGTCACCCACACTGTAAGAATCAAACTATATGTAATGGCCGTAGATCTATGACAGAGGTATTCAAATGAATCAGAAAGAGCTGAGTAAGAAAGTTATGATGATTTCAAATTGAAAAAAAACTTTGATTTTCATGGGTTATACAAAAATAATTCAGCGGATGAAGGGTTATATATGTTTCTATGTATATTGTTTTGATCAAGTCAATGAATGTGAATCCGAATCACTGACCGGTTGGAGGTAATTTACAATGTTATGTAAGGTGTATATAAGGTGAGTGTATGTATTGATTTGTCTACAGTCGGAACATTAAGCAGACACTGATGGTACTGAGGCTGGCTAAATACGGATGTCCTTCTGCTTCAATCGGAACATTAAGCATACAGAGATGGTACTGAGGCTGGCTAAATACGGATGTTTCTCTCTGCCCCACTGGTCATCGTCACACGGAACCAGCTAGAAACATTCAGGGTAGCTCTCAGCAAACAGGATACGCTCACTATGTGTCGGTACAATGTTGGCCAGACGTTGAAGATGTCGCGCCAACACTGTACCAACACATGGTGAGCGTCCCGTGTTGACTGGGATGAGACAACCAGGACTGTAGTCAGAGCAGGCTAAAACACACATGGATGATTACTGGAGCGAAAACACAAAGATTAAGATACATTGTGTACGTCTTCTGATGCACAGTGAAAGTGGAAATCTAGCTTTTTTCGTTGCTTACTGAAAGTAAAATCAAAATCAGGCTGTACTTTTTATTTATTTTTACTTTTAATTTTTATTTTTAATGATTCCAGCTGGTAAACATATAAAACTGAAGTCAGAGCAGGCCAAGACAAACATGGATGATTGCTGGAGCGAAAACACCAAGATTAAGCTACATTGTCCACGTCTTCTGATGCAGAGCCAGAGTGAAAATCTAGCCTTTTTGTTGCTGCTCAAAGTGAAATCAAAATCAGGCTATACATTTAATTTATTTTGTAATGATTCTAAATAGTAAAAATATACGACTGAAGGCAGAGCAGGCGAAGATATACATGGATGATTGCTGGAGCGAAAACACCCACTTTAAACTACATTGTACACGTTTTCTGATGCAAAGCTAAACTGAAAATTTGGCTTTTTCGTTGCTGCTAAATGTAAATTCAAAATCAGGCTATAACTATTTCGTAGATTTCAAATAGTAAATCAGTATCAAGCGTTTATCTTTTTTTCATAAAAAAAATAGTACAAAAATTTGACTACAAAGGAACATATTTCACTGCAAATTAGCGACTAAAACAACAATAATTTTTAACAATTTTTTTACAATTTGCCACAAGTGTGATACTTACAATGTTTAAGGATAATCTGACAATGCATTCGCTTTTATTTCTCAGCTGAATTTAAAAATGTGTGAAATGTTCACGCAATTTCAATTGTATGCCAAGGATTAAGCCGAAAAGCAAAATTTTATCCTAAATCTTATTTTACTTCGATATCAGGTAAACTGCTATGTCATTACTGAGTCAGTTTTTGATTGATGGTGATTCCGCGTTAAAGACACTGATCAAACATTCAGTGCGGGGATCAACTTTAGACGTCAGATTCCGACGTCTGTGGGCGTCAGATTCTGACGTCTAAAGTCGATCCACGCACTGAAAGTGTAAACATATTGATAATGACCATAGGCCCATAGCACAGGTATTCAAATGAAGCGGGAAGAGGTAACCAGGACATGAATGATTATTTCAAATTGGAAACCAAAAAAATATATTTTAAAAATGTTGCAGTGCTTTCAAGGTTAAGCAACAGAGGAAGCATGTATAGTGTTCGCTTAGCACAGTACCGAAGTTAATGAATCTCACATGGCGTTGCTAAAGTGACATATATATATTGGAGACTAGAGTCTGTTTCACCAGATGCTGAGAGTAACATGGTTTATAATTTTCTACGCTGTTATTTATTAAAAAAATGTTATGTAGTTCGACAAGCAATGCATTCTTGTTTCACAGTGATGATGTGACCTTTCAATTTGATCATTTTATTTACACGTTAGAAATACCAACTTTATAACTATTGTATATCTAGTAAAATTCGCGAGGTTTTAATTTTCGCGAATTTCGCGAGGAGGACAAATCGCGAATTCTGGAATTTCGCGGAAATTATTATTATAATAGCGCTACTAAAAAAAATTGTGTACAAAATTGTATCAAAATTGTGGTTAATTATTCGCAGAAACATCGAAGAAAACTCCCAGTCTGAAATGGAACAGACTATAGTGGGATGAGTCCAACCTGATGCTGCTAAAGTAAAATGTACATGACATTGGAATAAACTCATGGTTTATGTAAAGTCTGCAGAATTGAGACGAGGATAAACATTCATTACAAACATAGACAATTAACAGGACAAAGCCAGCTGATTAGTATTCATGACTGAACACAGGACTCCGGACCAATCAGAATAGGTAAACAGAGGTGATTAATATTCATGAGCCTGTCTTATTGTGGAGTCTAAGCTCTCAGTCCGACCAGCAAACACATGGAACTAAACCACTGCTGGGTTACTGTTGGTCCAGCGTCATAGACGGTGAGCCAGCCTTATCCCAGCACTGGCCCAACGCTTTTTGATTGTTATACATGTAGAGGAATGCAGTTGGTGGAGGACTATATAAATAACTAGTGAATGCTGGGCCAATGGGTCCAACGCTGGCCCATCACTTATACAACATTATCACATCGTGTAACGTGTGCAGTATTTTTTCACGTAACGGTCAATTGTGGACACAGACAATGTTTTGATTGGCTAGCATATATGTCAATAGTAAGAGCTAATGTGCGTCGTTCACTGCATTCGGAGACTTTATAACTAATGACAGAAGCCTGAAGCTGATAGACCTGCTCTTTCCGAATAGAATAAATATAATTTATGTTCTCGTTACTATAGCTAATAATGTATACTGAGTGAGTTGTCGAGTGAGTGAGTGAGTGAGTGAGTGAGTGAGTGAGTGAGTGAGTGAGTGAGTGAGTGAGTGAGTGAGTGAGTGAGTGAGTGAGTGAGTGAGGGAATGAGTGAGTGAGTGAGTGAGTGAGTGGATCAGTGAGGTGACTTGGGCGGGGAGGGGGGGGGGGGGTTTGTCATCAGTTATATCCTTGACAATAAAGAGATATTTGATTAAAGGTCGTTATCCCGCTTGTGAATATTTAAATTATGAAAAGCTGCATTATTGTATCAAATTTAGATTATATAAAGAGTTATCACCAGAATTCTTAAAAACTGTTAAAAGTGTAACATAATTGTGTAACATAATTGTGTGATCTACACGTATAAAATATAACGGTGTATCACATATTGCAGAATGTGCAGTTTCAGTCTGTAGCAGGTCAAAATGGTCACACGTGATTGGTTTCAGTATCTACAGTTGCAGACTGTTTCATATTGAGATGTTTTCGACTCTCATTTTCATAAAATAGCAGTTGTTAGAGAGCAATAATGAATCTACGAATCCATATTCAGATCCACGAATCCATCGTAATCGAGCTCGTTCTTCCATGTGAAATACACAAAATAATAGTCGGAATAGCGTCCTGATTGACAACCCTTTATTTCACTGTCAACATTAAAATGTATATATCGTGGGAAACATTGCTAGTGTGAATAATAACTTTAGATTAGTGTAACTTGTAAATCTACAGCTAATATACCGGCCCGTCTTTATACGTCAGATTCTGACGTATAAAGACGGTCCCCGCACTGAAAGTGTTCAAATGTCTTTTTTAATAATATATATCACTACCGTACTTCAAGCATTGCGAATTTGATACAAAATGTCCTGTCAGAGGTACTATAGCTTATTGCCATCTCTCAGACAAACCACGATGATATATCCCTGAACACAGACAGAATCACATGAATCCCCTTCAGACATGACACGCAGCAATTTGTCAAAATGTCATTGCGAGAGTATTCCCATGCGATGATGTCTTCAAACAAATCAGAAACTAACAACGCGGTTTTACTTTTCTTTCAGGATTGACAGAGGGAGTTTCACTCTATCTTTTCAATATTAACACTCTGTTTCAGCAAATAAGGCTGTAAACTCACTATTAACCCCTTCGGCGCGGGCACCGATATTAGACGTCAGAATCTGACGTAGACTGTTGTCCATATATTGCTGTTACTGGTATATTGCTGATGTTAAATGGTTGTTGTCCATAGATTACAGTTGATAGTTTGTATTGCTGCTCTCAAATGGCTGTTGTATATAGATTGTTGTTGATAGCTTGTATTGATGCTGTATTCAGATGGCCTTTGTAATCAGCCAGCTTCTACAAGATCACTGTTGTCACCAGATGGCTGTCATCTGGTTGTTGTTGCCACCTAAATGTTGCTGTCATTAGACTGCTGTTGTCCATAAATTGCTGTCACATGGCTGTTATCCATAGGTGGCTGTTGTCCATAGATGGCTCTTGTCATATGGCTGGAGTCCGTAGATGATTGATGTCATGTGGCTGGTATCTATAGATGACTGTTATTAGATGGCTGTTATCCATATATGTCTGTTATCCATAGATGGCTGTTATTCATATATGGCTGTTGTAAGATGGCTTTTGTGCATATATGGCTGTTGTCCATAGATGTCTGTCGTCCATAGATGGCTGTCATCCATAGATGGCTGTTAATCATAGATGGCTGTCATCCATAGATGGCTGTCATCCATAGATGGCTGTTGTCCATATATGGCTGTTGTCCATAGATGTCTGTCGTCCATAGATGGCTGTCATCCATAGATGGCTGTCACCCATAGATGGCTGTCATCCATAGATGTCTGTCGTCCATAGATGGCTGTCATCCATAGATGGCTGTCACCCATAGATGGCTGTCATCCATAGATGGCTGTCATCCATAGATGGCTGTCATCTATATATGGCTGTTATTTATAGAATCTGTTGTCCAGAGATGGCTGTCATCCATAGATGGCTGTCATCCATATATGGCTGTTATCCATAGATGACAGATGACTTTTGTCCAT
The DNA here is from genome assembly GCA_964017125.1 of Flabesymbios commensalis. Lineage (NCBI taxonomy): Eukaryota > Metazoa > Annelida > Polychaeta > Terebellida > Flabelligeridae > Flabesymbios > Flabesymbios commensalis. Next base: position 4,618,712 of record OZ024911.1, read on the forward strand.
AGATGACTGTTATCCATAGATGACTGTTATCCATAGATGGCTGTTGTCAGATGACTGTTGTCCATAGATGACTGTTATCCATAGATGACTGTTGTCCATAGATGGCTGTTATCCATAGATGACTGTTATCCATAGATGGCTGTTGTCAGATGACTGTTGTCCATAGATGACTGTTATCCATAGATGACTGTTGTCCATAGATGGCTGTTGTCCATAGATGGCTGTTATCCATAGATGGCTGTTGTCCATAGATGACTGTTGTCCATAGATGACTGTTGTCCATAGATGGCTGTTGTCCATAGATGACTGTTATCCATAAATGACTGTTGTCCATAGATGGCTGTTGTCCATAGATGGCTGTTATCCATAGATGACTGTTGTCCATAGATGGCTGTTGTGAGATGACTGTTATCCACAGATGACTGTTATCCATAGATGGCTGTTATCAATATATGGCTGTTGTCCATATATGACTGTTATCCATAGATGGCTGTTGTCAGATGACTGTTGTCCATAGATGACTGTTATCCATAGATGGCTGTCATCCATAGATGGCTGTTGTCCATAGATGGCTGTTGTCCATAGATGGCTGTTGTCATAAGATGGCTGTTGTCAGACGGCTGTTATCAATATATGGCTGTTGTTCATAGATGGCTGTTGTCCATAGATGGCTGTTGTCCATATATGACTGTTGTCCATAGATGGCTGTTATCAATATATGGCTGTTGACCATAGATGGCTGTTGTCAATAGATGACTGTTGTCCATAGATGGCTGTTATCCATAGATGGCTGTTATCCATGGATGGCTGTTGTCCATAGATGGCTGTTGTCAGACGGCTGTTATCAATATATGGCTGTTGACCATAGATGGCTGTTGTCCATAGATGGCTGTTGTCCATATATGACTGTTGTCCATATATGACTGTTGTCCATAGATGGCTGTTATCCATAGATGGCTGTTGTCAGACGGCTGTTATCAATATATGGCTGTTGACCATAGATGGCTGTTGTCAGACGGCTGTTATCAATACATGGCTGTTGTTCATAGATGGCTGTTATCCATAGATGGCTGTTGTCCATAGATGACTGTTATCCATAGATGGCTGTTATCCATAGATGACTGTTGTCCATAGATGGCTGTTGGCCATAGATAGCTGTTATCCATAGATGGCTGTTGACCGTGAATGTCTGTTGTCCATATATGTCTGTTGTCAGATGGCTGTTATCCATATATGGCTGTTGACCATAGATGGCTGTTGTCCATAGATGAATGTTGTCCATAGATGGATGTTGTCCATAGATGGCTGTCATCCATAGATGGCTGTTGTCCATAGATGACTGTTGTCCATAGATGGCTGTTGTCCATAGATAGCTGTTATCCATAGATGGCTGTTGACCGTAAATATCTGTTGTCCATAGATGTCTGTTGTCAGATGGCTGTTATCCATATATGGCTGTTGACCATAGATGGCTGTTGTCCATAGATGGCTGTTGTCCATAGATGGCTGTTGTCCATAGATGGCTGTCATCCATGGATGGCTGTTGTCCATAGATGACTGTTGTCCATAGATGGCTGTTGTCCATAGATGGCTGTTGTCCATAGATGTCTGTTGTCCATAAATAGCTGTTATCCATAGATGGCTGTTATCCATAGATGGCTGTTTACCGTAGATGGCTGTTGTCCATAGACGGCTGTTATCAAATGGCTGGTGTCATAAGATGGCCGTTGTCATAAGATGGCTTTTGTCACATGTCTGTTGTCACCAAATGGCTGTTGTCACTTGATTGTTATCATGGTTATCAGCAGCTGGCTGCTGTCGTGGGACGGCTGTTTGTATTAGATTGCTATTATCCATAGATTTATGTTATCCATAGATTTATGTCATCCATAGATGGCTGATATCCATAGATGGCTGTTGTCCATAGATGGCTGTTGTCCATAGATGGCTGTTGTCCATAGATGGCTGTTGTCCATAGATGGCTGTTGTCCATAGATGACTGTTGTCTATAGATGGCTGTTATCCATACATGACTGTTGTCTATGAATGGCTGTTATCCATAGATGGCTGTTGTCCATAGATGGTTGTTGTCCATAGATGGCTGTTATCCTTACATGACTGTTGTCTATGGATGGCTGTTGTCCATAGATGGCTGTTGTCCATAGATGACTGTTGTCCATAGATGGCTGTTGGCCATAGATGGCTGTTGTCCATAGATGGCTGTTGTCCATAGATGGCTGTTGTCCATAGATGGCTGTTGTCCATAGATGGTTGTTGTCCATAGATGACTGTTATCCATAGATGGCTGTTATCCATAGATGGTTGTTGTCCATAGATGGCTGTTGTCCATAGATGTCTGCTGGCCATAGATGGCTGTTGGCCATAGATGACTGTTGTCCATATATGGCTGTTGTCTATAGATGTATGTTGGCCATAGATGTATGTTGTCCATAGATGGCTGTTGGCCATAGATGGCTGTTGTCCATAGATGGCTGTTGGCCATAGATGGCTGTCATCCATAGATGTCTGTTGGCCATAGATGGCTGTTGTCCATAGATGGCTGTTGTCCATAGATGGCTGTTGTCCATAGATGGCTGTTGTCCATAGATGGCTGTTATCCATAGATGGCTGTTGTCCATAGATGGCTGTTGTCCATAGATGGCTGTTGTCCATAGATGGCTGTTGTCCATAGATGGCTGTTGTCCATAGATGGCTGTCATCCATAGATGACTGTTGTCCATAGATGGTTGTTGTCCATAGATGGCTGTCATCCATAGATGGCTGTTGTCCATAGATGGCTGTTGTCCATAGATGTCTGTTGTCCATAGATGGCTGTTGTCCATAGATGACTGTTGTCCATAGATGGTTGTTGTCCATGGATGGCTGTTGTCCATAGATGTCTGTTGTCCATAGATGTATGTTGTCCATAGATGGCTGTTGTGAGATGGCTGTTGTCCATAGATGGCTGTTGTGAGATGGCTGTTGTCCATAGATGGCTGTTGTTCATAGATGGCTGTTGTCCATAGATGGCTGTTGTCCATAGATGGCTGTCATCCATAGATGACTGTTGTCCATAGATGGTTGTTGTCCATAGATGGTTGTTGTCCATAGATGGCTGTTGTCCATAGATGTCTGTTGTCCATAGATGGCTGTCATTCATAGATGGCTGTTATTCGGTGAATCTGTTGTCCATAGATGGCTGTCATCCATAGATGGCTGTTATCCATAGATGGATGTTATTCATAAATGGCTGTCATCCATAAATGGCTGTTATCCATATATGGCTGTTTACCATGGATGTAGGTTGTCCATAGATATTTGTTGTCAAATGGCTGTTATCCATAGATGGCTGTCATCCATAGATGGCTGTTATCCATTGATGTCTGTTGTTCATAGATGACTGTTGTCCATAGATGTCTGTTGTCAGATGGCTGTTATCCATATATGGCTGTTGTCCATAGATGGCTGTTATCCATAGATGGCTGTTATCCATAGATGGCTGTTATCCATATATGGATGTTGTCCATAGATGTTTGTTGTCAAATGGCTGTTGTCCATAGATGGCTGTTGTCCATAGATGGCTGTTGTCCATAGATGGCTGTTGTCCATAGATGGCTGTTGTCCATAGATGGCTGCTGTCCATAGATGACTGTTGTCCATAAATGGCTGTTGTCCATAGATGGCTGTTATCCATAGATGGCTGTTATCCATAGATGGCTGTTGTCCATAGATGACTGTTGTCCATAGATGTCTGTTGTCAGATGGCTGTTATCCATATATGGCTGTTGACCATAGATGGCTGTTATCCATAGATGGCTGTTATCCATAGATGGCTGCTGTCCATAGATGTCTGTTGACCATAGATGGCTGTTGTCCATATATGGCTGTTGTCCATAGATGGCTGTTGTCCATAGATGGCTGTTGTCCATAGATGGCTGTTGTCCATAGATGGCTGTTGTCCATAGGTGACTGTTGTCCATAGATGATTGTTGGCCATAGATGGCTGTTGTCCATAGATGGCTGTTGTGAGATAGCTGTTGTCCATAGATAGCTGTTGTCCATGGATGGTTGTTATCCATAGATGACTGTTGTCCATAGATGGCTGTCATCCATAGATGGCTGTTGTCCATAGATGGCTGTTGTCCATAGATGGCTGTTGTCCATAGATGGCTGTTGTCCATAGATGACTGTTGTCCATAGATGACTGTTGTCCATAGATGGCTGTTGTCCATAGATGGCTGTTGTCCATAGATGGCTGTTGTCCATAGATGGCTGTTGTCCATAGATGACTGTTGTCAGATGGCTGTTATCCATAGATGGCTGGTATCCATAGATGGCTGTTGTCATAAGATGGCCGTTGTCATAAGATAGCTTTTGTCACATGTCTGTTGTCACCAGATGGCTGTTGTCACTTGATTGTTATAAGGGTTATCAGCAGCTGGCTGCTGTCGTGGGACGGCTGTTTGTATTAGATTGCTGTTATCCATAGATTTATGTTATACATAGATTTATGTTATCCATAGATGGCTGATATCCATAGTTGGCTGTTGTCCATAGATGGCTGTTTTCCATAGATGTCATAAGATGATTGTTGTAGGCAGATGGCTGTTGTCATCAGATACTTGCTTGTTATCAGCAGATCGCTGCTGTTGTGGGTAGCTACTGCTACGTGATTGCTGTTGTCAGTTTGCTGTTGTAACTAGATTGCTGTTCTAAAAACAGATACTGGCTTTTGGCTTTGCAGAGCAGTGTCGTCATATTGCTGCTGGTCGTAGGTGGTCGTCGGCTGATATTTGTTTGTCAGCATATGTGTGTTGTGGCCAGATCGCTGTTGCGAGCAGATGGCTGTTGTGACCAGGTCGCTATTGTGAGCAGGTGGCTGTTGTGCCGTGTAAAGCCAAAATGCAGTATCTGCTTACTTTACAAGTAAGCAGATACTGCCCTTTGGCTTTGCAGAGCAGTGTTGTGAAATTGCTGTTAGTCGTAGGTAGTTGTCGACAGATCGCTGTTGTGACCAGATTTTGTGCCCAGATCGCTTTTGTGAGCAGATGGCTGTTGTTAGCAGATGCCTGTAGTCAATTGGCTGTTGTCGGCAGATGGATATAGCTGTTGTTATGAGATTGCTGTCAGTAGAGTGCTGTTGTGGCCACAAAGCTGTTGTGAGCAGATGACTGTTGTCCACCAGCATATTGTGATAAGACAGTGGAGACGAGCAGGCTTTATCTGAGCAGACTATGAGTGTGACTACTGAGGGTGCTGCGAGGTGTCTCTGCGGGGAGAAGACGAGTAGACAGCGAGGTGGCTGTGCGGGACCAGTCTCTACAGCAAAACAAACAGTGCAGGACAAGTCACCAGACAATACATACATGGTGAGCAGAGTGTTAGGGAGTAGATTCCTGTAGACAGACATATGGTGTAGTCCACCACACTGATGTCCTTATGGTGCAGCTCACCACAATCTGTCATCTGCTGCCCCTGTAAACAATCTCATGAGGCAGAAAACAAGTCCTACAGGACAAGAGCCCGTCGCGTTTTAGAGGGCGAGAGTGTTACCAAGATCTTTATCAGAGATAAGACTTTTACAGAAAATATCATCCTGCCTATAAGATGAGCGTTAAGGTGATCTGTATCGGAGAAATGCTGTAGTGTTCTGATAGATAGGAGATATTTTCAGTCTTGCGGAGAACTAGAAAATACATGTATCAGTGTGCCGAACAATAAGATATCTTAAGTGTTCCAGTCGATTGGAGCCATCTTTAGTGTTTCAGTCGACAACTGGACTGGACATAGCCCGCAGACGCCTTCTCTCATTGGGCAGCCATCGTGACATGTGGCTGGGCCCAGCCTACCAGACGCCTTCTCTCATTGGGCAGCCATTGTGACATGTGACTGGACCTAGCCTACCAGACGCCTTCTCTCATTGCGCAGCCATCGTGACATGTGACTGGACCTGGCCTACCAGACGCGTTCTCTCATTGTCAGCCAGAATGTCATGTGACTGGACATAGCCTATCAGGCTCGTTCTCTCATTGTCAGCCAGAAATTCATGTGACTGGACATAGCCTATCAGGCGCGTTCTCTCATTGTCAGCCAGAATGCCATGTCCTCTGTAGATCATATAACAGATATCACCAGGAAGGTAACATGATCTGACCTTTGACCCACAGGGAACAGACACTGAATCCTGTGTCAGGAAGCTAGGAGAAGATCAGCCTTATTAAAGTGGTCTGAGCCACAACCAATCCATTATTTGTAGACGACTGACATCCAGAGAGACAAACCATATGGATTACAAGAATACTCAATACAACATCCTGCAATAACGCTTCCCATATTTCTGCAAATATGTTATTCTGGAATTGTTGTTCCATTTCATAAGGTATTCTCAGGCGAAATGATTCTAAATATTTTTCAGTTACTTGAAGCTGGTATTTCTGATTAAATTTACAGCTTTAATTTGTGAAAAATGCTGTTGTCTTTGCAACTCCGCGTGATAGAAAAAAGAATAGAGTACAGCAACTGTTGGGTGTGTTTGTATTGTAGCTGGGGACTGGCAGATCAAACCGTCACGTTTTAATTATTTCTGAAACCGGAATTGCTGACACAACTTCCAATTTCAATATTGGAAAAAACACTTCTGTTTTTACAAGTCTGCGAGGTACAGAAGACATAAAACTAGCAGCTTGTTTGCATTGTAGACAGATTAAGCCGTCACGTTTGTAAGGGAACACGTGCCGTAAAGCTACGTTATGAGCCTGAGCGCCTACAATGTGGATCCAGAGACACAGACCGCCTACACTGTGGAGAGAGTAAGCCTCATCCTGCTGAGTTAATTTATTTAAATTTTCAGCCACTTCAAGTCGTGTCTCGCTACCGCGATCCACAACTTCAAGCGGCTGAAATTTACTCCAGAGAGACAGAGCGTCTACACTGACAGTCCGGAGCAGGGACGCTTACACTTGTAAATCCTACACTGTAGATCCAGAGAGACAGAGCGACTACAGTGTGGATCCAAAGCAGAGACGCTTACACTTGTAAATCCTCATGAATCCGCGTGATTGCCGTGTGCTGAGTAAGAGAGGGGTAAGTGACGAATAGGATTGACAGCTCCCCCTCCCCCGGAGATACAATACGGCCGGCGTCCACAGAGACGTTTGCCTCTCCCCACCCCCGGACCCCCGCCCCGGACCCTCCCCTCCCCCCAGGAGCCGCCACGCGCTTGACGTCCTCGGGGATGGCTTAATCCGAACTGGTCTGGATAGCAACGGGATGTCTTCTCCGGTAATGGAATAACTGGCGTATATAACTGAATCAGCCGACCAGTAACTGGCGTGTTTAACCGAATCAGCAGAGCTGTAACTGGCGTATTTAATCAAGGGAACAACAGATGTATTTATCGGTTCCTCAGTTTTATTTAACTGGATCTCCTTGGGATACGTAGCGTATTTAACAGGATTACCAATAAAGCACTGACGCCTTGGAATAGCGGCGCTTTTAAATGAATGGTTGAATAATTGATGTATTTTCCTTGCAGATCAGTGTCTTACCGGGATTATCAGTGGAACAACATTCGTATCTAAGTGGTGGAATAAGTGCTGTATTTAACTGGACTGTTAGTGGAATATCAGACTATTTCACTGGATTATTATTGGAACAATTTGTGCTTTCAATTAGATTGTTGGTGGAATCGCTGCGTCATTTTAGTGGCGCGTTGTGGTAATTACTGCTTTGTTTGTGAGTGTTTAGTTGGATTTTATACACGACTTGGATTAATTATAGAAGGAAACATTCTATCATCCAGACAAATTCCAGGTGACAATATTAAGCCAGCCGGCTATATAGCCACATCCGCAACCACCGAGCCAACCAATCGGCATACCAGCCGACCAGTGAATCAGCCACTTATCAACCAATCAGACAGACAGCCAGGGAGATAGTCAAACAATCAACCAGCAACCTGTAAATTTAAACCAGAGTGAGTCAGCCGGACATACAGTCAGCTAATCAGATTGTCAGACAGCCAGACATACAGTCAGCTGGTCAGATTGTGCGATTGTCAGGCAGCCCGAAAGCCATCCAGCTATTCGGGCAGCCAGTGCGGCAGCCAGACAGCCAGACAAACAGACAGTCAGCAATCATCAGTCAGGCAGCCACTCAGTGATTTAGTGAAGATGGCATATATTCACGTCATCTGTCTGCTGACAGCGGGAGTCAACCTAGCAGCAACAGGTAGGTGACCAATAGAAATCTCATAAATAATTATATTACCTGCCATCACAAATAGGTCGGTCATGGATTTTAATGAGGCCAATAATACATATGTTTGTCTGTCTGTATTACATGTGTCGCATTTATTTAACCAGATACAGGAATCCATCTCAGTAAAATTGCAAAAGATAAGATTACCTTCACATTCTCTCATTTATATTAGAAATGTTAAGGTGACATTCCAATGGAAAAGAGATAGGCCTAATGTTAAGATAATCCTAATTCTAAGATATTCAGTGGTATAGACATTCCATGGTTACCTGGTTACTATGACTTGACTAAAAGTGACCAACGCTTAGATTGTGACACCTACACCCATGTCACCATGGTTACAGACACAGTTATCACAATGGTTATCTCACCATGGTTACATAACCGGTGAACACGATACGTTGAGCCATTACTGGTTTAATGTTGGGCCACCGTCTACGACGCTGGACCAACATTAAACCAATAATTGCTCAGCAATGGTTTTTCTGAAATCCGACATTACATCTGAGTGTTGTCTCACATTACATTGGCGTATTGGCCGTCACTACATCGGCGTATTTTCTTACATAACATCGGCGTATTGTCTGACATTTCATCGGCGTATCGTCCGTCATTACATCAGCGTATTGTCTGACATTACATCGGTGTATTGTCTGACATTACAACGGTGAATTGTCTGACATTACAACGGTGTATTGTCTGACATTACATCGGCGTATTGTCTGACATTACATCGGTGTATTGTCTGACATTACATTGGTGTATTTTCTGCCATTACAACGGCGTATTGTCTGACATTACATCGGCGTATTGTCTGACATTACATCGGCGTATTGTCTGTCATTACAGCAAAGTATTGTCTGGCATTACATCGGCATGTTGGCTGACATTACATCGGTGTATTGTCTGACATTACATCGGTGTATTGTCTGACATTACAACGGCGTATTGTCCGACATTATGTCGGCGTATTGTCTGACATTACATCGGCGTATTGTCTGACATTACAACGCTGTATTGTCTGACATTACATCGGTGTATTGTCTGACATTACAACGCTGTATTGTCTGACATTACATCGGTGTATTGTCTGACATTACATCGGTGTATTGTCTGACATTACAACGGCGTATTGTCTGACATTACATCGGCGTATTGTCTGACATTACATCGGCGTATTGTCCGTCATTACATCAACGTATTGTTTGGCATTACATCGGTATGTTGGCTAACAATTACATCGACGTATTGTCCGACATTATGTCGGCGTATTGTCTGACATTACATCGGCGTATTGTCTGACATTACATCAGCGTATTGTCTGACATTACATCGGCGTATTGTCCATCATTATATCGGCGTATCGTCCCTCAAAACATCGGCGTAATGCCTGTCTTTACAGCGGAGTATTGCCCGTCATTACATAGGCGTATTGTTTATCATTACATCGGCGTATTGTCCGTTATTACATCGGCGTATTGTCCGACAATACATCGGCGTATTGTCCGACATTACATCGGCGTATTGTACAACATTACATCGGCGTATTGTCCGTCATCACATCGGCGTATTGTCCGTCATTACATCGGCGTATTGTCCGTCATGACATCTGCGTATTGTCTGACATTACATCGGCGTATTGTCTGACATGACATCCGCGTATTGTCCGACATGACATTGGCGTATTGTCCGACATGACATTGGCGTATTGTCTGACATTACATCGGCGTAATGTCCGACATTACATCGGCGTTTTGTCCGACATTACATCGGCGTATTGTCTTATGATCGCATCGTGTTAGATTTCGACGCAGAATAATTACTTATTACAACATGTTATGTAACCTTCTAATAGTACCGACTAATTAGAGAGGCCACCCTGACATCATGTTGGCTACGGCAGATCTAATCTGTCCTCAGGAAATTGCTGATACTTTTCATAATAACCTCGCACTATGTTAAGCCCTGTGCGCGCCAGGATATCTAATTTAAATTTTCACCCACTTGAAGTTGTGTCCCGCTAACGCGACCCACAACTTCAGGTGGGTGAAAATTACTCATATTCAGTTAATTTGAGACCAAATATTTGCACTTGAAGTTGAAACACTTATTTCTCACCAGTGATTTGATCTGCTGAGAAAAACAGATTTAAAACAATTTAGATAATAAATATAAGGGTTTATTCTGATATTTGTTTTGACCAGTGACATGTATATATTTGCTAAGTCAAGAAACGTTGGACGAGCAATCTTAAAGGGACCACTTGGGATGAGACATTTTCAATGTTGTCAATTTTGAAAATTTAACTTATATGAAGCCATATAGCCTACTGATCTTAACTGAAAATACAAAAAAGTCAAAAAACAATTTTAAAGCACCGAAAAAGAGTGAAATAGTTATATTTCCAGGTCGTATATTGCCATGTAAACAAAACAAGTCAGCAATATGCAGCACTTCATACCACATATTCCCACGTCTTGGCTGAAGAGATCAAAGCAATCGCCGCTAATTGGTGTCTGATTGGTGTCTTATAGTCAGGACATGAGGTGATACACCTGCGACACTTATTGTCTGCCCAACGCTGGGCCGACGGCATCAACATGTGGCCCAGTGCTGTAGGAACATTCAATCGTCCTTCAGCATGTGTTTAGGTATACAAAAAGTTTGTTTGGTTTTTAAGCGGTTTCATGGAAATATTAATAAGAAATATTTATAAAAATCAAAAAACTCTGAAAAAAATAAAATCATGATCTGGGGGATACACTACTTCATTACAAAACTAAAAACGAAAATTAATGTCATCCCAAGGGGCTGCTTTAATAGTCCAGTGGATTTTGACTAAAGCGTGTTTCGCGGTATGGACGATGTTTTATGATTGATTCTGATACTATGGGGTGTCCCGAGCAGAAATCAGCCGGGTGCCACTTTGGCACCCTTGGGCGGAATTTTTTAAGGGCAAAAACAAAATGGCCGCCAGATATTTCAAGGTCAAATATGTTTTTTTCAACAAATGAAGCCAGGAACAAGTGTAATACCTCATTTTCATGTGATTTTGACTGGGCAATCCATTTCTGGTATTATTTTTATGATATAAGGTCATCTTCAAGGTCAAAACGTCAATTTCAAGGTCAAATAAGCAAAAATACCCTTTTTAACAAATAAAGCTAGGAACATGTGTAATACCTCTTTTTCGTTGGATTTTGTCTGAAAAATCCATTTATGGTATTATTTTGTTGATCCAAGGTCATTTTTAAGGTCGAAAGGTCATTTCCAAGGTCAAAATGTAAAAATATTATTTTTTCGAAACAAAATAGGAAGAAGTGTAATACGCCTTTTTGACGTGATTTTTGACTGAATAATCTATTCTTGATACTATTTTGATGATGAAAGGTCATCTTTAAGGTCAAAATGTCAATTTCACGGTCAAGTAAAGGAGAATATGATTTTTAACAAATACAGCTAGAACATGTGTAAAAAACTTTTTTTTCGTGGGATTTTGAGTGAAAAATGTCTTTTTCCTATTACTTTGGTGATTTAAAGTCATCCTCAAGGTCACATATATGTTTTAGCATATAAGCTAGAAATTGGAGCACGTATACTACCTTGTGTTGGGTTTTATTTTGACTGGATAATCTAATTCTGTTGGGTTTAAATGATTAAACATGCTCAAGGTGAAGACATCGGCTCGAAGGCATTGAATGGCAATTAACAGAGATGTGTTAAAGAGTGATGGAAAAGCTCTAGCGGTCGATGAGGAGGTATTAAAGGGCAATGAGAAGGCGATAAAGGACAATGAAAAGGCATTAAAGGGCAATGAGGAGGCATATTATATAGAAATGAGGAGGCGTTAATGGGACACAAGAGGCGTTACAGAGCCACCGAGGGCCTTATAAGGGGAGAGAGAGGCATTATGGAGCTATGGAGAGGCACTAAAGGGAGACAAAAATGAACGTCCTTTCAGATTAACGCCTCTTTATTGCAATTGAAGGCCTTTCTGTTGCCCTTCAATGCCTCTTCTTCACACTGAACACTTCTCCATTGCTCTTTAATTTTACTCTCCGTCACATTTTAAAGCTTTACCATCAATCTTTAACGCCTCCCCATGGTCCTTCGACGCCTCCCCATCGCCATTTATCGTCTCTCATTGCCCTTCAATGCTTTTGGGTCTATCTTTATATTTTTTCTTCGTCCTTTAACGCCTTTTCGTCACCCTTTAACGCTTCTTCGGTGAAATTTAACGCCTCCTCATCGCCCTTTACTGGCTTCCCATCGCCATTTAATGCCTCTCCATCACCATCTACCGCCTCTTCATTGCCCTTTAACCCTTTAGCATCACCATTTAACGCATCTGCAGCACCTTTTTAACGCCTCTCCATCAACCTTTTAGTGCATCTCCATCAACCTTTAACACTTTTTCTTGGCCCTTTAACGCCTTTCTGTCACTCTTTGACATCTCTCCGTCATAATTAATTTTTTCTCAGTTGCCCTTTAGCGATTCCCCGTCATCTTTAACGCTTTCTCATCGTCCTAAAACACATATCCATCACCCTTTAGCACCACCACATCACCTGTCATTTAATGCTTCCTCGTCACCCTCTAACGCCATTCAATAACCCTTTCATGCCACCCACCAACACATCCCGTCACCCTTAGCAACTCTTCGTTGTCCTTCAACGCCTCCTCATTGCCCATAAACGCCTTCCCATCGCCATTTAACTCATCTGCAGCGCCTGTTAGCGTCTCTCCATCACCCTTTAATGCATCTCCATCAACCTTTATCACTTTTCCAATGCCCTTTTACGTCTCAGTCACCATTTAACGCTTCTCTATCGCCCTTTAGCAATGCTCCGTTGTTTTAACACTTTCTACTCACCCTCACACGCTTATCCAGCACACTTCAACTCCTCCCCATTGCCCTTCAGCGCTTTTCCATAGTCGTTTAACGTTTCATGGTCGCCTTTTAACGACTCCTCATCACCATAGCCCTTTCATGCCACCCTGCCACCTTTTAATGCATCTTGTCGCTCTTTAACGCCCCATTTTTTCCCCTTAACGCCTCCTCGTTGCCATTCACCGCCTCCTCATTGCCCTTCAATGCCTCCTCATTGCCCTTTAATGACTACTCATTTTCTTTTAACCCTTCTTACTCGCTCTTTAGCGCCTCTGGGGCGTGGCGCCTTTTAGCAACTCGTCGACATCCTTTAATGCCTACCCATTGTCTTTTACCGCCTCTCTGTCACCTTTTACCGCCTCTCCATTGATCTTTTATGCTTTTTCGTCGCTATTTGACGCCTCTCCGTGACCCTTTGATGCCTTCTAGTTGTCTGATCATTTCACTCTGTTGATGTTTATTCATTTAAACCCTACTAGAATTAGATTATCCGGTTAAAGATACACCAGGACAATTTATTATGTGTGCTCCAATATGTAGAATACTACGTTAAAATAATATTTGACCTTGATATTTACATTTGACCTAGAGGATCACCTCAAATAACCAAAATCATACCAGAAAGATATTGTCCTAGCTTTATTTGTTGAAAATCATATTTTCGCTTACCTGACCTTGACATTGACACACTTACCTTGAAAATGACCTTTAATTATAAAAATATTAGCAGAAATGGATTATTTGTCAATATTACACTAAAAAGACGTACAACACTTTTTGCTATTTATGTTTGTTAATTGAATTTTAATGACCTTGAATTGAAACTGACCTTGAATATTACCTTTAATCACTCAAATAATACTATAATTGGATTTGCCAATCAAAATCCCATAAAAAGAGGTATTACACACATTCCTAGCTTTATTTGTTAAAAGTGATACTTACTATTATTTCACCTTAAAATTGACCCCTTTGACCTTGAAGATGACTTTGAATAATCAAAATAATATCAGATATGGAATGCCCAGTCAAAATTGCATGAGGTATTACACATGGTCCTAGCTTTATTTGTTAAAAACGGTAATTTTGCTTAATTGACCTTGATATTTGACCTTTTGACCTTGAAGATGACCTTGAACCATGCAAATAATACAAGAAATGAATTGCCCGGTCAAAATCACATGAAAATGAGCTATTACATTTGTTCCTAGCTTCATTTGTTGAAAAATCATATGTGACCTTGAAATATCTGGCAACCATTTTGTTTTTGACCTTGGGAAGGACTTTCGACCTTGAAGCTAACCTTGGATCAACAAAATAATACCATACATTCATTTTCAATTAAAATCCCATGTAAAAGCGGTATTACACATGTTCCTATCTTTATTTGTTAAAAATTGTATTTTTGCTTCTTTGACCTTGAAATTGTCTTTTTGACCTTGAAGATGACCTTGAGTCATCAAAATAATACAAGAAATGGATTGCCCAGTCAAAATCATAAAAATGAGGTATTACACTTGTTCCTGGCTTCATTAGTTGAAAAATCATATTTGACCTTGAAAAATTTGGCGGCCATTTTGTTTTTGCCCTTAAAAAATTCCGCCCAAGGGTGCCAAAGTGGCACCCGGCTGATTTCTGCTCAGGACATCCCTTAGAACCAGAATCAATCATAAAACATCGTCCATACCGCGAAACACGCTTGAGTAAAAAAATGCCATTTGACAACTGGACTATAATATATATAAGTAATAATCAGTGAAGTAAAATTATAAGAAAATTCACAGTCATAGTGATTTATTCTTCTTGCAAAACGGAAATTACTTCACCTGGACTTTAAGATCTTAGCTTTTTGAGAACACGGCCCCTAATATGTGATATTTATTATGTGTTTTGTGAAGTGTAATATTTCGATATTTAATGAACAGCCATTGATAGAACATGATATTTATGGACTATAGTCGTGTTATGTTAGCTGATTCTTGTTGACTTACTGCCTGAATCTACAGAACCGTATAAATCGTACACAAGCTGATGAGTAGACGATAAGTGCGATTGTACAAACACATCTCTGATATCGGGTATGTATTATAACGTCTATTAGATCGATATGCAATGAGTAGTAATTGCTGGAACATGATCTTTATCATGTTTATGGATGAGTTATCATAGCTGATCCTTGTTTACCCACAACTTTTATCTACAGAACCATGAAGTCCTACACATAATAAGACGAGGTGACAGGCACATAGTAGGCTTCATGGAAACCACGGTGAATCATTCTCGCTAATTTCTCGGTCAATTCTCAACAAATTCCTGGCAAACACGAGACGTTCAGCCAATGTTGGTTTATTGTTGGTCCAGCGTCGCAGGCGGTGGGCCAACATTAAGCCAGCATTGGCTCAATGTCTCGAGTTTTCAGGGCTGTGCTGATATGTTGCATATAATATTTTAATGATATAATGTGTATATTTTTTTTGTATCTGTTTTTAAATATATATATGTATTGGTCGAAAGCTAAATAAAATAAAATAAAATGTCATGTTGTGGCATCAGCGGAAAATACTTTTAAATTTCCATGCAAAGTGGTTGACAATAATGCCAATTGAAAGTAAAATCAGCGAAATATTTCACCATTTTTAATGTGAATCCTATTTTGTAGGCGTGACAGGCTTTAACCACTAAATCAGGCCTCTGAGAAACAAAATGTTTCTTCTCCGTTCAGCGATAGATATTCACTATTAACCCCATCAGGCCTGAATTTACCATTGTCACATTCATCCACTACAAGCCGCGAATTGCTGTCGCAATTCTCAACTTTTTGTGGATTAAGATGACTTGAAGTGGGTGGCAAACTAAATAAAATTGTCATGTATTGGTAAAACAGTTTCATGGAAATTTCCTTTCTAGCCCCCTAGTCATAGGTAAATTAGGTTTTTTTTTCAGGGATGTAAAATGATGCTTTTATGCATCGTGAGTGTTTAACCTTTACAATGCGGGGATAGACTTTAGTCGTCAGAATCTGACGTCTAAACGTCAGAATCTGACGTGTATAGACGTAAGTTTCTGACGACTAAAGTCTATTTCCGCGCTGTAAGAGTAAAACATATTTCTAATGACCGTGGACCCATAACATAGGTATTCAAATGAATCGGAAAGAGCTAACTAAGACAGTTATGATGATTTCAAATTAAAAAAAACCCTTTTGTCTCCATGGTTTATACAAAAATAATTCAGGGTTGTAAAGGTTAAAGGGTTAAGGAGAAGCGCCGTGACAGTGAGGTAGCGTCTGTTGGGCAGTGTCATCTCACCGTCCTCTTCTCCTGGCACAGTCCACTGTCTAAAGTCCCATCCATTCGTTCTGTCATGTCAATTGAAATAGATCTAGACTCAATGGGTCGTCTAATTGGTGGCATTTATGGATGAGCCAACCCTTTTAACTCTCAGGTTTTTTTGTTCAATTTAATTTGCCGTCACATTTATTTCCCACCTCAGCATTTATGAAAATGACTTTATTATATTAAATACCGCACTATTATACACCAACCAAAGTTTAGAACGTCTTTAATGTTCTGGGTGGTACCATTGTCCGTCACGTAAATGGTATTCTAATGGATATAGCAGACGGTGCATTAAACCTTCACTTGCACGATAATTACGTGATATGGTCATTGATTCTGGTGAATTGTTGTATTGCATCGGATGAAAATGGTACATTTTGAATGAAAATAATTTTGTACAAAAGGACGCAAACCATATAAAGAGTGCGTGATGTGTTTTCATGCGCCACGAAAAAAAACGGTTTTCATATTGAGATACACAGTAATAATCAGAGTCATTAGCTGGTAAAGGGTGTTCAGGTGGCGGGTAGTGAGCGGCCCTCCTTTTACAAGTTAGGTCCCACATTGTACAGCTTAAATGTAATGCAAATAGCATAAAAAGTGCGTTATTAGCTTTAATTTGAGTTAGTACACTTGGTAATTGCATAAATGTAATTCATTGAATAAAAAATGGCATAAAAAATGCGATCTAAGCTTTAATTTGAGTTAGTACACTGAAAGTCTTGGTTATTTCATTAAGCTTGGTTATTTTCATTCACTTTAAGGTATGGACTGCTGCGGCAATTCACAACTCGAAGTGAATAAAAATGATAAAGCGTAACCTGGTTGTTAAGCGTGTTCTCCATGGCGGCTCCACTAGATCAGGAGAGGTTAAAAGGGAGACGGACAAAGGGAGACGTGTACATAAAGGCGGGCCACCGTGTTACAGTGAAGCAAGCTCAATCAACACAGCTAACAAAACATGCACTAATCGGTATATATGACGAAATCTGATCTTTATGGTTGAACTATGATATATCAGTATTCACAGACGACAAAAGCTACATGCCTAATGACAAAGCTTAAGCTACATGCATATCGGACAGAGCTTAATCTTTGGGAAAAATAGATCGTGCTTAAACATGTTTGACAAAAACTAGAATTTTTCCACATTATCGTTTTTGAATAGGGGAATTTAATTTCAAAGGAATGTAAGTTAACCCTTTAACCGTTAGCAGGGTAAATCACAGTTTTGGAAATTAACCGCTAAGCATGATTTTAGATGTGTGTCGCGGTGGGGAAACACACAACCTTATGTGGATTTACAATTAAAAAAGCTAATTTAGCGGGGAAGGTTTATCATACAATTGCAAGAATTGTGAGAAGACCACACATCTGAAGCTTTAGGACGTTTTTTTAACGAATCAAAAAGTAGTGAAACAAGAAATGTGATATATTGATACAAAACGTTCTGTTACAAAAGCAGAAATTGGGGAACATTTGTCTTCGTTTTAAAATGATGATGTATTTTCTCTATTTAAGCTGAAAATTGAGTTAGCAATCGCAACTTTTTTCTCGCTTGTAACCACATAGGAATCGGGATATATAATGAGGAGAGGGATTTGACGAATCCTTGTAATTGAAATAAAAATGAAATGAATCGTGCTTTAGGCCACCTTTGTGCACATATAGCCTAAACTGGGCCAGGAGAACCTCCTGAGGATGGTGAGATAAATGAGATGACACTGTCCTCCAGACACAGAATTCGAAATTCGAGCCCTGGCGGTCTGAGGCCGAGCACGCTACCTATCGGTCACGGAATCTCCCCACAATACTGAGTTTCACACGTGGATGGGGAAGAAACATTTTTGTTTCTTTCAAACCGCCGTGACCGGGAACCGAGCCCCGAACTCTGGCGTGAAAGGCAGCAGTGCTAACCACTACCCTAGGGCCCCCGCCCCTTTGTAATTGAAGTATGCAATAAAACCTAACCCAGCGAGCACGAAATACTGTTATTTCAATGTTGAGCCAGCGTCGCAGACGGTGGCCCAACATTGAAATAATAGTATTTCAATGGGTTGAGGTAGTTGAGTTTCATTTACTCACTATGTTCGCAGTTTTGCTTATTATCTTGTTTATTTGCCGTTTTATTCAGAGCGGCTAATGTGCATATCTGATTACACCGGTGTCGAGCCAAATTAAACAACAGCTAATATTACACCCTGGTGTAAAAATTCAAAAAATCGGACAATTTATTTTTGTGTTTTTGGATGAATCATGACATTTTATGTTTGAGTATTGATCTTTTATC
Organism: Flabesymbios commensalis; assembly: GCA_964017125.1. NCBI lineage: Eukaryota > Metazoa > Annelida > Polychaeta > Terebellida > Flabelligeridae > Flabesymbios > Flabesymbios commensalis. The sequence continues at coordinate 4,637,490 of OZ024911.1, forward strand.
TCAGTCTGAATGTAGTCTGAATAAGTCAGGGCTAATATTTTTGTGCATCTTTTTTTAATCCCTTGCAGGCCTCATCATGTGTACGTATAAGGATTTTTTTTTATAAATATATAAATATTGATGAATATTCAGTAATCGTGAATAATTTAAATGCTGAAAATAACATGTACGCCTGACTCTTTTATCTCAATTCCTTGAAACCATGAATAAACATCAGTGTCAATGTAAAAGGTTCACCCACTCGACATTTTCACCGACTTGTTGAAGTTTTGTCTCGCTACAGCGACCCAGAACTTCAAGTGTGTGAAAATCATTTTTCAAATATTTGTTAAATTTGAGACCAAAAATTAACAAAATCAAATCAAATCAAATCAAATTTATTTGCCCAACAATTACCATTGTATCGGCAGAATCACATACATTTAAGGTACTAAAACATATTATATAGTCATATTACAAATATACATGGTTATGTAAAATAAAATATCATTCAAAAGAAGTATGTCCCACGATATGGGACTTTTGTCAATAAATCTTTCCTACATTGAAGGGCGCGCGAAATGTAGAGTCCTTAATTTGTACAATATGTTTTTATTTTCTGAATTAAATAGGGTTATAAATTTATGAGGAGGCCCGATTTGACCAGCTAATAAAACATATAACTAACATTTATATTCACACTTAGCGGGTTAGGTGTTGATTTTAACCCTTTAAGCCCTCACGATGCATTAAAGCATCATTTTACAAACCCTAAGAACAGACCTAATTTTCCTACAACCAAGGGTTTCAGAACGAAAGTTTCCTGAAACTGGTTTACGAATACATGGCAATTTTCCTTAATTTTTCAACCACATCAAATCATCTTCATTCACTACAAGTCGAGAATTGCGACAGCAATTCGCGGCTTGTGGTGGACGAAGATGACAATGGTAAATTCAGGCTTGCAAGAGTTACCATAGTCAGACATTATACGCTCTCAGCTGGGAATTGGGTGTCTGGGGCAGTTCTGAGTTTGTCGTGTGTCAACACGGATCCATACAAATCACACCCTGCGTCAGCCAGACTTACTTAACAGGTCATATCCCGCTCATTAATATCATGTATCACATAATACCACTAATAGAATGTCATGTCTGCAAATGTTTACCCAGTAGACTTTACATGAGATATCATCCCAGCAAACACGACACATCTATCCAATGTTTGACCAATGTTGGCCAACGTCGTAGACGGTGGCCCAACATTGGTCAAACATTGGGTAGATGTGTCTAGTTGACTAGGATTTGGACAGACGTGGCACAGATTTCTACGATTTTCGGTGTGTGTTTTTTTGCTACTATTTCTAATAATGTGTAGTTATTTTATCTCTGGTTTTGGCGCGGGAACATATATTATGCATATTATTTTGTATACTTTTTATGCTTATGCTTTTAGTACATAGATGAATATGAATATAGTTGCTGCCTAGCTTGCAGAGGCTTCTATAAGCGTGTTCTAGCGCAGCACGACCAATGTTGTATATAATATTATAATGATATAATGTGTACATTGTTTGTATATGTATTAAAACACACCACTACATTATTTTCTTTGTCCGACCACAACTGTCTAACCCGAGAATGGAGAGTATTGGTAACCCAGTTCAAACGAATTATCATGGTGCCACGTATGTCTCATGGTAGGCCTATGGTATTAAAATCACTCAGATGTGCTCGAGCTGTTGATTATGAGGGATCCTCATTATGGTAGGATGTGTTTTAAGTCAGTTCGGGGCTCTACATTCTTAACTATTAAAAAGGCCTTGGCCTTCGGCCTCGACCAGTTTTACAGCTAGGAATGTAGTACCCCTCGGGCTTTATCCTATACGTATTAGTCAAACGCTAGCTAAAATAAACAGTGGTTACAGCGTGGCGTGGTGTGGCGTGGTGTGGCGTGGTGTGGCGTATCGTGGCGTGGCATGTCGTGGCTTGGCAAGTCATGTCGTGTCGTGGCGTGTCGTGTCGTGGCGTGTCGTGACGTGTCGTGGAGTGTCGTGGTGCATCATGGCGAGTCATGTCTTGACGTGCCGTGGCGTGCCGTGACGTGGCGTGGCGTGGCGTGCCGTGGCGTGGCGTGTCGTGGCGTGGCGTGGCGTGCCGTGGCATGTCGTGGCGTGTCGTGGCGTGGCGTGTCGTGGCGTGTCGTGGCGTGTCGTGGCGTGTCGTGGTGCATCATGGCGAGTCATGTCTTGACGTGTCGTGGCGTGTCGTGGCGTGGCGTGCCGTGGCGTGGCGTGGCGTGGCGTGGCGTGGCGTGGCGTGGCGTGGCGTGGCGTGGCGTGGCGTGGCGTGGCGCTCTGCAATAGCGGCTGCCTGTCGTCTGGGCTCAATCCCCGCTTCGGGCAAGTTTTCAAAGGCATATAATCCCCCCTCTCATCGTCGTGACATCGTTGGTTCGAAGTTGTTTTCTTGAACAAGCCATTTCACCTTCGCTTGCTTTAATATACGTACGAGTGGGATAGAAAGTACAATGTATACGATGATAAAATAATTCGCACTGTAACAGGAGTATGGTCCTTAGGAAGTTGAAGTGGCACATGAATGAACAGATCCCGTGACCATGGGATAAAGCCGGCTGAGCGGTCTTTGGATGCGATATCAGACTAAAGGCTGATCACATTTACCTAAGTTAAAGAACAGTCCCGTGGTAGTATGATACTAGTCACCCAATTCCCGGCCTGCTTTGTCTGACGAGGTATATGATAAAATAAACTCTGAAATCGCCCGCTTATATCTATCCATATATTATATTTTTCTTCAAGCGGGTGAAAACATACTATTATTATTTTAATTTATATAAAGAATTCGCCATTTTCATGATATCTATTTTTTTAATTTAAGATAAATATTGACTATAAGCGTAATTGGCACTCAATTTGTATTTACTTTAATTGCCCCATAAATATGACAGCATTGACGACCCATAATGTCTGTACAGCTATATAGGCTGGCATAATAGGAACAACTCTTTAGTTGCCAAATAAATGTTTATAATTTTCAACCCCTTGGCGTTGTGGGTCGCGAAAGATTATCATAACCAGAGCTTAAAGGGACATGCCCAGGTCTAAGATCATCAAAATATCGGTGATTTTATTTTGGCTTCTTAATATGACCATATGATGTAAACATGTCCATAGACTAGAGCTGCAATTTTTTTTTGAATTTTTGTGTTGCACACTTACCAGTTAGGCTAGATATAGAAACGCAATTCCCGTATTTTATATTTTTGACATGGTTGTCAATAATTAGAAATCAGGTGAATGCGCAGCACAAAGAATAAAAAAAACTTTGCAGTTCTAGTCTATGGACATGTTTACATCATTATGGTCATATTATTAAGCTAAAATAAAATCACCGATTTTTTGATGATTTTAGACCTGGGCATGTCTCTTTAATAGAGCTGTGTAGAGATGGAGATTTCACCATTTTGTTGATTACTTGTTTTTTTTCTAAAATAAGACTATAACCTTGTCTGTTTCCATCCAGGTTAAATATAGACAAGTCGTGATTTCACATTATTATTATTTCAACCGGGCACGACTATAGTCGTTTTTCATTTTTTTTAACAGCAGATTAAAAATAACAGTTATTAGGAATTAAAAGAGTTATTAAACATATTTGATCTAAAATTAAAAAAATAATGAAATATCAGTAATTTTCATCCACTTGAAGTTGTGGGTCGCGGTAGCGAGACACAACTTCAAGTGGGTGAAAATTTAAATTAGATGTCTTAGCGGGTAAGAGGTTAATAAGACGTCTCGTACTCTGACAAGCAATGAGTTAATAAGAGATTTCTTACTCTGACAAGTGGCACTTGTGGATATCGCTATCCTTCATCTTATATCTGACTTGTCTTGTCGTGAACTTATCAAGTGCCTGCCTGGTTGCTAGGCGACGTCAGCCTCCTGAGCACACCTGTAGTTTCTGTCGCATAGAGAATGGTTTACATTAAGACCACAGAGTGATGGTTGATATAAAGACGGCCCATCTACAATCACGTCCTAATAAGCGGTTATATAAACGCACCGTCTGCTCTCTGGAAGCCGGACGCAGTGATCCGATGACAATGTCAATATCATCCATATCACTGAATGTGGTGGGGGGGGGGGCATTAATGTATGCATTGGTCGATTGTATGTTTCTAGTCGGTATTAGCCCATTTGGTGTTTCAAATGCAACGTATGGTAATTAGGGCGCCACTATTCAACTCCCAGGGGGGGGGGGGGGGCTGGAATTTTTTAACTGGACAAATTATTTTTTTCACCTCCTGTCTGCAATATTTTATTTTATTTCACAATCTGCCTCAAGCAAAATATTTATTTCACTTTATTGCTGTTTTTTTTGTTCACAAAGTTGCATCCCAAACTAGGCTTAGCATTGATATGGCGTGTTAAGAAAACGATCCAAGCGAGGCTTTACAAATTTAAGTGTCAAAAAAATTTTGAGGGCCACGAAATATTTCTTTACAACATGTTTTTCAGACAATTATTTATTTCATGAAAATTCAGTCTCAAAATATTTATTTCAAAAATACTCCAGCCCACCCTGGAGATTGGATGTTGGCCCCATTTTGCATAGACCTACGTCTTGTGTAGCATGATCGAGTGAGAAAATACAAACGTTGTTCTTTTTTCGTGCTGTATGGCAAAATGCAGCACTCGTCCAATGAATGTGTTCGCCTTTCTTATTCATTGATATACGACTGCCGTATTTCTCATTCTCGCACACATGCTGTTCACTTTTACTACGAGACGTATGGTGAGAAAAACTCATCTCGCACTCTCTTCAATACACTTCACTGCTCAGTTTGATTTTGCCGTTTGATATAGATATTCGTATGAAAATACAGACGCATCGCTGGGTACGACACGATGGCTGACCTTAACACTCGTCACCACATGAGGCCCTCGCCTGAAGGCCCGGGCTTGATGTGGTGACGAGTGCTGAGATCAGCCCATCTAGCTTCCTAAGCTATACCGCACATATCTATATAATATCACACTCAAATGAACACCGTTTGCATATCTTAACGATCGTATATATTACTATTATATTCATTGGAATATATCATTAATGTCGGTTTTAAATATCATATAAATGTAAAATGTATAGGCTGTGCATGTACATTGGATAAACTCATTATTATTATATAGAATACGTTTGTTATGTATTCCCTCATATCGCACTTAAATAAACACCGCTTGCATATCATATCGCACTCAAATTAACACCGTTTTCATATCATATCGCACTCAAATAAACATCGTTTGCATATCATATCGCACTCAAATGAAGACCGTTTTCATATCATATCGCACTCAAATGAAGACCGTTTTCATATCATATCGCACCCAAATGAACACCGTTTTCATATCATATCGCACTCAAATGAAGACCGTTTTCATATCATATCGCACTCAAATGAACACCGTTTTCATATCATATCGCACTCAAATGAACACCGTTTGCATATCATATCGCACTCAAATTAACACCGTTTGCATAACATATCGCACTCCGCACTCAAATGAACACTATTTGCATATATATCTTCTCAGTCGTGGATTCACCGCATCATTTACAAACCTCCTGTCATCAATCCGGCTAATGATGTCACTAATTGTTTGTCTTGTGTTTGCCGTGGTCGTAGTGGATGTATCGCATCATTAGGAGGCCTAATTAGCTGATGAAGCTAGATACACCGCCCAGAGAGGCCTGATTAGCTGATGAAGTTAGATATAACGCTCAGAGAACCCTAATTAGCCACTAATTGGTCGTGAGATGCCACAGGATTCACTGATTGCAACACTTAAAGCCAGAAGCTCCTGTTAATTATTGCTGAACAGAAGTGGTATGAATTCACAGCAGTAAGCGGGTGTTAAGAGAATCAAATACATGTTATTTTGTGGGGCATTACAGACGTACATGTGTGGGATAAACGTAGTGAAGGTATTTTAATGGGATCTATAACGATATTCATGATGTACATGATGGAAAAATACAACACTTGTTCTTGAAGTGTGTTACAACTCATATTAATATACGTTTCATATTGAAAACGATTCAAGTCTTGTATTGTCACATGACGAGATCAGCCAATCACCGCCGTCTTTCAGTTGTTATTTAAATTAAGGGGTAGAATACGAGACTTAGGCCGTGAAAACCATCACATTAGGTGTGATATGGATTGATATAGCTATATTTATGTTCCACAGCGCAATGCACGGCACATAGTGTGATATGGACTGATACCTAAATATGTTTCAAAGTGAAACCACGACATATTGTGCATTATGGACTGATGCATAATAATCGTAACCATGCCATAGAATGTGGTATGGGCTGATATCAATATATACACTTTTAATTTGAAACCACGACTTATTATATGAACTGATACTAATCATGCTATGTACGCCTTACGGAGAAAACCATTGCATAAATCGTGATACAAATGAAATGAAATAAAATGAAGGGTTATATGTCACCTTTGTGTGCACATATAGGCTAAACTGGGCCAGCAGAACCTTCTGAGAATGGTGAGATGAATGCGATGGCACTGCCCTCCAGACATAGGTCTGAGGCCGAGCACGCTACCTCTCGATCACAGAGGCTTCCTACAATATTGAAATATTACGAGTGAGTGGGGAAGAAACATTTTGCTCTTTCGAAATTTAAAAGCCAGAGTGTGGCTAGAAACCGCGATCTCCGACTTTCCAAGCAGGCAGCTTTAACCACTGCACCAGAGCCCCCGTCCTCTGAATCGTGATACACGTATTTGATCCACGGCCTAACGCCCTCTCTGCCCCCTCCCCCCCCCTCCCCCCCCCCTCAGACAGGATGTATTGTGACATGATCCTTGCATCTGCCTTGTTCTCATGGCATTACTGCTCAGGCTTTGTCCATAAAACATGTATAACGACACGTTGACACAATGTTGGCTTGATGTTGGGCCAGCGTCTACGACACTGGCCCAACGTTAAACCAGCATTTTGTGCACGTCTCCTGTTTGTGGACTGTCCATGATGTGTTCACACCCAATCACCTCCAGCCATCATGCAAGGTCATGTAAACACTCGTCCTTGTGCATTCTCAAATGCACATCCAGATGGGCAGCTGGATAAAAAACTGGGCTGCAAAAAATCGTTCCTCAATGATTTTTTATCTCAAGGTCATCATTTAAGGTCATGTAAACACCCGTCCCTGTGTACTCTTAAGGGGGGGGGGGCGCAGGGGGGCGCATGCCCACCCCTTTTTCCGCCAAATTATTTTAAAAGTCCCCTAAATTGGCCAAAAAACCCCCGAACCCCTTGCGCCCCCTCCTTTTTCAAATCCTGGATCCGCCCATGCAGCTGTACAAGAAACTGGGTCCAAACCAGGAAAAAGTGCGTTCAGTATCGCATGGCGAAATGCTATGGAATTCTGCCCATTCTGCCCAAATTTGAAATTGACTAATGAAATATGTATACATCAATGACAGGGATGTAGCGCGAGCCAAAGCCGGAAGGAGAAATCGTTAGCCAATGATTGTGTTTCAGACAAAATGTCTCTGCAATAATGATACCTTATACCGCTTTAGTCCTTAGCCCTTACAGCGCGGGGATTGACTTTAGTCGTCAGAATCTGACGTCTATAGACGTCAGATTCTGACGACCAAATTCAATCCCCGCACTGTATGAGTAAAAATACCTATAATGGCCGTACACGCATAACATATGTATTCAAATGAATCAGAAACAGCTAACTAAGACATTTATGATGCTTTCAAATTTGAAATAACCCTTTGGTCTCCAAGGTTTATACAGAATATTTCAGCGCTGTAAGGGTTAAATCGTTACGTTATCTTTTTTCATTTTTTACCCACATCAGGTTGTGTCAGTCTATATGTCACCCAGGTGTAGTTTGAATTATAATGTATAGGAGTTACCCTGATGACATCGCAAGGCTCTGACAGAGTGACCTCCATTTTTAAATGTAATAGTTTCAATACGATCACAAGTTTACCCCTGCTTAAAATGGCCTAGTTTTCATAGGCACTTGAAATATTCGTCTCAATTTCTTGGCATCATAGTTTTTTGGTAATCAGCGCAAGTGTCGTTTATACACAGCTGGCTTTGTAAACAAGATGGCGGTCAGTGTGACTGGGTCTCGCGCAGTAAATGAGTTAGGCGGCCCAGTCATACCGGGTATATAGCACGGGCCAATTTACTGGAGAAGAAGCCAGACGGAATAGTACAGCACTTGTTCAATGAATGAGGTGCTCTACTGAAGGCTCACACCTTATTCATTGAATCACATAGTACCTGAAATCACACCCATCGGGGTGTGTAACAGCGACAGTACAGAACTGATGATCCTTATGGTAGGCCTATACTACAAATATTCATCATTCTGATACTATTATCACTTTTGCGTAATAGTTTAAGATTATGTTACAATAATCATACGGTTTACATGGCCTATCATCAGGTTTAGTTACATTTATGTAGATTATATCACAATAATCATCAATACTTGACTATCACAGACTCCCCAGTGAGAGTACTAGTAAGGGAATTTTTCAATTTGAAATCATCATAAATGGTTTAGTTAGTTATTTCTGCTTCATTTGAACACCTATGTATAAATAGTGTCCTCTTTCAGGGGATCGACTTTAGATTTTCTGTCTTCCATAGAGGTTTGATTCTGACGTCTAAAGTCGTTCCCCGCACACTGATACGGCTAGTGTTATTGTATTCAGCTATAGAGTGTGTGAACAGAAATGAAATACATTCTTATAAAATAACCTAAATATGATAAATAATAATCAGTTGCAAACTAGTATATTATATGTGATTTAAAAGTAAAACCAATAACACAAAGATTGTGGTTTTTAATGCTGGATATGACGGACTCCTTCAGAATGTAAAGGGTGCAGAGAGGAGTGCGGCCTTTATGGTTGCCATATCAACCATATCTGTCAGCCATTGACACCAGAACGAGGGCAGGGTTAGACCAGATCGAGGGCAGTCGGTGTTAAGGAGATTGGATGATCTTGACCTTTGACTCCTGACACGTTTCTAACTCAACTTACATTATAGCGATCTCAGGAGAAATTGGATATTTGTCCTGGCGAAAAAATGCACCTGCTGGTCGCTAAGGGAGATGGGGCCGTATTATTCAACGAACGTAACCCTTTAACAGTTAAGAACGTTTTTAATATGTTTCATTATCATGTTAAATAACTGTCTTTTGGAACGAAATGTATCTTTAGACATGAATATGTGAGCATCTTTGGTCTTAAATTAATCAAATATGCGTAATTTTCACTCACTTGAAGTTTTGGGTCGCGGTAGCCATGGTAGCGAAACACAACTTCAAGTAGGTAAGAAATTAAATTATATCATGTAGCGCTTTAAATGTTAAATCTACTAAGGCCATCTGTAGTCATTTTATAATTGCTTAGATCAAGTGTAGTGAATGTAAAACACCCTTTCATTGCTAAGCCTATCTACTAAGGCCATCTGTAGTCACTTTATAATTGCTTAGATCAAGTGTAGTGAATGTAAAACACCCTTTTATTGCTAAGCCTATCTAAAGTATATACAAATAACACTTTGATTGCTAAGGCTGTCTGTAGTATATCAATTTCACGCCGATCATTCAATTAACCAATGTTTTTAAAGACTATAATCGAAAAACGACCTCAGCAGTGGTACTATAAAATATCGGCGCGTGTGTCTACCTTCCCTCAGCACTCGTCGATATTTTCTACTATTATTAATATATTATTAACAATCGTAGCACTGTTTGCATATTCGAATCCACGAACAGGGACACAGCAGGACGTAAATGTCTATTTGAGCCATAGGCAAACTAGTCAAATCTAAAGTCAGTATTTAAATTGATATGTTCTGATAATTAATTTGTTGCAGCTTGTAAACTATTGACCTGTAGTCACAGTAATAATGGTTTCAGAATGCAGTTAAATTAATTGAGTTGAGCAATGTGTTATATTAACTGAATGCATAACGGATAACAGTAAATAATAAACCATTGTATTTATGTATTATGTTGGGCCAACGTTGGGCCAGCAATGCCAGCGTTGCCACTAGGACAGGTGCGAACATGCATCGTTATATAACTGATAGCGAAGATGCTCTGCCAAACAGACATTTGTGGATCCAGGGTACGGTTGGAAGGCCATGAACAAGGTCTACAACGTGACGTCGGAAGCTACAAGTCTGCACACTAATAATACAGATATTATGTAATACTTATTATATCATTGTGTAGATAGGTTTGCGCAGTAATTAGTTTTAAATAAAAGGGTCGACAACGGTCATGCAAACGTATCTCTGGGACTCCACCTTTAGAGGTAAAAGGGTGGCAGAGATGATTGTGAGCAGCTAGACCAAACAATGCTGTTTTGGGGTTGGTCCACTGTCTACGATGTCGGACCAACATTATTAGTCTAGCATTGGCTCAAAGTTCCTTGTTAGCTGAGTTACTTGTGTGAACACGGCTAGAGGATGGCACAGTTATTCTATGTTATACACGGATAAGTCTGCCAGTGCGCAGGCGCAGAGTTTATAACATAGAGACAGCCAGAGACAAAGAGCCAGAGAGCTCTGGGAGAGATGCGCGAACCACCATAGAGTAAGGACTGACTATTGTCTGTGAGCATGTTATGACCGTGATGTAAGTGTATCAATAAAGAGGTGAGAAGATGATCCTGACCATGAGACCCAGAACAAGAGCTCGTTGTCATTATATACAAGCCCGTTATTAAATCCAGCGATGCTGGTGAATCTGGAATGCGTTAGATTGTTAAATCCGTGGACTTTTAATTGGACTCGCAGTTCAAGGATTTTTCAAGCTGTTGTTTGGCAATGCGTTCATTTAACCTATTCAGTGCGGGGATCGTCCTTAGACGTCAGAATCTGACGTCTATAGACGTCAGACCCTGACGTCTGAGGACGATCCCCGCACTGAATAGGTTGAATACTTATATTGGCCGTAGACCCATAATATCGGAATCCAAATGAAGCAGAAAGAGTCAACTAAGACATTTATGATGATTTCATATTGAAAAAAAATCCTTTGGTCTCCATGGTCTATATAAAATATTTCAGCGCTTGGGTGTTAAATGGTGGAACACAAATTGGATCAAGTCTAATAGAATCAAACTGCCGCTCATTAATCACATGACAGGATCAGCTGATGACCGCCGTCATTCAGTTGTTATTTAATTATGGGGTAGAATATACTATACGTGGGCCCACAAATTTGTCATTCCGTATTTCACTTACTTAAAAAGGAATATGACACAAACGAAATTCCTCAAGTCGGGAGTCAAATTATCACATTTCCCTTCAGCCTCACGCTATTGTTATAATAACCCTCGCTGGCTCCATCAGTCATTCTGTAATATATGGTACTTCCCCTCTCCGCCCTCTACCCCCGTCCAGGGCTTCCTCCTCCAGTCAAGTGATCCATCCAACTCATCTAGCTCGTGTCCCCTGCGGAAACAAGCCGTCGATTCAATGTTGGTTTAACGGTGGTCTAGCGTCGTAGACGCTGGACCAACGTTAAACCAACATTGATTCAACGTCTCGTGTCTGCTGGACAGTGCTGGATGTACCCAATGCTGTCTTAATGCTGGCACAACGTCTGCGAAGCTGTACCAAAATAAAAAAACAATATTGGCTACTCAGTCAATGCGAGAGCCGCCCTCACCCAATGCTGGGTTAATGATGTCACAACTTAAGCGAAACTGGACCAAAATTAATACACATTGGCTACCCAGTCAATGCGAGAGCTTACACCAATGTCGTTTGATTGCTGTGCCAGACGGTGGAACCGCAATAAATCGACATTGATTACTTAGTCTCCCGTTTTTCTAATATTTCCCTCATTTCCTCAGTCCACTCATACATTCCTGATATAAATAGTTAGTCAAAGTAATGAATGAATGATATGACTGACTGACTGACTGACTGACTGACTGACTGACTGACTGACTGACTGACTGACTGACTGACTGACTGACTGACTGACTGACTGACTGACTGACTGACTGACTGACTGACTGACTGACTGACTGACTGACTGACTGACTGAATGAAGCTTTAAGCCAATTTTCAATTCTAGTCTAAACTGGGCCAGGAGAACCTCCTGAGGATGAAGAGATGAATCAGATTACATTTTCCTCCAGACTCGGGATTTGAAATTTGTGCCCTGGAGGTCTGAGGCTGAGCACACTACCTGTCGGTCGTAGGGGCTACCCTCAATGTGTATTTTTTACGATTGGAGTCTGAATCAAAGAATTATTTGCCGTCTGAATCCTAGATTTCTCTGCAGTTTGAATCATATAATTATTTGCCGTCTGAATCTTAGATTTTTCTGCAGTCTGAATCCTAGAATTCTTGCAGGCTGCATCCTAGAATTCTTGCAGGCTGATTCCTAGAAATCCCTGCAGTTTGAAGCATAGAATTCTCTGCAGTCTGAATCCGAGAATTCTCTGCAGTCTGAATCCTAGAATTTTCTGCAGTTTGAATCATAGAATTATCTGCAGTCTGAATCGTATAATTCTCTGCAGTCTGAATCCTAGATTTTTTGCAGTCTGAATCCTAGAATTCTTGCAATCTGAATTCTAGAATTCTTGCAGTCTGAATCCTAGAATACTTGCATTATAAATCCTAGAATTCTTTGCAGTCTAAATCATATAATTATTTGCAGTCTGAATCCTAGAATTGGGGATAAACCTGTCATCTCCAGTATCGGCTGAACGTCTCGTGTTCGCTGGTGAAAAATCAGACTGTAATCCATCCTCACAAAATGCTGGTAATTATAACTGTGGCCAGAGCAGGAAGGGGGTGTCAACAGCAGCCGCCCCGGGGGGAGGGAGGGGGGGGGGGTCACCTGCGGGCGCTGCAGTAGGGATGGTAGACGTTCGACTATTATCTGCCCAACAAACAACAGACTCTATATTACAATAATCCACGTATTGATATTTTATTTATTTATTTTATAACCTAGAAATTATTCACTTTTATTGACAATATATTTTGTCTGAATAATAAGTTGTCCACCAAATATATATTAAAACATATAAAAGTGTCTTTATTTTCCATTATCAAATAATGATTATCCGGTTTTTTTTCTTGTGGGCAATTGTTTGTACGCATCACATTTTTTTCAAGCAGCGTTATTGTGACTTGGAAGTGTCTTATTTATTAGCTACTTGCAATGAAAGGGTTACTAAGCGATGCGCCTGAGTAGCTCTGATGATGTACGACCATTTAGGTCCAAGGGCTCATAAATCAGCCATAAATGATGACGTAATTGGACTGGGGTTTTCCGAGGTGAATCCCACTAACAGAGCCCCGCGTGTAGCCGCAATATGAACAACTTACATCATTTTAAGCACAAGACGCTACCCAATGCTGTGTTATTGCTGGCCCACCGTCTACGACGCTGGCCCAGCATTACCCCAGCATTGGTTCAACGTCTCGTGTGGGTACATTAATCATTTAGGTTTGTTTGCCCTCTCACTCGGGTACATCGTCTGTCATCTAGTTTATGAGCTTTGCTCTGACCATGTGTATATATATATCTGTATACAGGTCCTAATATCTTAGTATATCACCTTAGATTGATATAATGTCAGTAACTGAATTATTTTAATTGTCACGCATCAATATTTATGGGGCGGGTTCTCGTTTAACCCTAAGATCGCTCAGCTAATCAATTTAAATTTTCAGTCACTTGAAGCTGTGTCTCGCTACCGCGACACACAACCCGTATCACATTGTATCGTGTGATATTCCGAGTGACAACTGAAAATGTAGGTGATTTGTGCCACTATATCTCAGAGTGTCAAGATTTAAGGCATAATTCACTTTTAAAAACAGGTTATGAGGGTTATACAGGAGTAATAAAAACACAGAATATCAACTTTAATCGACGCAGTGTTGCAGGGGTTGAGGTTGATAATTGAATCCACAATTTGAACTTCTACTCTCATGCTGGTATTAGTCCATAATCACACACTATTTGCTTCTCGTCCCTGTATGGTGTATTTGATGGTATTAATCCATATCATACTTTGTGATATTGCAGTGCGAGGGCCCTGGTGCAGTGGTTAAAGCTGCCTGCTTGGGAAGTCGGAGATCGCGGGTTCGTCCCCCGCTCTGGCATTCAAGTTTCAAAGAAACAACATCTTTCTTCCCCGCTCATTCGTAAAGATTCAGTATTGTGGGGAGCCTCCGTGACCGAGAGGTAACGTACTCGACCTCAGACCGACAGGGTTCGAAGTTTGAATGCTGTGTCTGGAGGGCAGTGTCATCTCAATCATCTCACCATCTTCATAGTTTAGCCTATGTGTGCACAACGGTGGCCTAAAACCCTATTCATTTTCGTTTCATCCTTTGATATTGCTGTCACTCTGACATGAATGATGGCATTTTCAATGACAATATTTCATTCCCTTCTGACTCATTGAAAGATCCGAGCTCAGAGGCGAAAAATGGTCAACTTAGTTCATACCACACTGTATTAGATGATCGTCACCATGTGAGAGCCATGTTGGTATCAGCCCGTATCACACTGTATCATGCGATATTCATATACTACTATGTTGATATCAGCCGTACCAGCCCGTATCACATTGTATCATGTGATATTCATATACTGTAGATCTGGTAATTTTCGTGTGTTTAGATTTTCGCGAATTTCGCGAATTTGTCCTCCTCGCGAAATTCGTGAAAATTAAAATCAAGCGAATATTACCAGATCTACAGCATATCATACCATTCATCGGCAAAATATGAGGATGATGAGAAAACATGCTGCTTTACAATTTTGGTAAAACAGCACACATCTCTAATGAATATGGCGCGCGCCTCAAGGCCCCATTTCCCTCGAGCGAGGAGATATATTATGATGTACTCTATTTTCCATATAGTAGTCTATCACATGATCCAGTGAGCCCATATCACACTCTGCCTTATAACAGAGGATTACGTTGCCAGGAACCCGTCAATTAAATCATTCCTCCTCATATTGAGTCTGCCTACGTTACCAAGGTGATCACTGTACATCACAATGGCAACCATAAAAGACGGCGTCATGTGACCAAACGTTATGGGTGAATTAATCAGGTAATTTTTATGCTTATATAAAAATATGTCACTTCCCAGCTAACACAAAACATTTGTATAACATTTGTACAACGTCGGCCCAAAGTCTTCGCTGTTGGTCCAACATGTTACAAATGTTATACAAATGTTTTGTGTTCACTTGGTTAACTAAGATTGTTTTGCTGAAAATTCTGATGAGGGGGGGAGGGTGAAAAAAATTGCGGCAACGTCAAAGACGACGGGCCAACATTGTAACAACAGTGGGTCAATGTATTGTATTTACTGTGCACATTATTTTACCAGAACTCAAAAAGTGTTGTCTCAACGCTTTATTAATGTTGGCACTGGCCCAACATTGAACCAATGCTGTTTTACTGTTGGCCAAACATAAGCCCTTAAAGCGCTGAATTAATTTGTAAAAAACCCATCGCAACCAAAGGGTTTTTTTCACCCTGAAATCAGCAAAGATCATCATAGATTAGTTGTCTCTTTCCGATTCATTCGAATACCTATGTTAGGGGTCTACGGCCATTAGAAATATGTCTACTCTTACAGCGCGGGGATCGACTTTAGACGTCAGAATCTGACGTCTACAGACGTCAGATTCTGACGTATAAAGTCGATCCCCGCGCTGAAAGGGTTAACACGCTATTAGTTTGCTGGAATAGATACAAGACGGTTACTAAATATCGGCTCAATGTTGGCCCACCTTCTACGACGTTGACCCAACATTGATCCATCATTGAATGTTAGTGCTTTGCAGTATTACAGTGATTGGTTTCAGTGATCCGGGTGGCCACCAATCAGCAGATCAATATATCGATCTGGTGGAGCCCTCAACGTCACTGAAACGGAATCTCTGAGCCACGGATTGGGTCCATACACAAAACCTACATAACTTACTTTTGCTATGTTTGAGCGTTCATATCCAAGAGGCGGGGG
Source organism: Flabesymbios commensalis (assembly GCA_964017125.1). Taxonomy (NCBI): domain Eukaryota; kingdom Metazoa; phylum Annelida; class Polychaeta; order Terebellida; family Flabelligeridae; genus Flabesymbios; species Flabesymbios commensalis. Next base: position 4,653,592 of record OZ024911.1, read on the forward strand.
CCCATGCTGATTGCTTGAAAAGTCGGAGATCGCGGTTTTAACACCGCTCTGGCCTTCAAGTTTCAAAGAACAAAATGTTTCTTTACCTCTCGCTCGTAAAGATTCAATATTGTCGGGGGACTCCGTGACCGAGAGGTAGCGAGCTCGGCCTCAGACCGCCAAGGCTCGAATTTCGAATACTGTGTCTGGAGGGCAGTGTCATTTCACTATCCTCGGGAGTTTCTCCTGGCCCAGTTTAGCCTATATGTGCACAAAGGTGGCCTAAAACCGCATTCATTTCATTTCATATATAAGACTTAGCCGTGATTACTCTTTCAGCGCGTGGACCGACATTGGCTAAATTCGGTGCCCGCGCTAAAGAGTAAAATATTTATAATGGCCGTAAGACATATCCCTGACCCAGAACATAGGTATTCAAATGAAGCAGAAAGAGCTGACTAAGACATCTATGATGACTTCAAATTAAGGAAAACTCTTTGGTTTCCATGGTTTATACAAAAATAGCCCCCCACCCCAAAAAAAAGAAAAATGTTTAGCTTTTTTTTCGGCTACGTCGTTAAAACATAGGCCTATTGTGAGCATATTTTGGAGGTGACGATTGCTGTCAGACACAGTCATGTATTATATGCACATATCTGCTTAAAAAAAGCTTACTGTGGCAGTACTAATTATATTGATTTTAAGTGTAGATTAGATTGATTATACCATTTATATAATGTTGAGCTCTATTGTATTGAATGTGTAACACGGCACATATTTTAAAAGAGCATACAAATTATTAGCTAATATGTATGCACCCTGTATAAATCTATTTTATTAAATAAATAAAAATAAATAAAAAAAATGTTGAAAAAAAAAATATTTCCCGATAAACCTAATTGAGCAATCTACGACCCAAACCTTTACAGTGGGGGCTGTCCGCGGCTAGAGGAGGGTGTGATGACGTCATAGCAGTAGCCTCGTTTACGGCTCGCGGATCGACGACACCCAGAATAGGGATATTACCCCGGGGTTAGAGGTGGTGTGCGGGGGAATTACCCCGAGGTCAGAGGTGATGGGCCAGGATATTAACTAGAGGTCATAGGGCGTGATGTGTATCACCTGACCTTGACCTGTGATCCAGGATCTGATGACCTTGGTCACCAGGCAACCACGACAGACACGAGGGCTGCCTGGGATAACATACATCCTCTCAGATGACACGAGGTGCTGACCCAATGTTTTTTTAACGTTGGTCCAGCGTCTACGACGCTGGCCCAACAATAAAACAACATTACGCCAGTGCTTCGTGCTTGATGGTTTGTACAATGGGAGCATTCAGTTTGTACAGAATACCATGACTATGGGAGCATTTAGTTTGTATAGATTACCATGATTATTCCTTTGCTATAATATTCGCGAGGTTTTAATTTTCGCGAATTTCGCGAGGACAAATTCGCGAATTCAAGAATCTCGCGAAAATCAGAAATGCCAATCCTATGTAGGATCCTTTCACAGCTATCCCAGCAAACACAAGACTTTGAACCAATGTTGGTTTAATGTTGGCCCACCGTCTACGACGCTGGTCCAACATTAAACCAACATTGGCTCAACGTCTTGTGTTTGCTGGGATTAAGCACGGCTATTTTCGTTATATATATATTTTTATTACCGGGTTGAATCACAGTTATTGTGAATGAAATGAATGCTGTAACATCAAGATTTGCTTTTGGTCTTAAACAAATATGAGTCATTTTCACCCACTTGATGTTGTGGGTCGCGATAGCGAGGCACAACTTCAAGTGGGTGAAAATTTAAATATGATGACATAAAATTGTGTTTATTTTTCATGAATAGTAGTATTTTTCGTCAGCTAAAGCTGAAAATTGCGCTAACAATTCCAAATTTAAATGACGAAAAATAGAAACAAACTATTTAGCAGCGTGAAGGTTAGTCTGTGTATCAGTGCAGATTGAATCCGCCATCAGGGCTACTAAGGAGTGATTTTTGAGGACCTCTGTCACCAGGCTGCCAAGAAGTGAGGTGATCAGGTGGTTTTTGAAGCACTCTGTCTAGTGCCTCATCAACCAGCTTGACTGACTAATGTCCAGACTTTGCTCTCATTTCTGCTCCTTTATTACTAGATATTTAATTACACACTTCTCTTCAGAAGTGATTGTTTGACAAGAGAAAACACCGCATGTCAGTTAACATGAGTGTGCTCACCTTTGTCTCAGCAGATATCACAGCAAGCCGCCCAGCAAACACATAGCGTGAGGTAATGTGGGCATAACCCTCAACAGCTTAGCTTCCTTTTTTAAATTTCCACCCACTCGAAGTTGTGTCTCGCTGCCGCGATCCACAACTTCAAGTGAGTGAAAATGACTCACAGTTGTTTAATTTGTTCTTAATGATAATAATTTGATCGTCTATTAATACCGGATTAAGACGACCGTATTCGTCATAATCTGGCGTCTGTACAGACGGTCCCCGCACTGAAAAAATACAATTGTTCCAGCCGTAGACTCATAACAGAGGTATTCAAATGAAGCAGAAAGAAAGTTTGGGCTTGTCACATCTCCAGCCCTTTCATAACATCACCTTTGTCTCAGCAAATATTACAGCCGCCCAGTAAACACATAGCGTGAGGTAATGTGGGCGCAACCCTTACCCGCTTAGGGGTTTTGTCAAGTTAAAAAAATAAAAAAATCAGAGAAAAACTCGGAAGTGGGTGGGTGGGTGAAGCCCCAACTCGGATTTTTATTTGTTTTTGGAAATTTTGTGTTTTTGTGTGTTTTTTGTGTTGTTTTGATGTTTCCAAATGTTTCCAACAAAAATAAATAAATGATAAGGGGTTGGGTGGGTGCCGTCTGACCAATCCGAGTTTTTCTCGGATTTTTGGACAACACCCCTTAGCTTCCTTTTTTAAATGTTTACCAACTTGAAGTTGTGTCTCGCTACCGCGACCCACAACTTCAAATGGGTGAAAAATACTCCCATTTGTTCCTAATATTAAAAATTTAATCATCTATTAATACCGGAATAAAATTACCAAAATCGGCCAAAACGGACGTCTGTAGACGGTCACTGCACTGAAAAAAAATAATTGTTTAAATGGCCGTAGACTCATAACATAGGTACCGTATTCAACTGAAGCAGAAAGAACGTTACTTTTGGCTTGTCACATCTGATCCCAGCGCGGGGATCGTCCACAGACGTCAGATTCTGACGTCTAAAGATGCTCCCCGCACTGACATAATTAAAATATTTATAATGACCGCAGACCCATAGCATAGGTATTCTAATGAAGCAGAAAGAGCTAACTAAGGCATTTATAATGATTCCAAATTTTGGATTCCATGGTTTAAAAAAAAATGTTTCAGCGCTTTAAGGGTTAAACCCCCACGATGCATCAAAGCATCATTTTACATCCCTGAAAACACGTGGAATTTCTTAGGGTTTAGTAAGTATTTTGCTGTGAAAATATTTTAACAGTATTGTACAATTCTCTTCTTATTTCTCACCCACTTGAAGTCATCGTGATCCACCGCAAGTCGAGAATTGCAGTATCAATTAATTCGCAGTGACATTGTGACGTGTAAAGTCGATCCCCACACCGAGAAAGTAAAATATTTCTAATGGCCGTAGACCCAATAACATATGTATTCAAATGAATCAGAAAGAGCTCACTAAGACATTTATAACTATTTCAAATTGAGAAAAACCCTTTGATCTTCATGGTTTATGCGAAAATATTTCAGCGTTGTGAGGGTTATTAATCCGATGTTAGAACAACGCCCATGGTCATGATTCAGCCGGTACAGTCTGATTGTGACGTCTTCACTTGGAGTCCATGACATTTGGCCTTTGAAGTTGTGACGACCATCGTTAGGTCTCAGAGCCATGAGGACACTTTGCCAGGCAAACCAAGTCAACTCTATTTATAGCCGAGTACAGAAGAAAAGCGATTTTGAACTTACAAGGTTATGTACTGTTTTACTACTTTAGCCGCCAAGGAGGCATATCGTCGTTTTTAAATCTGTTTTATTAACACGTTAAATTACAGTTATTGGGAATGAATTTGCAAATCTTTGATCTCAAATTGGACTAATAAGTCGAATCAAATCAAATTTATTACCATATTATATCCGTACAGGATTCAGGGTATATACATTATCATTACATTATTATATATAATACATTGATGTACACATACAGTGCTGATATTTTTAACTCTTTGACTTCCAGGCGGGGTGCATGCCAGGATCCAGATATACTGGGGTACGAGTTCTATTTTTCGTCATTTGAAGCTGGAATTGCTAACGCAATTTCCAGCTTCAAATGACGAAAAATACATAAATGTAGTATATATTTGACGAAAATTTGTGTCATTTTATGGTTACGTTCATTGACGAATGACGACGGAAATTTCCGTCATGTATGGTAGTGAAAAGGTTAAAACGTATCGGGGCTAAACACATAATAAGAAATGTCGCCCGCGCCAAAACCAGAGACAAAAACTACATATTATTATGAATAGTATATAGGTAAAATACACTCTGGAAAGCGTAGCAACCTACAAAATAACTACAAATAGAACATTTTCACATATATCGCTATTAAAGAATTTGCATCATTCGTTAAAAATGCATGGGCCAGCTTCAGCTCGTGAAGCAGACGCATAGTCAACAACACGCCATACTAATATATTAAAGGGACTGGCCCAGGCTAAAATCATCAAAAAATCGGTGATTTTATTTCGGGTTCTTAATATGACGATATGATGTAAACATGTACATAGACTAGAACTGCAAATTTTTATAATTTTTGTGCTGCGCATTCACCAGTTAGGCTAGATATAGTGACGAAATTCCCGCATTTCCTATTTTTGACATGGTTGTCAATAATTAGAAATCAGGAATTTCGTCTCTATATCTAGCCTAACTGGTGAATGCGCAGCACAAATTTTTTTTAAATTTGCAGTTCTAGTCTTTGGACATGTTTACATCATATGGTCATATTAAGAACTCAAAATAAAATCACCGATTTTTTTTATGATTTTAGCCTGGGCCAGTCCCTTTAAGGTGGTTCCTACGGCTATCAACACTTTCAGTATTGATGAAAACATAGGAGCCACCTGATTATTTTAAATTATATCCATTTCTGAACGCCAAAGGTTTCTGTTAGTATATATTATAGTAATCCTCAACATATGGACAATTTTATGATGCATTTCAATTATATACAAATAAACGGTTCATGGCTGGCGGGATGTTTGCTGTGGTGGATCCAGGGGGGGGGGGGGGGGCAGACTCATCTTATTTTTTGCCAAATTCTTAAAACAAATCCTAAATTGGCTTAAATATGCCATACAATGACGGGGGGGGGGGGGGCTACACAAACCTCCTATCAGCATGTCTGATGTGCAATACGCTGGTCCTACCCATCTTCACCACATCAAGGCTAGGCTTCTCGCGGCCTGCGACCTCGAGAAGTCTAGTCTTGCTTTAGGGAAGATGGTCCTACCAGACAAACACGAGATATTCACCCATTGTTGACTCCATGTTGTGCCAGCGTCGCAGATGGTGATTTAACATTGTGTCAACAATGAGTCAACATTTGAGTCAACAACATTGAGTCAACTTCGAGTCAACATTGGTTTACATGAATGTGAATCAGCCCATTACAGGTCTGATGTGTAATATCTGCCCCGCTGTCATAGATAGGTAAATGAGTTTCTAGTGGCATCTTATTAACCACATTCGTAGTTAATCGTAGTTTATGAGTTAGTTGATAAGGTTGTCATCCCGTAGGAACACTGAAGGAAATCACATGTGTGTAAGCTTATTATGAGATATTTAACAAGCAAAGCAACATGTAACAATGTTAAGTAACAGGTGTCTAAATTGGGGGTTTCTGTAATTAAAGGGTGGAATAAACATTCTGCCCTGGGCTGTTTACATGAGAACCACCTGGTGGAGACGGTACTACGACAAGTACTAATTGTCATACAGGACGTCCCCTAGTTCTGGTGGCCTGTGTGAGTCGGTTCTGGGAAACAGCCCAGGAATGTCTGTGTATACCAAAGTAAGGATCCTGATTGGTGTAGACGGCATTTCATCAGAGGAAGTGACCGCACCCGTCGGGATCCGCTATAAAGGAAGGCGCCCACAGCCTTCGTGAAAAAATTCAGAGGAAATTGAGAGAGAAATTGGGGAGAATTCTAACAGAGACGTTTCGGGTTTGGACAAGTTTAGTGGGAGTTGCTTCGGTATCTAACACCTTGTAGATCACTGAAGCAACAGCAAAATTATCAACAAATCACACAACGAGATATAAGTACTAACATCGTGTACTGAGAAATTGAATGTTTTACGCTTAATATATATTTTATATATATTCAAGACTTTATTATTTTATCCACGAGTGTTGTGTTTGCCGTGCCAGAACATTGGGACAACGATAGCGTGTCAACGTATATAAGACCCGTTTACATTGGTGCGTATGACCAGGATTGGGTCAACGCATAGACCTTTTTACATTGGTGCCGTGACCAGGATTTGTGTCACGGATAAAACCCGTTTACATTGGTGCCGTGACCAGGATTTGAGTCACGGATAAAACCCGTTTACAAACACGAATAGAAACATAATCTCCTTTAGTGGAGGTAATAAGTTAGTTATGGGAACAGCTAGTTCATTCGCATTTTGAGGAAGTGAATGTAAAATGATGCATACTAACAAATTTAAGAATGAAACAGTAGTATAATTCTTTTTTTATTCACTTGATCTACTAAATAAAATACACTAGTGCTTTCAGGTGTATCATATAGTCCAATACGAACATCGATTTTGAAAGACTGAATGCTAAACGATGCATACCAACAAATTTAAGCATAACACAGTTTCGTAATCCATGCTTTATTCACTTCAACCAAGACTAAATAAAATACACTAATGCGTTCAGGTGTGCCATATAGTCCAATAAGAACATCCAATTAACGGGTGCGCAGTTTGTTTCTATGGTCCTCAAACGAGCATTAAGCGAGCACTCCTCTTACATAGTGTTAGGCAATGACCATCATCTCGACCACCAGCCATGGGGAGACGAGACGGGCAAACAAGGGCGGTTCAATGTTGGGCGAGCGTCGCAGACGCTGGGCCAACATTGAACCAACCTTGTGTAAACTTCTCGTGTTTGCTTGGGGTAGAAGTGGGGGGGGGGGGTCCACTTTACACTGCCTCACTCCACAATGACTCTCGTCCCCGCGTTATTAATATTTGAGCAGACGACAACTAGGACCCCCCGCGTGGCTGGTTTTATGGAGGTTTTCAGGGCGAGCACGGCCGCGGCGAACTTGACCTCTAGCACTTGTCCATAACTCTGGTGCTTAACGTGTAATACACCTGTAAATTAACTTACGAGAAAAGCGAGGACTTTATTGGGACGTTATTACACCAGAGTTATGCTTAAAATCAATATCAGTCAGTCAGTCAGTCAGTCAGTCAGTCAGTCAGTCAGTCAGTCAGTCACTCACTCACTCACTCACTCACTCACTCACTCACTCACTCACTCACTCACTCACTCACTCACTCACTCACTCACTCACTCACTCACTCATTTTTTGTGGTTTGTTGACATTCGCATAAAAAAACGAGCAAAGGCGAGACAACCGAATTTAAAATCCGTCGGTTGAGAGAACACAGGAAAAACGGGAAACACGGGAAACACAGGAAACACGGGAAATACAGGAAACACGGGAAACACAGGAACACGAGAAACACAGGAAATACAGGAAACACAGGGAACACGTGAAACACGAAAACCACGGGAAACACGAGGAAAACAGGAAACACGAGGAAAACAGGAAACACGGGAAAACCGAGAAACACAAGAAACACGAGAAACACAGGAAACACGGGAAACACGAGAAACACGGGAAACACGGGAAACACAAAAGACACAAGACACACAGGAAACAGAGGAAACACGAGAAGCACAGAAAACACAGGAAACGCCACAGGAAACACGAGAAACACGGGAAACACGAGAAACACAGGAATCAAGAGAAATTCGGGAAACGCAGGAAACATGGGAAACACAGGAAACACAGGAAATACAGGAAACACATGAAACACAGGAAGCATTGGAAACACAGAGAACACAGGAAATACAAGAAACAAGAGAAACACATTCTCTCGGAACTAAAGAAATCTAGCGTCTCGGATTTTATGGCACGACCAAATTAAAAACACCCTCATGTAATGAGCAAAAATGAAGCCCTGTTGTATTTTTACTACAAACAATTATTGAAGCCCTGTCGTTTTAGTGACATTTTGTCTGCGAATTGAGATTAGAAACAGGACATTTTGCGTATCAGAGATCACTTTCTCACACTCTGTGCTGTGGTTTCCACTATGCGACGTATATCGGTATCAGCGCATATCACACTCGAGCTGTAGCTTGAACTGGAATGTATTGCAGTTTTGTCACGTGTTACCTCATCGTGTGAGAAAATACAAACGTTGTTCATTTTTCGTGTGATATAGGAAAATACAGCACATGTTCGACAAATAAAGTGTTCGCCTAAAGACTCACACCTTATTCGTGGAACGAGTGCTGTATTTTCCCATATCGCACTCAAATGAACACCGTTCGCCTGTCAGAAAATAAATTGTACTCTGGTCGTGACTTTGTAACACGCTCTAATTAAAAATTGGTCTCTTTTAATGAACAAAAATAAAGCTGTTTTGTAAATATTCTGCAAACAGTGAGAGAAGTCATCGTTAATACAGAGACTGGTTGTCTGCTAGAGGCCAGATTATAGTAACAGTTTGTCTGCTAGAAGCGAGATTACAGTGACAGTTTGTCTACTAGAGGCCAAATTACAGCGATTGTCTGTCTACTAGAAGCGAGATTATAGCGACTGGCTAGAAGCGAGATTAATCCCAACTGTTTGATTAATACTGATTAATACTGCCCATTAGATAATTTGCCAATTCCTAATAATTTTCACACACTTTCATTTTTCCAATTAAATAAATCGGCTTATAAAGAGAAAATGGATGTGCTTAAAAGTGTACCTCCAGATTACGTCCAAGGATGTCGATAGAACGGTTTTTAATATTGCTCAATTTTTTTTTATATCTGCTCTGTGAGCAGATGCAAAATAACTATTGATGGCACAGCTGCTGCTTTGCACTCCACAAATTCGCAATTTGCAAGAAAAAAATCAAATAGAGAAAAATATTTACTTCGGCTGTACATTGTCACCAACAGGTAAAGCCTTAGCTATTATTTTATTCCAGTTACATCACGCAAAAGTATTGTTTATATAAATCCTTAGTACTTGGTGGTCCGCATATATTTTTGTCCAGGCTTTGCAATTCATCAATTAACTATCGCAGATGATCAGTTAATAAAATGATTCAATTGAGGAAATATGTAGTTTTTAAAGTATATTTTTATCGCATGAAACTGGAATTTGTGTTAGTAATTCCAGCTTCAACTTTGCTGCTGACACAGTACTGTAGTATTAATAGCTAAAATGTCACTTAACAAGACTTACATAATATATATGTATTGTATCAGCACGCAAACGGCACGTGAACCGTTTTTGTGTTGTTTAAAATTTCTGAATAATTTGTAGGAAACCAGATAAGTATTTTTTTTTATATTTTAATTGACAATTCTGAAAGAGTTAATTTCTGTCATCTTTTACATTTGACAAAACTTGGTATTAAAATATGTTATCTTTGTCACAAAGCTTTGACCAAGCCTAAATTATTATAGCTCTATTTTAGTGTCAGCACCCGAACCGTGTTTTGTTGTTTCAAGCTTCTGTATAATTTGTAGGGATCGAGATAAAGTGTTGTTTTCCATTGTTTTGCCCCGTATCTCTCGTCCCCTGTTTGTCCTTTTTATCTCTTTTCCTCTGGGATGTACCTCCTCGTCTCCCGATGTCTCCATGTTTTATCTTTACTCCCCAGGGATCAATCCATTCTTTATCATACAGCACGTTAAATCTGCCCATCTGGATTTGCTGCCTGGAAACAGACGCAGCGCGTTTTACATTTTTTTTCAATTTTCCAGAAGTCATAACAAAATTAATCTTCTCCAATCAGTGATTTAATTGCGGAATCTCACTGTGACAAATTAGATTGATGAAAAAATAACAAACATTTGATTTGTTAACGAAATTTAATCATGTCTGCTTGGGAGAAGTTGAAAAGATCCAAATGCCCATAATCAGTGATTTGTTAGCAGAGAGTGCGGTACGTTGACCCGGTGTTGTTTTAATGTTGGTCCATCGTCTACGACGCTGGCCCAACATTAAAACAACACCGGGTCAACGTCCCGGGTTTGCTGTGTTCACGGACTGAGTCTGTGTCTGGTCCCGTCAGATCTCAAATCACGTCTAAATCTCCCCTTGGAGCGAGGCCAAGACTGATCAGAAATTAACCTATTGCGTGCTAGGGATGAATCACAACGTATTAACCCATTAACCCTCACAGTGCGGGGATCGACTTTAGTCGTCAGAATCTGACGTCTGCAGACGTCAGATTCTGACGTCTAAAGACGATCCCCGCACTGTAAGAGTAAACATAGTTATAATTGTCGTAGACCCATAACATAGGTATTCAAAAGAATCAGAAAGAGCAAACTAAGACATTTATAATAATATTGAATTGAATAAAACCCTTTGGTCTCTATGGTGTACATACAAATATAAAGCGCTTAAAGTTTCAAGGGTTAATCACGACTTTAGTCGTTTGAGCCTGTTTTATTAAATCACAGTCTAAACGCTAGACAATTTGACATGTAGTAAACTGCTGATTATGCCATACTCTCTATAAACCCATTAAACTTGTTAAAATTAAAGACCATTTTAAGCCCTGAATTTCATTACATGCCAAATGGTGTAACTTTGTAGGGTAGCTGGCGGAGGACTAAAAATTAGTGATTGTAAAATTGCAGGAAAATTGATAAGAGATTTGACTGAGAAATCGTGCGCTACAAGTTAATGTGACTTCAACTATAATAATAATATTTGAATAATTCCAGGCATGTTATAAGTAAATGGTTTATTTTGTGGTGAGCATGTAGCGTACTCAGACCGCCATGGCTCAAATTATGAGTCCTGTGTCTGGAGGGCAGTGTCATCAGATCCATCCTACCATCCTCAGGACGTCCTCCTGGCCTAGTTTAGCCTATAATACTATACGTACACAAAGCCCCATTCATTCATTCATTCATTCATTCATTCATTCATTCATTCATTCATTCATTCATTCATTCATTCATTCATTCATTCATTCATTCATTTATTAATTAATTCATTAATTCATTCATTCATTCATTCATTCATTCATTCATTCATTCATTTATTTATTCATTTATTCATTTATTCATTCATTCATTCATTTATTTATTCATTCATTCATTCATTCATTTATTCATTCATTCATTCATTCATTCATTTATTCATTCATTCATTCATTCAATTTGTCAATTATTCATTCATTCATTCATTCATTCATTCATTCATTCATTCATTCATTCATTCATTCATTCAATCATTCATTCATTTATTCATTCATTCATTCATTCATTCTTTCATTCATTCATTCATTCATTTTTGGAGCGATAAAGCAATTTCTAAATTTTTTGACGCATTTCCAAATTTCCAATGTTTCTTGTATTTTTTTACTAACATTTTTTTGAAACCCTTCCCACCTTCTGATCTTCCATCTCCTATCTTGTGATCCGCATCACGTGTCCTTCCGCTTAGTGGGATCATCCTGAGATAAGCCAGAAGCTGACGTAAAACAGAAGGTGCGTCCGGGGAGAGATTACACCTGATAACATTATCTCAGCTTACTTATCCTAACCATCTATTGATCACAGTAATAAACAACTTCTTCTTTTCCCTGGATTCACATTTTCTAGGGGTTTCTGGCAGGGATATGGAGAGATTTTTTTTTTCACTTACGTGATTTCTCACGTAGTTCTACTAAAAATGTTTAAATTCGTACTAACTCAACATTTATTCACTCTCTTTATTTACATCAGTTTATTGACAACCTTTACAACGCTGAAGTATTTTTTGTATAAACCATGGAGACTAAATGTTTTTTTTTCAATTTGAAATCCGCATAGATGGCTTGTATTTAGCAAGCCCTTTTCGTTTCATTTGACTACCTATATTATGGGTCTACGGCCATTATATTTCATGATCTTGACATACATGTCTCCCCATCAGTTGGAAATCTTTCGAAAACAATCATGTGATAAATGGTCCAAATATCCTTTCTGTCCCTCATAGATATACGTAGAAAATTTGCATTGAATTCTATGGTGGTATTTATTTCTTTGTGTGGAGAAGGACACGAAAAAAACAATGTTTGGGTAAGCTATGCTGCTCTATAAAATGCATTTTTACTATTACAATTGGCCTTATACACCTTATTTATGTTTATTGTGAAATGCGATTATATCTGGTTATTTCAAAATACCGTCATTTAATCAATGAATTCCATCAGAAATAGTTTGAGATAAAAGTATATCTTTCGTAAGTACCAGAAGTCATTAATTTTGAACACCCTAAAACCACTAATGAATGAGCTTAGAACGTTCGCAAAGGATGGATAACAGCAGAGCTTAAATCATGTTAATTGGAAAATAACTTTATGTGCAGCGTTTTGCCAGTTGTGGCTGATAATATAATTTATGGTAGGATATTGTAGCCTAATTGAGATAATTACTTAGCACGCTGGGTGTTTATTTTTAGATGAAATAACAAATATGCCAATTTAAGTTATTGGATTTAGAAAATGTGGTATGTCGTTATGTTCTTTGTCGTGGGTAGAATGGATTGTTTACTCAAATGTTTCACTATTGCAAATGTGTAATATAAATCATCTTTGTTACCATTGTCAGCAAAATAAACAAAATGAAATAAAACTATTTTTGCAAAAGTATTTTTTTTTTCAAGAGGCAATAATGCATTGCTGTCTTTTGTGTGATGTCGTTAACACACATATATCATTAGTGGTTGTGTCAATGATTCATCTCTTGATTGTTCTCGAACACTAACCGCTAATTAAGTAAAAAATATTTAAGGAAGAACTGAGGTAAAATTATTATTATTGTTGAATCCCTCTTTAGAGAAACCGCATCTGACCATAAAAACTGCAGACAGTGAAACTGTTTTTCACTGTCTCCATTTTTTACAGTCAGAGATAGCAGGCTTTGTGAATAATGTATGGTGATGAATGGCTGGATGGTGACGAGTCTATACCTGTACCAGTGGGGATGGTTCTCGACATAGCACACAGACACACATCACTTGTCAAATAATACACAATAAAGAATAAGTACTTATATTAGTGACACTAAGCCATGCTAACCATCTGTACACTCAATAAAAAATATTACTTATAATTTACATTTTATCGTGACACTATGTCTATAACATACTAACCTAACATCAAACACAAAACATTGGCCCACTGTTGAATTAATGCTGGCGCCCGTCTGCGACGCAAGCCCACCAATAATCCAGCATTGGGTCAACGTCTCTCGCTAGCTGAGCATCGGGAGAGATATTCAATATTGTGGTATTAAAACCGACATGGTGATTATCACTGAGGACTTATTACTCAGTCTGTAATTATACCTTTCTCGTAGTCTGCAGCAACTTGCTTTAAATGTATTGTTTAGAACGGGTAATTATGGGCCTGGTACATGGAGGATTGGTGTGATATTGGGTTGTTTTGTGTGTATCGCCTGTACACTGCACATTTCGCAGAGGCAGAGGACTGACCGGTTTGTGTCGGCTCTCCGTTGGACATGGTGACCTGAGCCTGCCTCAACCCTCCCACTGTATGGAATGCTGGCCAGTTTCCTTTGACTTTATAAACAGAAACAAACGATTAGTAAGGATTCTTAGCGCAACGCGACAGTATATATGCAACGCAACAGTAGGCCTATATATAGGGACAGTGCATAAGTCCAACACCAGCTATTTAAGCTATGAAACCCACCACCAAACCATGTCAACATGTGTACATGGCTTGGGTTTCGACCTACATGTAGTTATATGACACATTCTTATACAACCCTAAGGGTCAAGGGTACCATTCTTCGATGACCTCTGGTGACCTCTTGTCCATGCATAGAAAATATGCAGACCACCTGAAAATGACTTGATACATGTTAAGGTTAAAATATATATGGTCTACAAAAGCTACCCGGGGGGAGGGGGGGGGGGGGTTTCGTCTTTCAACAGAGTTTATTAAATTTTATTAAAGCTTCTTACGAAGCTTATTAGGCTTTCGTGTAAGTCTTCGTCTTGTGTTATAAACACAGCGTTTCTAATTGAGCACTGGATCGTAGGGGATTTGGGTTTGCATGGTTTGGTTTTGAAGGTGATCCAATAAACAGCCGGTGAACAACCAATGTTGTTTTAAGGTTGGTCCACCGTCTGCGGCACTGGGTCAACATTAAAACAACACTGGGCGATTGTATTATGTCTGCTGGATTGGACAGTGTAATGTAAGTGTACATAATGCATAGTGATGGATGAAGCATTGTTAGTGCCTAGCCGTGGGGATCATCCCATCTAGAGCTGACGAGGGAATTGTCTTCATATGTAATACATGAGATGACATTCTTAAGACTACAAGACTGTGAAATAACTATGCAGAATAATAATACATGCAAATATGTTTCTTTGTAGTAACTAAAATTTTGGATGCTTCATGACTGTCAAATAATTTATTTTCCCCATTTGAAGTTCTGTTTCGTTATCGGGACACACAGCTTCAAGTGGGTGAAAATTGCTCATATATGTTTAATTTGAGACAAACATTTGCTAATCTTGATATTTAAACATTCTCATCAAGAACTTTGATTTGACCTGCTAAAAAATATATTGAAAACGACTCGAGCTTAACCCCTGCAGCGCGGGGATAGACTTTAGTCGTCAGAGGGTCCCCGCACTGTAAGAGTAGAAATATTTCTAATGGCCGTAGACCCATAACATAGGTATTCAAATGAATCGGAAAGACCTAACTAAGACATTTATGGTGATTTCAAATGGTTTAAACCATATAAAAAAATTCTACATTTTAAGGGTGGAGGCATCTAAGGATCAAATAGTCTCTGTTTTGAGTCTTGTGATTTCAAAGGGAAAAAATCCCTTTGGTTGCGATGTTTTTTCATTCAAATTCATTCAGCGCTTTAAGGGTTAAAGGGTTTTTTTCAGTGCGAGGACCGTCTTTAGACGTCAGCGGCTAAAGACGATCCCCGCGCTGAAAGAATTAAAACAATTTATAATGGCCGTATACCCATAACATAGGTATTCAAAAGAAGCGGAAAGAGCTAACTAAGACATTTATGATGATTTCAAATGGAATAAACCCTTTGGTCTCCATGGTTTATATGAAATATTTCAGCATGGTAAGGATAAAGGCAACTAAGGATCAAATACTGTAGATCTGTTATTTTTCGCCTGTTTAAATTTTCGCAAAGTTTTTTTTGGGGGATTTTTCACGAAGCTTAGAATTCGCGAATTTTTATTTATCTTTAGTAGCGCTATTATAATAATACTTATTGCGAGCTTCTTGAATTCGCGAATTTGTCCTCATCGCGAAATTCGTCAAAATTAAAACCTCGCGAATATTACCAGATCTACAGTAATCTCTGTTTTGAATGTTGTGTCTAGAGTACAGTGTCTGACTCATCTTTCCACCTGAGTGGGATGAGTCGGATGACAATGTCCTCCAGAGTCCAGACACAAGATTCGAAATTCGATTATTTTTGTTCCGAGGCCGAACACGCCACCTCTTGGTCGTAATATTGCATATTTACGTATGTGCATAAAAGAAACATTCCGTTTCTTTGAAACATGTAAATATTTTTCTATTCAGTAATTAAAATTATGGCTGTTTGATGAGTCATTATGGTGTAGCGTGTGTGAGTTATGTGACTACTGAGTGATGATCATCTTCCTCCGCAAGGCCCGCTACTCCCGACGTCGATGTCGGGAGTAGCGGGCCTTACAGAGGAAGATGGTGATGCTGTGTAATGCTTCTTATTAAACTTTTAAATACCAAAAATGAAATGAATCGGGCTTTGGGCCACCTTTGTGCACATATAGGCTAAACTGGGCCAGGAGAACCTCCTGAGGATGGTGAGATTAATGAGATGACACTGTCCTCCAGACACAATACTGACTTTTACACGTGGATGGAGGAGAAACATTTTGTTTCTTTTAAACCGCCGAGACCGGGAACCGAACCCCGAACTCTAGCGTGAAAGGCAGCGGTGCTGACCACTACCCTAGGGCCCCCGTCCCTTTAAATACCAATGAATGTATTATAATTACGCTGCTTACATGAAGCGCCCAGCAAACACTAGACGTTAACCCAATATCGTTTCAATGTTGGACCAGCGTCGAGACGATGATTCAACGTTCAAAGTACATAAGGTTGATGTATCGTGTTTGATAGGGCTGTTCAAATAGGGCCGAAAAGTGCAGAAAGCTTCCTTATTCACTCGTTACACACGCTGCTCGCCTTGTCTCTAAATATAATGAATAACTAATCTCCATGACAATCCTCCACCGCAGACTGAACACCATTGAGTTACAGTATCACAAACACGAGACATTCAGTCACTGTTGATTTAATATTGGGCCAGCGTTGTACACCATGGCTTACCATTAGACCAATGTTACGATTGAGAAATAATTAGGAGATCGCAACTAGTTATTTTATTCAATTTTGAAAATATCTTAGGCATCGATAATTAGCACGATTCAAGTGCTGGTAATGTATATTACGATACTGTAGATCTGGTAATATTCGCGAGGTTTTAATTTTCACGAATTTCGCGAGGAGGACAAATTCGCGGATTTAAAAGGACCCCGTGGGATGAAACATTTTCAATTTTGTCAATTTTGAAAAATTAATTTATATGAAGTTATATAGCCTAATGATCTTAACAATTTTGAAGCACCGAAAAAGAGTGAAATAGTTATATTTCCAGGTCGTATATTGCCATATAAACAAAACAAGTCAGTAATATACAGCACTTTACACCACATATTCCCACGTCTTGGACGGTGAGATCAAAGCAATCGCCGCTAATTGGTGTCTTATAGTCATGACATAGGGGGATACACCTGCAACACTGATTGTCTGCCCAACGCTGGGCCGACGGCATTAACATGTGGCCCAATGCTGTCGGAACATTCAACCGTCCTTTAGCAAGTGTTTAGGTATACAAAAAGTTTGTTTGGCTTTTAAGCGGAGTCATAGAAATGTTGATGAAATATTTTTTTTTAAATCTAGAAACTCTAAAAAAAATTGAATTATGATTTGGGGGATACACTACTTCATCACAAAACTAAAAACGAAAATTGATGTCATCCCGAGGAGCTGCCAAGCCACTAAAAGGTTGTGTTTCACAGCTATTCGCCAGCGGTGGGTTGTAAAGGGCTAAATTGCAGTCTATAAGAAATAAAGGGTTATGTTTGACAGTGATTAGGCAGCTGCTGGATGTAAAGGGTGGAGGTAAAGCACACACTATTTAGCAGGTTACAGGGCGTAAGGGGTCTATAGGACAGAAAGGGTTGTGTTTGACAGTCATCAGCCAGCGGTGGGATGAAAAGGGTTATTTCGGACATAAAGGGGGCCATTATTCAATGTATTTTTTTTATCTCATATTGTGGCTTTGCAGCTGTATGTTTATCTGAATCAAATATATTCACACAAACGGGGTTGTGTTCTGTGGGGTGTAAAGGGTTATTTTGCAGTCTTCAGGACACGAAGGGTTGTGTTCTACAATAATTAACCAGCTGTGGAATGTAGCGCCTAAGGGGTTGTAAAGCCTACCCTACCTAGCAGGTTACAGGGGACAAATGGTGCTGTTGGCGCTTACATTATTTTGTAGTCTGCAGGACATAAGGGGTTATGCTTTACAGTAATTAGCCAGCGCCTAAAGGGTGGATGTAAACCCCAGAATAACTTTACCTAGCAGGTTACAGGGCGCAAGGGGTGCTTACATTAATTAGCAGGCTACAGGACATAAGGAGTGATTGATGGGCTTCTGGTGAGAGCGGAAGTGGAGACTGGGGAGTTATGGGAGGCCGGAAGTGAGTGTTTGCACAGCCTTGGCCTCTCTACCGACGCATGCGCACTGGTAATTGTCAGATGGCTTTACATCCTAGATGTCACATCTTTCTCTGCTGGCTGAATGTATCTGGTCCCAATGACGTTGACCCAATGCTGGGCTAATGCTGGCTCAGCGTCATTGACGGTGAGCCAGCATTAGTACAGCATTGGGTCAGCGCGTCGTGTTCACTGTGTACTGGTTGACTCTAAACAGAAGACATTCAGCCAATGTTACACATTAAAACATGATGACACTTCACAATTTAAATTGTAAACCTCACAACTGAAATAATTGTGTATAAACCATGGAGAACAAAGTTGTTTTTTTTTAATATGAAATCATCACAAATGTCTTAGTTGGCTCTTTCCGCTAAGTTATGGGTCTACGGCCATTATAAATGTTTTACTCTTTCAGTGCGGGGATCAATATTAGACGTCAGAATCTGACGTCTATAGACGTCAGATTCTTACGTCTAATTTCGGCGTCAGAATTTGACGTCTCTGACGTTTAATGTCGGTCCCCACGCTGAAGGGGTTCATGTAAGCAACGCTGGACAAACATCATATATCAAAACAGGTTGAAATTTCACAATTTCAATTTTGATGTAAATATTCTAGTAATAATCACGATGGTGAATGGTGTTATTGAGATTTGTGAAATAATATAAGCTAAACTGGATTAGTTGGATTTAAGAATCTACATAGCTCCATACGATCACAGTGACATGTCATTTAACCCCGAACATTTGCCGTCCAAGGTTAACTGTGCCACCGCCCTGACACGGAAGAACCCCAATTTATAAATAACCTATGACCTCTGACCTTAGCAGACACGTGACCAGAGGATGCACCTTGACCTCCAGAAAGACGTCCAAGGTTATTAATAATACAAGGAAAAGATAATGTCATACGGTGCCGGGTAAAGGCGACAATTTAATAAATAAGACGGTAATATATTAAATCTGACACTTCCCTAATTACTTTAACCCTTAGAGCACTGAGTTATACAATTTAAATTTTCACGCACTTGAAGTTGCGTCTCGCTACCGCCCCACACAACTTCAAGTGCGTGAAAATTCCGCATATTTGTTTCCTTTGAGGCCAACCTTTGCAAATCTTTATGTTAGTTATACACACATTTAGTTCGCAATAACTGTGTAGTGATAATAACAACAGGTTATAAACGACTAAAGACGTGGTTAGGACATAAAGATTCAGTATTGACCAGTGCTCGAATTTCGAATCCGGTGTCTGGAGGGCAGTGCCATCTCATTCATTCATCTCACCATCATCAGGAGGCTCTCCTGGTCCAGTTTAGCCTACATGTGCACAGTAGTGGCACACTTCCCAATCATTCATATAACTTTACTCTGTTTGATTTCTGTTGCTCTGTCACTTCTCAAGCATAAACTGAAAGAAAACTCATTATTTTTCTAACAGTAATATTCATGTTACAAACATCTTAGATGGAGAAAGTAGAGAACTCAAAACTTGAGGCATGTTTTATTGTGAAATGTGAGTGTGACGGCAGCTGCTGTCAAGGCATGTTTTATTGTGAAATGTGAGTGTGACGGCAGATGGTGTCAAGGCAGCTCTTATGTTACGCTACAAAACACGTGCGTGATGTTACGGTGGGGATTTTTCCTGCTAAATGAATGAATGAATGAATGAATGAATGAATGAATGAATGAATGAATGAATGAATGAATGAATTAATAAATGAATGAATGAATGAATGAATGAATGAATGAATAAATAAATAAATGAATGAATGAATGAATGAATGAATGAATGAATGAATGAATGAATAAATGAATGAATGAATGAATGAATGAATGAATGAATGAATGAATGAATGAATGAATGAATGAATGAATGAATGAATGGATGAATAAATGAATGAATAAATAAATGAATGAATGAATGAATGAATGAATGAATGAATATATAAATAAATAAATGAATGAATGAATGAATGAATGAATGAATGAATGAATGAATGAATGAATGAATGAATAAATAAATAAATAAATGAATGAATGAATGAATGAATGAATGAATGAATGAATGAATGAATGAATGAATGAATTAATGAATGAATGAATGAATGAATGAATGAATAAATGAATGAATGAATGAATGAATGAATAAATGAATGAATGAATGAATGAATGAATGAATGAATGAATAAATAAATGAATGAATGAATGAATGAATGAATGAATGAATGAATAAATAAATAAATGAATGAATGAATGAATGAATGAATGAATGAATGAATGAATGAATGAATGAATACATAAATGAATGAATGAATGAATTAATAAATGAATGAATGAATTAATAAATGAATGAATGAACGCTACCTCTAAGTCAAGGAGGCTCCCGAAAATACTGAATCTCTACGAGTGAGCGGAGAAGAAACATTCGTTTCTTTGAAACCTGAAGGCCAGAACGGGGGACGAACTCGCGATCTCACACTTTCCAAGCAGACAGCTTTCACCAATGCGCCAGGGCCCCCACCAAAGATTGATTGAATCGACCGAGCAAACACGAAACATTCACCCAATGCTGTTTTAATGTTGGGCCAGCGTCATAGACGGTGGACCAACATTGAGCCAGTATTGGGTCAACATCTCGTGTTCGTCAAGAGTTTGTACAACCTGAATGACATCATTGCTGCTTCCGGTAGTCTTCCTATTGTAGCTTAGCTTTCTTTCTGCGCCTGCTTCATATGCTAATATTATGTTGACACAATTTCGTGTTCATTCACGAGATCATTGGGTGTTTGACTTCATTATTATGTATAACCCAGAGACTAATGGGCAAATATTTACTGCATGCAAAACTTATGTAAAGATAATCATCAGAAGCTAAAATATTAGCTACGCTCTCAAAGACTACACTACATCATCCTGGTTTATGTTCCACGCTACGGGGAGCTATGTGAGCTACTGTCAAGATGAGATTATATGCATGCGGCATCGTTAGGAAGGCGAGATTGGCTCATCTCAGCACAAGTCACCACAGCAAGCCCGAGCCTTTAGGCGAGGGTTTAATGTGATGACTTTTGGGTGACTTGTGTTGAGATTAGTCCATCTCGCCGTACCCAAAGAGGCAGTATGTGTTTTTCTTGTAGGAATATCTATCTGAAATGGCAAAATCCATATAGTAGTGTGAGTTGGGCTGATCTCACCATACGTTTCGTATTGAAAGCCAACGGCATGAGTGCCAGAAACATTGATTAGGCACGTGATTAATTATGAAACTCTCAAATAATTTAGGACAATAGATGTAGAAACATTTGAAACAATCATATATATACTGCGCTGTTCGAAGTTGTATCTCTCTACCGCGATCCTCAACATCAAGCGGCTAAAATGACGTACATATTCAATTTGAATCGAAAGATATGCAAATCTAGATAAATTTAAAAGGCTTAATTTGACGAATAGAAATGCTGAAGCGGAGCACTTCAACTCAGATTAGTTTTAATGATGAAAAACGTCGAAGGAGATCTATAGTCCGTGATCATATTAACTCTTACAACGCTGAATTATTTTGTACAAACCATGGAGTCCAAAGGGTTTTTCTCCACTTGAAATCATCATAGATATCTTAGTTAGCTGTTTCTGATTCTTTTAAATACCTATGTCATGGGTCTACGTACATTAGAAATATTTTAATTCTTACAGCGAGGGGAACGTTTTTATACGGTAAAATCTGACGTCTACAGACGTCAGATTTTGACGTATAAAGACGGTCCCGGTGTCACGCCATATTAGGCATCCCCTCGATATTAGGCTTCCCTTCCGGTTCTGCGCAAGAAGGCACATAATGTGGTCATAGTGAGACAGCTGTGTGTCTCATGGTAAATGATCAGCAGATGTATATATTATATATTTAATTGCTAGTTGAAGAAAAAGCCTACATGACTTCTGCGATTGCAATATTGCAAACAATGATAAAATTTGACACAAATCTATTATCAAATATGTAATACACTAACTTGTTGAAATTCAGCAGGCATAATCATACTAATATTACAGAAATCTTATTAAATTATACACAAATTCATTTTAATTCATAATACATACTATTTAGTAAATTGGAATGGAAATGTCATTCATCATTGTTTAATACATCTTCACTTGTGAATATTACCAATATTTATCAGAAAATTTATCTTGATAGTCTTAAGTAAAACATACCACGTTATTATATTACACTACTGTAATTTAAACATACTATGTGTTTATATTATAAGGCCTTGGCAACAAGAAATATAACAAAGTATATAATTTGCGTATTTCTTATTTAGGACATGCATGTTCAAAATAAGAAATACGCGAATTTCGTCTCTGTATCTAGCCTAACTGGTGAATGCGCGGCACAAAAATTAAAAACTTTTGCAGTTCTAGTCTATGGACATGTTTACATCATATGGTCATATTAAGAAGCCAAAATAAAATCACCGATTTTTTGAAGATTTTAGCCTGATTGAGTCCCTTTAAACAAGTATGAGTACTTTTCAGCCACTTGAAGTTGTGGGTCGCGGTAGCGAGACACAACTTCAAGTGGGTGAAAAAAATTAATAAATTAACTTAGCATGTGAAGGGTTAATAGGCTTATGTATTGATCTTAGGAATACTGATATCTTAGTGGCGATGAAACAAAATAAGATGGATTTAGACGTCATGATTCTTTTGTTAATCCTGCCCGTCTAAACACGGCTTCTACCTGGGTAATGTGAGATGTGATACCTGCTACAACGGAAACCATCAAGGCTTTGTTCATAAAAGTGGTGTTTGTGCCGTTTCCATGGAAACGAGCGAAGCGCAAGAAGACCGGATGATGAGATGGGTAATTATCGCCCGGATGATTTTTGCTTTCTCTGCCTCGCGGACATAAGGCGATCACCATTACATTCTGATCATCATCACATCCTCACTGGATCAATATTTTTAAATACATCTCTATTATCCCTCAACTCTGGTAAATTTTATCCATAAGTTACCATAACCTCATACACCATTCTATATTTACATACTCATATTTTATTTAGTACGGTCCATGAGAAGACTATTTTTGATGGCCGTTTTTAAAGGATTAAATAATTTGACAGTATAATATCAACGTAACGTTGGTGGTATGACCTATTTCGCTAAGTATGTATCTACATACTGATATTTTATTTAGTACGTTCCTCGAGAAGACTATTTTTATGGCTGCTTTCAAACGATTAAATAATTTGACAGTATAATATCAACATAACGCTGGTGGTAAAACCTATTTCGCTAGTGTCGCCAGTTTACTGTCTGTAGTTTGGCCCTTGTCACTGGATTCAGACTTTATACATGGGATCAAGAATTATGGGATGTATAATATAAGATTTTCTCTGCCTCGCGGACATTAGGCTCTCACCATTACGACCTTATCACCATCACATTCTCACTGGATCAATACTTATTTATTTTTGTCTTAGAAATATTCAACCTTTAAGCGATAAATTAAATAATTCAAATGTTCACCCTCTTGAAGTTGTGTCTCGCTACCGCGACCCACAATTTAAGGTGGGTGAAAATTACTCATATCTGTTTAATTTGGGACCAAAAATGTGCAAATTTCGATGTTTAAACACACATTGTATTCCAAATAACAGTGGCTTGATCGACTAATAACACACATTGAAAACGCCTATAGTTGTGCTTGGGTTATGGATGTGATGCGATTGGCTAATAAAACGATGTAAGGAGTTTTGTCAAGTTAAAAAAATCAAAAAATCCGAGAAAAACTCGAAAGTGGGTGGGTGAGTCAAACCCCAACTCGGAAACTTTTCTATTTTTGAAAAAAAAAAAAAATTGTGTTTTTTCTAAAAAAAAAAAATTGGGAAGGGGGTGGGTGAATGGGATCTGGCCAATCAGAGTTTTTCTCAGATTTTTCGATTTTTTTTACTTGAACTTGAACTTGACAATACGCCTAAAGACGACTACAGTCCTGATTAGCGGTGTCAGGGTGAATGAACGCCAGAGAAAGAAATAGACGCGGCGAAAAAAATAATGAAGGGATTAAAAAACAGTACATATTCCCAGCTAACAGGACCCGTTCACCCAATGTTGTTTTAATGTTGGACCACAGTCTTCGACGCTGGCCCAACATTAGAACAACTATGTGCCAATGTTTCTTATTTGCTTTGTTAGAGTTGATATCATCTGAGCGGGAGATATCTACATATCTAATTTTTTTATGTGATGTTATCATGTAAACATTTATTTTTCCAAAGCTTGCCTTCCTTAAGACTTCACGATGCAATAAATCATCACTTCACATCACTGTATACAGATTTAATTTTCCTAAAACTAGGGGTTTTATGATGAAAATTTCATTAAAACGGATTTACCAATACATGGCAATTTTCTTTACTTTTTCACCCACTTCAAATCATCTTCATCCACTACAAGTCGAGAATTGCGGCAGCAATTCGCGGCTTGTAGTGGATGAGATGACAATTGTAAATTAAGGCTCGAAAGGGTTAGGGTTTATAAAATCGATGATAGACGTAGCTGGTTCTTAAAGAGATTAATAATGACACCTGTATATGTCATTGTAAAGGGACACCTCCTATGGATTAGATGTCTTGTACCATTTATTTACGACTAGAAAACACAGGTGAGATCGTGATATGATTTACAGATTGGTCCAGCTATATGTGGGTGGATATATATATATATGCATTGTCGTGATGAATAAAATCGACAGACATCCGGCAAAAGTAAAAATACACTTATAAATAAAAACAGAGACGTATATTGATTTTAAACCATTAGGCGTCTTAAAACGGTAATTTGAAGTTTAAGAAGTTGGCAAAGTTAAAAATAGGAATTTTAAATTCAAGCGGCATATAGACTAGTTCAGAGGTAAATCGATAAAGATTCGTTAATTGGGAAAAATAAATTACACTAATGCACGTGAGCATTAGACGTCAGAATCTGACGTCCATAGACGTCAGATTCTGAAGTCTATAGTCGATTCTCTCACTGAGAAAATAAAATAGCTGTTTTGGCCGTAGACCCATAACATAGGTAAGTAAATGAAGCGGACGCCAACCAAGACATTTATGATGATTTCACATAGAAAAAAATATTCTGTTCTGTCTGTTTATATAAAAATATTTCCACTCTATAAGGTTTAGCCGTATGCTATTAGAGTTTCACGTATGAGATTTCTTGCTTTACAAAACATTAACACTTTATTTTTTCACTCACTTCGAGTTTTCTCTCGCTACCGCGAATCACAACTTGAAGTGACTGAAAACACTCATATCTGCCTAATTTGAGAACAAGCATTTACAATTCCAATTAATTGAATATCAATTTATTTCACAAAAAAACCTGGCATTTGATCTGATAAAAAAATATTGAAAATAAGTCGTGTTGAGGGTGTAACCGCTACAACGCTGGAATATGTGTGTATAAACCATGGAGACCAAAGGGTGTTTTTCAATTTTAAATCAGCATAAATGTCTTAGTTAGTTATTTCGGCTTCATTTCAATACCCATATTACGGGTCTACGACCATCATGGATATTTTAATTTTTTCAGTGCGGGGATCGTTTTTATACGTCAGAATCTGACGTCTGCAGACGTCATATTCTGACGTATAAAGACGGTGCCGTGCTGAAAGAGTCAAAGGGTTTATTCTAACTAAGGAGGTTGATGTCAATCCTAAGGAAAGAGCGTTTAAAATTCACGCTGCGTACACGAGCCTGTGTTTGTGAGTTTGATCCATCGATAACAGTTTTACATTACGCCAGAAAATCACGCACAAAGCTCGATTTTATCTATTTTTTGTCTGAGACGGAATCCATATCTGACACACCGGCGCCACCTGGTGTGGTTTACCCTGGGCGATAATACCAGGCTTTGTTTGTCAATGATTGAGTCTGCGCTAGTGATCCATCGAGTCGATTCTAAGACGGAAGTCAGCAAACAAAACTGATGCGCGCGACACCGGAACCTGGCAGATTTACTTTCACCAGCCGCAGAGCATATCCTCCTTCTGGTTTACTATAGATGGGGAGCCTCTGTGGCTCGGAAGTAGCGCACCTGACTTCGAGTTTGGTGATAATAATAATAATAATAATATACTAACTTTATTTCGTACTCAGGGTGATAGTAAGTAAGTAAGGTAATATTGCTTTACGTTGCTTTCTGCACAATTATGGCAATATCGCGACAGAAGGAAGCCCGAAGTCGGGACTATGCCCTACGCTTATCGACTGACTACAATGGCTCTTTGTAGTGCACAGTGCCATAGACAAAAACAGCACTGTACACGCCAGGCCTTCAAACAGTTTGGCGCACTGTATATGCACAACCCCGATGACAAATATCGGACCCGGCCGGGTTTCGAACCCAGTACCTCGGGGTTTCGAGCCACAACCGGACCGAACGAACCATCGGGGCCGGCGGCCTCCGAGTTTGATATTCACCAGAAGCCCCAGTAAACGTGACACATTGAACCAATGTTGGTTTAGTGTTGGCCCAGCGGCGTATACGTTGGGCCAACACTAAACCAACATTGGGATAACGTCTAGTATTTGCTGGACATACAGAGCATACAGAGCCTCGTTTTGGCTTACTGCAGATGGGGATCCCCCGTGGCTCGAAGTAGCACGCCTAATACAATTTTACCATCTTATCTTGATTTTGTCTCATTTCTACGAACCTCTGGACGAACCAGTTTGAATGTTTAAAAAATGTTTTATAACAGACTGTTGAATATTTTGTATAGGATAAAGCCCGAGGAGATCTACATTCTTAGCTGTGAAAAATTAGCAGCTCAGTCATACCTGACTGATTACAGAACCAGTGATTATTGCTAAGTTATCTATAAGTTCTCCACTGTGTTTTAAATATCAAATAAATCAATCTGTGCAATATATCAGATTTCTCAATCTCTTATAGCAGATTGAGTAATCTTTTACGACAGATTCAGCAATATGATAAAACAGATTTAAAAACAACTTCAGCTTGGTGTTCCTAGGGATCCGAACATTATCATTGGAAAAGTTTAGATCAGTCTCATTTTTATATTAAAAACGAAGAAAAGTTTTAGGCTGATAGGGGTGAAAACCACAGCTTCTAGTTTTATAAGAATAAATTGACAGGTTGAAAACGGCTGTAGGGGGTACTAGACGGGATCAGCACTTTAACGTTGAAATATTCTTGTATAAATCATTGAAACCAAGTTTTTTTCAATTTAAAATCGTCACAAAGGTCTTAGTTAGCTCTTTTCGCTTTATTTAAATACCTATGTTATGGATCTATGGTCATTATAAATATTTTAATTCTTTCAGTGCGGGAATCGTCTTTAGACGTCAGAATCTGACGTCTAAAGTCGTCAGATTTCGACGTATGAAGACTGTCCCTGCACTAAAAGGTTAACGTTTAGAAAACGTCTCGTTTCACCAGTAAAACTATATTTATCTCTGTAATTATTCGCATTCGTTGTTTCAAAGTAGCTTGTCCTTTCGATTACCTGTTATTTAAACCAGTAGGCTGTTATTACCCTGTCCTTTCTGTTACCTGTTATTTAGATCAGAAGGCATTTATTGCCTTTTATTTAGATCACAGAGCCGTCATAGTCTCCGTCCTACCTGAACAATATAACGATCTCATCTGTGTTGTTTGAGTTGCCATGACAACACACGTTCTGGCGCGTGCTTATTCTCACTCCAGGCGTGAATATCTAATTAAGCGGAAAAGTCCTCCATCTTAACTCTCAGGATCAGTCACAGCTTGTGTAAGGATCGCATTGATCCCTAAACCTTTTAACTCTTACGGGCGGGAAATATTTTATATAACCTCCATAAATTATCCTCATCAGCTCTTTCCGTTTCATTTGAACACCTATGCTATCAGTTTACGATCATTATAAATATTTTACTCTTTCAGTACTTCATACCCAAAGTCACATTAAAACTGATCGCATGTTTTTCGCTGATTTCTCAGTCAATTCTCAACAGATTTTCATGAAATATCGCGAACACTATTTTAAATCCCAATAGCCCTGAAAATTGCGTAAAATTATATAGCGTACTTCAAAAGTTTGACATTTGACTTGAATTAAATTGAAATTATGACGTCTCTCTATAAAGTCCTCCATCTTAACTCTCAGGATCCGCCACAGCCTGTGTGATGATCACATTGTTCTCCTTAAACCTCGGAACCCCTACGGCGTGAAATACGTTTGTACAAACCATGGATACCAAAGAGATTTTTGCATTATCATAAATGTCTTAGTCAGCTCTTTCTGTTTCATTTGAGATAACATTTTATTGATCTACGGTAATTATGAATATTTGAACCTTTCAGTGCGGGAATCGCCTTTTGACGTCAGATTCTGACGTCAAAAGTCGATGTCCGCTCTGAAAGATAATTAATTAAATTAATTATAAGGGCACTACACCCATAACAAAGGTATTCAAATAAAACAGAAAGAGCTAACTAAGACATTTATGGTGATTTAAAAGTTAAAAACCCTTTGGTCTCCATGGTTTATAGACAGATATTCAAGCGCTTCAAGGGTTACGTACCACATGTCAATGCTAATGCAACCTCTTCGTCCTGAATGTGATCTTGATCAACCTTTGTGACATTAGAACCGTATATACTGTAGATCTGCTAATAATGGCGAGGTTTTAATTATTGCGAATTTCATGAGGAAGATAAATCCGCGAATTTAAGAATCTCGCGACAATTATTATTATAATAGCGCTACTGAAGAAAAATGTAAATTTAAACACGCGAAAATTATCAGATCTACAGTATATGGTTTCAAACCAGTTTAAAAACACAATGAATGCCACTTGATTATTACTACATGTCGGGCAAAGATGAACGGTTATTCACATAATTTATAACGAGAGGATTCTAATGTCAAAATAAAACTATTGTATCTCATTTTAAGCTGGAAATTACGTTGAAACAATAGTAATCAGACTTAACATTGACAGTTTTCCCTTTTAATCGGGATATTTTACTTCCTAAGTGGTAGATAAGACTCTTTATCTCATGTCCTGCTTTAACCAGGTTCTGACCGTACGAATGGATGCCACTGGTGGCTCCGTCACTACGGAGCGTGAGCAGATTCCGTACGGAAGCTCATTAGAGTAAGTCCTGCTGAATTGGCTCTTGCCATTTTCGTCATTTGAAGCTGGACATGGCGTTAGGGATATAAACTTAAAATAACGATAAATATTAACTGATGAATATAAAAAACTAGACACATCTGACATACAATTTAGCTTCTAATACATACAGGGACATTATATTTTTTGAAACATGTTTTAACCTTTACAGCCCTGAAATAGTTTCATGGAAACCACGGAGACCAAAGGGATATTACAATTTGAAATCATCTTAAATGTCTTAGATCTTACCGCTTCAATTTAATACCTCTATGTTATATGTCGAGAACACCTTATAGTGGTGTTTCAAAAGAAGCGACCGTTGTGAAGGTGTGTCATAGAATGTGACGCATTAATATATATATTTTTTAATATTGTTACACAAAAAGGGTTTATGACAGATTACCATGGTTACGGGGCAGAAGGAGTGAGATGTAGCATTTGTAGGTCAAAGAAAGGTCGCGTTCATCTGGGACCAATCTAGGATTAGAGACACGTGGGCGGGCACAATCGCGTGCAATATCACCAGGAATTTGCAAGCAATAAATCATGAGGGTTGAATTCACCAGCGTGATAAATATGACTAGTGACGAAACCCAGGAGAGACACAATGTCAACAGGGACGAAATTGTCCAATAAGTCCAATAACATCACCAAGCAGCGCGCCGTCAGCGTCGCTATGGCAACAGTGTCACGCTACACGGTAGAGTTACAATTTCATTTTTTAATATTAGGCCTTAACGCGCTACGTTATCAATTTGTTTGTACCCCATTGAAGTGGGTAACAAATACTTATGTGCAAAGCAGCATTCATTCATTCATTCATTCATTCATTCATTCATTCATTCATTCATTCATTCATTCATTCATTTATTCATTCATTTATTCATTCATTTGTTTATTCATTTATTTATTCATTCATTTATTCATTCATTCACTCTTTCATTCACTCAATCATTCATTCATTTATTTATTCATTCAATAATTCATTCATTCATTCATTCATTCATTCATTCATTCATTCATTTATTCATTCATTCATTCATTCATTTATTCATTCATTCATTCATTCATTTATTCATTCATTCATTTATTCATTCATTCATTCATTCATGCATTCATTCACTCATTCATTTATTCATTCATTCATTTATTCATTCATTCATTCACTCATTCATTTATTCATTCATTCATTTATTCATTCATTCACTCATTCATTAATTTA
This sequence comes from Flabesymbios commensalis, assembly GCA_964017125.1. Classification (NCBI taxonomy): domain Eukaryota; kingdom Metazoa; phylum Annelida; class Polychaeta; order Terebellida; family Flabelligeridae; genus Flabesymbios; species Flabesymbios commensalis. Next base: position 4,684,166 of record OZ024911.1, read on the forward strand.
TTCATTCATTCACTCATTCATTAATTTATTCATGCATTCATTCATTCATTCATTCATTCATTCATTCATTCATTCATTCATTCATTCATTCATTCATTCATTCATTCATTCATTCATTCATTCATTCATTCATTCATTCATTCATTCATGCATTCATTCACTCATTTATTCATTCATTCATTCATTTATTCATTCATTCTTTCATTCATTCATTCATTCATTCATTCATTCATTCATTCATTCATTCATTCATTCATTCATTCATTCATTCATTCATTCATTCATTTATTCATTCATTCATTCATTCATTCATTCATTCATTCATTCATTCATTTATTCATTCATTCATTCATTCATTCAATTATTCATTCATTCATTCATTCATTCATTCATTCATTCATTCATTTATTCATTCATTCATTCATTCATTCATTCATTCATTCATTCATTCATTTATTCATTCATTCATTCATTCATTCAATTATTCATTCATTCATTCATTCATTCATTCATTCATTCATTCATTCATTCATTCATTCATTCATGCATTCATTCACTCATTTATTCATTCATTCATTCATTTATTCATTCATTCATTCATTCATTCATTCATTCATTCATTCATTCATTCATTCATTCATTCATTTATTCATTCATTCATTCATTCAATTATTCATTCATTCATTCATTCATTCATTCATTCATTCATTCATTCATTCATTCATTCATTCATTCATTCATTCATTCATTCATTCATTCATCTGTATCTGTATCTGTATCTGTATCTGTATCTGTATCTGTATCTGTATCTGTATTTGTATCTGTATCTGTATCTGTATCTGTATCTGTATCTGTATCTGTATCTGTATTTGTATCTGTATCTGTATCTGTATTTGTATCTGTATCTGTATCTGTATCTGTATCTGTATCTGTATATGTATATGTATATGTATATGTATGTTACGTGGCAGTACGCACTATTGTGCTATCGCGCCACGGGAGTTATCACGGGCGCTATCGCGCCACATTGTGGATTTTCTGGGGTCTCGCCGGATCGAAACTGCGCCTACGTCCATTGAGGTTCTTTTACGTCGAACTCTAGGTCAGTCAGATGAGCCATCTGATTTACGTGGTTCTCTGAGCCCCACGACACAACATCGCTGCACGCATGTCCCAGTGTATACAGCACCTGGTAGTCCCAGGCGGTCATCAATTATAGACAGTTCCAGGCGTTGCTTAACTTCAGTGATTGAGCCGACTCCGATGAGCTAACGCCGTATTCCGTTATCCATCCATTTATTTTTTTATTAATTAATTTATTCATTCATTCATTTATTCATTCTTCCATTTATTTGATGCAATGTACTATTTCATCCAATGATTTTATTTAAAACATGCCTGGTGGCGTTAAAGAGCTACACGAAATTGACTTGTTGAAATATTTTCAATTTTGACATTGCGAATTATTCCCATCAGACGAAAAACGTCATATTAATTTCTTTAATTATACTTCTTAAGTCTCAAAGCACTAAAATTTCTAATAGCAATTTTCAGCTCCCTGAAATCACTTCTCTGTGATGTGATGGGCAACTATACATTCATTATTTACATTTGTCAATTTCTTTAAATCCCCCGAGATATGCTTCAAAATGAAAAAAGTGAACTTTTACAACTGTGAATAAAAAGTATTAAATATAATTTTAGTCTTTCTTGGTGCAGAGAGTGTTATTATTTTATCGGGCTGCATATCCCACATTCAATCACTCAGACGGCGCTCATAATTAATTAATTCAATATTGTTCTTCTTAATTAACAGCCCTCTCCCTCTCTTTATTCACACAACAGATCAGGGGGGATCCCCATGATTAAGACGACTAATAAAGCCTGAGTGGCTGTGGTCTAGTGTCGATCTGATGCTGGGCCAACGTCGTAGACGGTAGCCCAGCATCAGGTCAACACTGCACCAATGACGTCTGTTTGCTAACAACTATAGTCTATGACACAATTATCTGGAGCGCATGTTTCTCGTCTATTCCTCCGTCAATTATCAACCGACTTTCAGGATATTTTGTACAAGTCATTTCCAAGGCATTTCCTAACATCGGTAAACATTTCGTGAAGTTATAAGAAGAATTACAAAAGCTACACCATTGGACATGTAGTAAATTGAAAGTATGACGTCCCTCTATAAAGCCATCACACTAATTCCGTAATTGTATTACATGTCAAATGGTCTAACTTTTGAAATATTAAACATAATTTCGCGATATAATTTTTAGCTTTGTTAGGACATGACTTGGAAATGTCCTGTGCAAAATTTCATAGAAATCGGTCCAGAATTGGCGGAGAAATCGACGAAAAGCATGCGCTCCAGATAATCGTGTCATAGACTTTAGTGGTGGTTTTATGCTGATCCAATGTTGTAGACGGTGGCCCAACATCATACAAACACTATATCAATGTCGTCTGTTTCCAAGATCTAGGGTTGGTTTAATGCTGGGCTAACGTCGTACATGGTGGGCCAACATCAAACCAGCAGAAAATCAATAATGGCTGTTTGCTAACAAGCCCTAATGCTGGTTCAATGTTGGACTAACGCCGTATGTGGTGGCCCGATATCAGCATAGGGTGAATGGTATATGTTTGTTTAGGCAGATCACTTCTCTTATTTTTGCTGACATTGTAATATATCGCTTTGTATTCGTAGCGGCTGCGTTCTGTTGTCAGCCGTATTTTTGTTATTATTCTTGTTTTTGTCATCTGTTTGCTCTTCATCCTGATCTTCATGAAGCTGGATGGGCTTCGTGAATATATTCATGGAATCGGGGTAAACGCTTATTTAAGGAAATGCGTGGCTGACAAACAAACAAACAAACCAACAAACAAACAAACAAACAAACAAACAAACAAACAAACCAACAAACAAACAAACAAACAAACAAACAAACAAACAAACAAACAAACAAACAAACAAACAAACAAACAAACAAACAAACAAACAAAAAACAAACAAACAAACAAACAAACAAACAAACAAACAAACAAACAAACAGACAAACAAACAAACAAACAAACAAACAAACAAACAAACAAACGAACGAACGAACAAAAAACAAACAAACAAACAAACAAACAAACAAACAAACAAACAAACAAACAAACAAACAAACAAACAAACAAACAAACAAACAAACAAACAAACAAACAAACAAACAAACAAACAAACAAACAAACAAACAAACAAACAAACAAACAAACGAACGAACGAACGAACGAACGAACGAACGAACGAACGAACGAACGAACGAACGAACGAACGAGCGAGCGAGCGAGCGAGCGAACGAACGAACGAACGAACGAACGAACGAACGAACGAACGAACGAACGAACGAACGAACGAACGAACGAACGAACGAACGAACGAACGAACGAACGAACGAACGAACGAACGAACGAACGAACGAACGAACGAACGAACGAACGAACGAACGAACGAACGAACGAACGAACGAACGAACGAACGAACGAACGAACGAACGAACGAACGAACGAACGAACGAACGAACGAACGAACGAACGAACGAACGAACGAACGAACGAACGAACGAACAATAAACAAACAAAAATATATCTCTTCTTGGCGCAGCTAAACAAGCGAAAAAGTGATATAAAAGACAATGATACATTCAGGAAATTATATATATTAAATGAATAAACATGACACAGACGTATTAATTTAACAAGTCTTTCTAGAACAGATGGTTCGTCAGAACACAGCAGAGATTTTAATTTTGACATACTTTACCCACAAATACAACGGAATTAGTCTCTTAAAAATATTTCAGGAACCAATCCGTCCTATAGATCGGTGTCTTTATTATATTTATATTGTCTATTATCTATAGGTCTTCATTGTCTATTATCTATAGGTCCAATGTCTCTCGGAGGCCTCATCATTACATTTTATTAGCATGCCGTGGTCAATCATCGGTTTGCACTCGAGTGACTTGGTCAAGATCCCTCCACGAGAAAAGAAAACATTCTTCTCCCTCTGAAATGGGATCCGAATAACCGGAAGCCGGTGGTACATATCTCCTATATTATAGTGTTAAACCCTTAAGACGCTGATATATTTGTGTATAAACCATGGAGACCAAAGTGTCTTTTTCAATTTGAAATCATCATAAAAGTCTGAGTCAGCTCTTTCCGATTCATTTAAATACCTATGTTATGGGTCCATTGCAAATATTTTTTCTCACACAGTGCAAGGATCGACATCAGACGTCAGAATCTGACGTTTACAGACGTCAGATTCTGATGACTGAAGTCGATCCTTGAACTGTGTGAGTTAACAAGCTTAATGGGAACGACTTTGTATTTATGCTGGCTCCCGCTCGTTGGTTACTGCTCGTAATATTCTGAAAGTTAAATAATTTATGTAATTTTAACATATAATTGTTACAAAATGTGGGATAAGCCCCGTATTTTCACTATTGCTTGATTGTCAGCTATTTTCATTCATTTGAAATGTCCAACCTCATCTGGCAAAAACTGTTACTATATATATCTATAAATATATATAAATTTAATTAACTTTTTACTCGATTTGAAAATGGCTTAACGTGTTTGTTTCAGTGCGATATGGGAAATACAACACTCGTTCAATGAATAAGGTGTGAGCCTTTAGCCGAACACCTTATTCATTCAACTGTTGTTGTATGTTTCATACAGCACTACAAATGATTACCGTTTATATTTTATCACACACTAGATTTGCTAGGCCAGCAGATTGATCGTTTTTCGAACAAAAAAACACTCCACAGAAAATGGAAGAGAAAAGTATGTCATGCTAAGGACGTCTTTTGGGGAGTATGTAACACCCCCCCCTGCATAATGCCTTTTTTTTCAAAATTGCATGGGGGGGGGGACATGCCTTCAAACCCACCTATGACCGTATGGTCATCCTGTACACCAGTCACCCGCCTTAGTTTGGGCCCTGGATGTTTCGAATGTGTTCCTATCTATTCTGTGACCACTCTATATATTATTCAAGTCTAGATAATGTAGGCTCAGTTACAAGACTAGGACCACACTTTACCCTTTACAACGACGAAATATATTTTTTTATAAACCATGGAGACCAAAGGTTTTTTTTAATTTGAAATAATCATGAATGTCTTAGTTAGCTCTTTCCGATTCATCTGAATACTCATTTTATGGGTCTACTGCCGTTAGAAATGTGTTTACTCTTTCAGTGCGGGGATCGACGTTAGACGTCAGAATCTGACGTCTAACGTCGATCCCCGCACTGAAAGGGTTAAAACGCATCAGATGACTAGAACCTATTGTTCCAGGTTCTGTTCGCCGTCTATTCCGTTCTCTAATCATTCACTCAATCATTTATCGCATGGCTAAATTACTGACACCCCGTGGCAGTGGTGAATGGGAAGAAATGAAGACGAAACGGCAACAATTACTTCTGCATGAAATGCTCACTCCGGTTAGTTAAGGGGGGGGGGTGGTAGAGGAGGGTGGGGTGGATGAGGGTGGGGTGGGAATAAATGTGCAAAGGGGGAACAGGAAAATTAGGACATCAGCGATGAGAGAAGCTTAAACCCGTTAACCACCGGTCCCGATTATATGCGTTTTTGACATTTTGAATTGAAACATTAGACATGAATGATGTTAAGGGAACTGAAAATCTTATTCATTCATTCATTCTTTCATTAATTAATTAATTAATTAATTAATTAATTAATTAATTAATTAATTAATTAATTCATTCATTCATTCATTCATTCATTTATTCATTCATTCATTCATTCATTCATTCATTCATTTATTCATTTATTGCATATCAGCTTTTGAACATGTTAGAGACAAAACGTGACATCGATCAAAAATATTTGAAAATAGTTAACCTCCATTTTGTCAAATCTGAATATTTTCAAATGAGTGAAATTACAATTTAATAATTTGGCGGGTAAAAGGTTGACAAACCTGAAATGTCGACCAATGTTGTGTTAATGTTAGCCTAACGTCTTCCACGTCGACCATCATCAAACAATATTAGATGAAACTATTTGCTATACTGACCCAATATTGTTTTAATGTTTACCCAACGTCTCCGACGTCGGCCCAGCAACTTAGCAACATTGGTTTGGAGTGTTTGCCGGGTGGGAATTAATGCGGATCTGTCATGGGAAAAGAGGATTATGGAAGCATGCAGGAGGAGGAAAATACGGACGACGTAAAGGGGGAAATACAGGAGTGAATCTACAATAAAAATAAACTCATATTTGGCTACATAATGTACAGTAGTTTTCACTGGGAGACGTATATCGTTATCAGCCCATATCGTGCATTTGCTGTAGTTAAGTTAAGAGGATTTAACAGATGGGGTATGGTTATCAAATATGTGTAGGCTCTAGCGTTAAGCTATATGCTTACTTTGAACAGAATAAGATTTTCTTAAATACATGAACATACAAAGAACAATGTAAGAACAATGGATGAATACATTTGCAAGGTTTAAGCTAAAAAATGATTTAACTACAAAAAAAATGATTTATTATCGTTCATCTATTAGTTTGATTTGTTGAACTTAAAGGACCAATGTAGTCTCCGACCTACTCTGCACAATGTCATTTTTTATACTATTCTAGTTTACTTTTTAAAGACTAGAGTGCTCAGCTCCCATTTTTAAATCACTGGGAACGATTTTTCCATTGCAAAAGTAGGTCGCGGATCTAATACGTGACGTCCCAAAATGTATTCATACCTGGCTGGTTATAATACATGTACATGTAGCTGATGCTGTACTGTATGATTTCATCAAATTGACCAAACTGACCAGCACGGAACGCCAGTCTAACGCTGCCTGAATGCAGATGCAACACTAGAATTGATGGCCATCACCGCGGCCGCTTCTGGCCAGCGTCCAGCATTGACTCACCTCTTGTTCAACCTGTCGATGCGGGATATATTGAAATGAGTGGGAATCTAGTTTTGCTCACTCACAATAGTTAGCAAACGCCACCCTCCACAACTTGTTACGGAACATAGTGGAGGTGAGATATTTCTAACTAACGCACAAGTACAAGAAACATGAACCATATACCCGATGCAGTTTCAATGTTAATTCAGATTCAATAATGAGCGGTTTTTGTGTGTGAAGTTATGAGTGGTGAGATCCGCCCAGCCCAGAAAATGTGCATATTTTCAGTTTTTATTTTTGAAATAACTGATAATTAGTGGACTAAAATAATCTGCTAAATTAGAATATAGTTAATTATGAAATTATACTTTAATTATATTGCTCAAGTTAAGTTACTTTACAGTACCTTTAATATACAGCAGCAGTACGACCTTGACCTCTCACATTAGCATTGACCTCTTACAGTTTCCTTCGCTGATAAAATAAATAGAGCAAGATATATAATCAATTTTCTATTTTCTCTGGATTATATTAGGACGCCCGGATCGCTTGTAAATATTGACAATCTGTGATGGTCCGTCCCTAAACCCTTGGAGCGCTGGGTTCTAGAAATTGAAGCTTTGCCCACTTGAAGTTGTGTCTCGCTACCGCGATCCACGACTTCAAATTATTCGTATTTGTAAAATTTGATTCAAAGAATATGGTAATCCAGTGAATATTATGTTAATTTTTAATTCATTTTTCGGTCATTTTCCTGTTCGAAGAAAACATAAAAAAACGACGGATAGACGCGAATAGCGCTTTGACCTTTTCAACGCGGGGAGCGTTTTTATAAGTAATAATCTGACGTCTGTAGACGTCAGATTCTGACGTCTAAAGTCGATCCCCGCGCTGTAAGGGTTAAGGGTTGTTCTCCTCCCTCGGCGGCCATGTCACGCTACCAATGACGTTCTCTGGAATAAGATATTCACGTCAGGATGTCCTTCGTGGTATTCCCTGTGCCGGGTATTCCTCTTGTGACGTCATCATGCTGCCATTTATGGTATTCCCTGTGACGGGTATTCCCCTTGTGACGTCATCATGGTGCCATTTATGATATTTCCTGTGGCGGGTATTCCCCTCGTGACGTCATCGTGCTACCATTTATGGTATCCCCTGTGCCGGGTATTCCCCATGTGACATACTCGTGCTGCCATTTATGGTATTTTCCGTGATGGGTATTTCCCTGGTGACATCACCCCGCTGTCCTTCATGATGTTCCCCCTTGTGAGTCACTCCCCCTGTGACGTCATTATTCTGCCTATGGTATTCCCTATGATGGGATATTCCCCTTGTGACGTCATCAAGCTGTCCTTCACTGATCCCCTCTGGGCTGCGATTCCAGACGTTGACCCGGCGTTGTTTTAATGGTGTACCAATATCACATATATTTGCATAACGTTCCCAACAAACACAAGACGTTGAAACAATGGAGATTGAACCAATGCTGGCTTAATGTTGGTTAAACATCTCGTGTTTTCTGGGTTAAGACTACTTTGTTTACCAGCAGGCACGATAAGTTAAACCAATGTTATTTTAATGTTGGGCCAACATCGAAGACGGTGGACCAGCATTGGAACAACATGGGTTCAACGTCTCGTGTCTGCTGGGTTAGTACTTTTCAGGATGACTGGGAATTTAGACTAATCCTGACACGGCTAGATTTGACAATTCCCCACATCAGGCAGAAGATGCTACAATCCAATTTCTCAGCTTCCCGTGGGATACAGCGACTCTTACTGGAATGGCCGGGCAAACTGGGACATGGGGGATGGACGACTGGCCGGGCAAGCTGAGAGGAATCGAGTAACCATAAGGGATGCACCGCAGACAAAAGATTTGAAATTCACAAAATTGAATCTTCAAGCGTTGATGGAAAAGACGTATTTACAAATAATGTCTTATTTAATTTAATCTAATTTAATTCTAATTAAAAGAGTCGTCCAGATGTCAAATGGTGCGTCCTTTAACTCCTATAACTCGGAGCCATTCAATTTAAATATTCAATCACCTGAAGTTGTGTCTCGCTACCGCGATCCACAACTTCAAGTGATTATAAATTAACTCGGATTTTTTTTAATTAGGTCATATAGTAGATCATTTCCGCAGATTCAAAACATATTTAATTTATTCAAATTGGTCCTGCAAGTGAGAATACAACGGCATAACTACCACCATAGTGGACATTAGTGGTAAAGGGGTTAGAGGGGGGGGGGGGTGGTCTGGGAGATTCTGATCTCTCTGAGTTGGTCCTGTGGAAGCATGGGGTGTTTTTTTATTTGTATTAGGCTTTATATACACAAATACATACAGTAGTATTGTACAAATATGCAATTGTAAATACAATTGTGCACATTAAGATGTCAAATACAGATGACCAGCAACCTCACTATGCTTGACATCCAGGATAAAAAGTTATGTACACTAGAATTCGATTTTAAGTTTAAAAGATAATTTTGATATACATATTATATAAAATATATGTTTCCGGCGCCAAAACCAGAGATAGAGTAACTACATAAGTTTATATAAAGTAGCAGTGAACGAGCGTGATACACTGACCCAATGATGGCTCATTGTTGGGCCAGCGTCACAGACGATGGCCCAACATTGAACCATAATTGGGTCAGTGTAGGCCTATCGTGCTGACTGGGCTGTTACTCATGATATATTGACCCAATGCTGGTTTAAGGTTGGTGCAACGTCTGCGATATCGACCAAATGTTAAACGACCGAATCTCTGCAAGTTGACGGGAAAGATATATTTACAGATTATAACACTAATTTCTAGAGAACAATGCACGAAAACAGCCATTTAAAGTTGTGTCTCACAGCGACCCACAGCTTAAAATAGCTGAATATTACAAACATTTATTTTTGTTCAACTTGGGACAAACCCTTTGGAATCTTTATGTTTAAACACTTATTTCCTCTGGTCACAACAGTGTTTAAATTGCATTATGAAACGCATTTAAATTCTGTAAAACAATGGGTGAGTCGTCCTGATATCAAACGGTCCGTCCTTTAGGGAAGCTGTGAGATCCCGAGGCCGATATCTCTGTGATGCTTGACGTCGGGGAAAATTACTCATATTTCTTTAATTTGAAACACAACTTTTGGAAATATTGATGTATAGACACATTTCATTCCCGATAACTGTGATTAGATCGACTTATAAAACGCATTTAAATTCTAGAAAACAATGCGTGACTCGTCGATATCAAACGGTCCGTCCTTTAGGGAAGCTGTGAGATCCCAAGGCCGATATCTCTGTGATGCTTGACGTCGGTGAAAATTACTCATATTGCTTTATTCTGAGACAAAAACATTTAGAAATGTTGATGTTTAGACACATTTCATTCCCACTAACTGTGATTAGATCGATTTATAAAACGCATTTAAATTCTAGAAAACAACGCGTGATTCGACCAGATATCAAACGGTTCGACCTTTAGGGAATCCGTGAGATCCTGAGGCCGATAGCTCTGTGATGCTTGACGTCACTGAAAATTACTCATAATTATTTAATTTTTGACACAACTTTTGATGTATAGACACATTTCACTCCCGATAACTGTGATTAGATCGATTTATAAAACGCATTCAAATTCTAGAAAACAATGCGTGACTCGACCAGATATCAAACGGTTCGTCCTTAAGGGAATACGTGAGATGCTGAGGCCGATAGCTCTGTGATGTGAGTCCTGGGGAACCATGCGGTGCCGCGGCCTCTAGAAAAGATAAACGTTTACCCAATGTTGGTTTAATGTTGGCCCACCGTCTGCGACGCTGGCCCAACATTAAGCCAGCATTGGGTCAGAGTGGGATGCCGACTGGTGGCGCATCCTGCGCCTCACTGCGTCTTGTCCCAGTTGGCGTCAGGATTCTCAGTTTAGACTGATCCTGACAGATTTAGGTTTGCCCATCCTCCCCGCTGTAACACTTCTCCCAAGACAGTGCCCTGTTCCCAGTTGTAGCACTACCCTATGACAGAGCCATGTTCCCCGTTGTAACACTTCCCTTTGATTGATTTTAGCTTTCCTTTGATTGATCTTAGCTTTCTTTTAATTGATCTTAGCTTTCCTTTGATCTTAGCTTTCCTATGTTTGATCTTAGCTTTCCTGAGATTGATCTTAGCTTTCCTGAGATTGATTTTAGCTTTCCTATGTCGATCTCAGCTTTCACGAGATTGATCTTAGCTTTTCTATGTTTGATCTTAGCTTTCCTGAGATTGATCTTAGCTTTCCTGAGATTGATTTTAGCTTTCCTATGTCGATCTCAGCTTTCACGAGATTGATCTTAGCTTTTCTATGTTTGATCTTAGCTTTCCTGGGATTGATCTTAGCTTTTCTATGTTTGATCTTAGCTTTCCTGAGATTGATCTTAGCTTTTTTATGTTTGATTTTAGCTTTCCTGAGATTGATCTTAGCTTTTTTATGTTTGATTTTAGCTTTGCTGAGATTGATCTTAGCTTTTCTATGTTTTATTTTAGTTTTCCTGAGATTGATCTTAGCTTTCCTGAGATTGATCTTAGCTTTCCTGAGATTGATTTTAGCTTTCCTATGTCGATCTTAGCTTTTGCGAGATTGATCTTAGCTTTTCTATGTTTGATCTTAGCTTTCCTGAGATTGATCTTAGCTTTTCTATGTTTGATCTTAGCTTTTCTGAGATTGATCTTAGCTTTTCTATGTTTGATCTTAGCTTTCCTGAGATTGATCTTAGCTTTTCTATGTTTGATTTTAGCTTTCCTGAGATTGATCTTAGCTTTTCTATGTGTGATTTTAGCTTTCCTGAGATTGATCTTAGCTTTTCTATGTTTGATCATAGCTTTCCTGATATTGATCTTAGCTTTCTTTCATTTCCATTAGAAAAGTTCAGAACATCCTAACTTTTTCCAATGTAAGGAAGGGGAAGTTAAGATATTTTAGCACACATGTTGGGATTTACTACGAGATGTATGGTGAGATCAGCCCCCGTCCTTACATACGTTTCACTGATTTTGCCGTTTCAGATAAATATTCGTACGAGAATATAAATACTGTATCATTGGGAACGGCTGGATAAACTAATCCCAGCGGATTTTATGAATAAGGAAGTCACATTTAGAGCTGAATAGGCCTACCAGTGTAACATCTCTTTTTGCATAAACCATGGACAACATTTTTTTTTTTAAATTTGAAATCATAATGAATGTTTCCGTTAGATTGTTCCGCTACCTATGTTATCAGTCCACGGCCTTTATACATTTTCATTACTTTCATTGCGGACTTTTTCATTTCTTTCATTGCTGGGACCGTCTCTAGGTCCCCAGTCTTCAGGTCCCCGCGTCAAAAGGGTTAAGCAGATTCTAACACAGCTAGATTTCCTCCATTGGTATTTCCCATGACGATTGCTGGATCTCTCTGATACATCTCAGGATGGCTAGCTAAACTCGCTGGTTCCCGGCTCTATCGTTTCCCCTGGTAGTACCCGGTTTAATCCGGACCTACAGAGTGTGACGCCGCTTTTCCTGGCACAGTCATTTCCCCTGATATCACCCCGTCCCTGATAGTTCAACTCAAGATCGCGAGCAAACCCTGTAAGCAACATACGTTCAACTAATGTTGGTTTAATGTTGGCCCATCGTCTGGGACGCTGACCCAGCATTAAAACAACATTGGGTTAACATGTCCTACTTGCTTACTGGGGTATTTGACCATTTCCCCGCTCTGTCGTTTCCCCTGATAGCACCCGGTCACTTATAGTAGCCTACAACTGAAGAAGGCGGGCTATATTTGTTTGGCTATTTCCCCGTTGTATCGTTTCCCCTGGTAGTACCCGCTTGAATTTGGTTCTGCCCAGTTTCTGACACCGCTTTTAGATTGATTCTAACAGAATTGGATTTAACCATTTTCCCGCCCTATCGTTTTCCCTGATAGTGACCGGTTCCTTATAGTACAACTAAATATGGCAGGTTTGGGCTGTTTCCGTGTTCATTCCTTGACGGGGTTTTCCTGCTGTATCGTTTCACGGCTGTATCGTTTCCCCGCTGTATAGTTTTCCGGCTGTATCATGTCACCAGTGTATCGTTTCTCCAGTGTATCGTTCTTCCCCTGTATCGTTTTCCCCTGTATCGTTTCCCCGCTGTATCGTTTCCCCGCTGTATCGTTTCCCCGCTGTATCGTTTCCCCGCTGTATCGTTTCCCCGCTGTATCGTTTCCCCGCTGTATCGTTTCCTCGCTGTATCGTTTCCCCGCTGTATCGTTTCCCCGCTGTATCGTTTCTACGCTGTATCGTTTCCCTGCTGTATCGCTTCCCCGCTGCATCGTTTCCCCTGATAGCACCCGGTCACTAATAGTACAACTGTAGATGGCATGCCAAAATTGGCTGCGCTGTTTGCCCCGTTGGATCGTTCCCCTGCTGTATCGTTTCCCCTGATAAAGCCTGCAGCCCCAGGACTGAGGACGCCGCGTTTAGACCGATCCTGACAGAGCTAGATTTGACCGCCCCGATCCAATTTCCCCGAGTCTCCCGAGACACAATGATCCTGGTAGAGTCAGCCAGCAGGGCGGCACAATGGTGGCTGAATGCCGGGCCAGCATGCACAATGCTGGCCCGGCATCCCACCAGCATTGTGTCCTGCTGCCATGTCAGCCACGATAGACTCGCCGGGAAGGCGACCTTATTGGGAGATGGGAGATAACTGGGAAGTCTTTATTAGGACGGCGGGCTGTCCTTAAGGAGCCAACACAAACATTGGCACGAGACGCTATATGTACCAGCGTCTAACTTTGTCGTCTCTACAGCATAAAATGAGTATTAACATTGTACAGCTTACATCTACAACAAATGTTCATGGGGTATAAACCTCTAGAGATATGAGCCAGTACGTTTATCTCTCGATACTGCGACCCACAACATCAAGTAACCTTTTAATTCAATTAATTTATCCTTATTTCATGTGCTGTTCGATATAGACATACATGATATCAGATACGCACAATGCATTTCTTTTGGTATTGCTATAAGCCGACTTCAATTCCCAACAGACACGAGACGTTGAACCAATACTGATTTAACGTTGGTCCACCGTCTGCGACGCTGGCCCAATATTAACCCAGTATTGGTCAAATCTCTCGTGTTTGCTGGGAGCCTCTTCTTGCAAGGACTGACCAAATACTTTGTTATTCAAACCGTTTTGTTGAGAAAACAATTATTTTTGGCCTTCCCGTCCAGGCGATGAATATAAAATATGAAATAATTGCATTATTTGGACAAATTATGGAAATAATGGATAACAATACTTTGTCATCACACACTTGAGAAACTATTTAGGAACTAGCAGACCTGTTAAATTGCGCGGGCCATTCGTTGGAATTTGATAGGCAGTTGCAAATTACAAATTAAATAAAACTTGGTAGATCTTATCTTGATTGACTGTAAGTATTTTTCATTCATTAGATGCTGGAATTGGTAACGCGATTCCCTTTTTCAAACTACGAATGTATGATCTATAATTTACGAATAATATAACATTACAAACAACATTTTTTTTAACTGACAGGTCATCTCTCCCTGGTGACAGCTAACCCTCCCCCCCCCCCCCCCCCCCTGGTGACAGCTCAGAGGGGCGTGTAGGGGTGTGTAGGTCACGTGACATGAGAGCCTAGTGATCGCCATGGGAACCTGTCCACTCACACGTATTACTCAGAAGTGCATCCCTGTCAACCAACTAGCATGTCTGCCAGCCAGCATTTATACACTGACCAAGCAGATTGTCTACGGAACGACCATAATTTTCTAGGGGAAAATAGCTTTACAACAGAGACCAAGTTGTATTTCCACTAAACAAAATAGTTTCATATGTACCTAGAAGTAAATTAACCATGTATATCATTCATTCATTCATTCATTCATTCATTCATTCATTTATTTATTTATTTATTTATTTATTTATTTATTTATTTATTTATTTATTTATTTATTTATTTATTTATTTTTTATTTAATTTTTTTTTTATTTTTTTTTAATTTTTTTTTTAATTTTTTTTTTTTTTTTTTTTTTAATTTTTTTTTTATTTATTTATTTATTAATTTTATTTATTTATTTATTTATTTATTTATTTATTTATTTATTTATTTATTTATTTATTTATTTATTTATTTATTTATTTATTTATTTATTTATTTATTTATTTATTTATTTATTTATTTATTTATTTATTTATTTATTTATTTATTTATTTATTTATTTATTTATTTATTTATTTATTTATTTATTTATTTATTTATTTATTTATTTATTTATTTATTTATTTATTTATTTATTTATTTATTTATTTATTTATTTATTTATTTATTTATTTATTTATTTATTTATTTATTTATTTATTTATTTATTTATTTATTTATTTATTTATTTATTTATTTATTTATTTATTTATTTATTTATTTATTTATTTATTTATTTATTTATTTATTTATTTATTTATTTATTTATTCGTTAATATATTCATGTATGCATTCGTTGATCCATCCCTTCATTAATCCAGTCACTAATTTATTCTTTCATTCATTTATTCATTCATCCATTCATCTGTTTATTTATTAATCGATTATTTTTTTATTCATTCATCCGTTCATTTATTAATTGAATTATTTTCCATTCATTCATTCATTCATTCATTCATTCATTCATTCATTCATTCATTCATTCATTCATTCATTCATTCATTCATTCATTCATTCATTCATTCATATATTCATTCATTCATCCACTTATTTGTTCGTTTCGTTCATCCATTCTTTAATTAATCTATTCATTTATTCATTGATTATGTCATTCATTCACCAAATTTATCCACCATTTCAGAATCGCTAGATAACTATCGTCATTTCGTAGATCACGTTTGACCAATCCCGGTGTGAGATCAGGGGGTAATCCATGTAATCCTGGGATCAGGGACTTATCACCACATGTCATCTGATCGATGGCCATCCTGCCAAAGATCCGAGTGCAGGCGCCCAGGCAGGAGACTAGCGTGTCGTCCTCTCAGAGGCCGTGGTTTGATGTATTGCTTTACCCGAAAAATTCAACATGGCTGTGACTGGGAGCGATCTCGACCCCAAGGTCCGAAAAATGTCCATAACTTTTTAATGACAGTGCGGGCTGTGAGCTGAGCATGCGGGCATGTAACTAAAATGTTACTGATTCTAAAAAGAAATATTTTCGACCTGATAATTCGAGGGCAAGTCTCAGATATGACAGTCCAAAGACATATCCCACGATTTTTTAGGGGGTCAATCTGTGGCTGAAACCTGTTTCAGCCGCTGGGGCTAGCAGGAGGCCAGTCAGGAGATCAGGCAGACGCCCAGGAAATTAGCCAGAAGTTAGAGGAGACAGAGGTTAAGGGGATTAGGGTTAAGCCAGCCACCAAACAATGCCTGGTCTTAGGGCAGATAGTGCTAACTCATAGCGCTAGGTCATACAACTTAAATTCCCACCCAATATTTCTGTTAGAGAAAATATTTTCACCCATTTGAAGTTGTATCTCGCTACCGCGATCCACAACTTCAAGCGGGTGAAAATTACTCATATTTGTTTAATTTGACACCAGACATTTGCAAATGTTGATGTTTAAACCATCATTACATTCCCAATAATCGGATTTAATCGGCTAATAAAACAGATTAAAAACGACTATAGTCAGCAAAGGGTTAGGTCATACAGTGCTAGGTCATACAACTTAAATTTTAAAGCGTTGAATTAATTTGTAAAAAAAAACATCGCAACCAAGGGGTTTTTTCACCTTGAAATCATCATAAATACCCTAGTTAGCTCTTTCTGATTCATTTGAATACCTATGTTATGGGTCTATGGCCATTATAAATAGTTTTACTCTTAGAGCGCGGGGACCGACTTTAGTCGTGAGAATCTGACGTCTACAGACGTCAGATTCTCCCGCGACTAAAGTCGGTCCCCGCGCTCTAAGAGTAAATGGTCAAATAAAAAGGTTAAGAACTGCTATAAACCTGATTGGTACTTAGAGGGTTAATTCTTTAAGTGCAGGAGGATTCTTTTGTGTTTTATTCATCTGAAGCTAATATTGCTGACGTAATCACCAGCTTCAGATGGAGAACAAACTCCTTACATTTCAAAATATACACCATTCACAATTCAAGATTTTCTATATCTACATCAGTGAGTTTTGGTCGATTTTAGTAGATAGTTTTGCTTTGAAAATGCGCTTAACAATGTCGCTAGCATTTGATCAACGATAGAAAAGAAATGAAATGAAATGAATCGGGCTTTAGGCCACCTTTGTGCACATATAGGCTAAACTGGGCCAGGAGAACCTCCTGAGGATGGTGAGATGATTGAGATGACACTGTCCTCCAGACACAGGATTCGAAATTCGAGCCCTGGCGGTCTGAGGCCGAGCACGCTACCTCTCGGTCACGGAGGCTCCCCACAATACTAACTTTCACAC